>OU892286.1:8242055-8780973 GCA_917834065.1 Ceutorhynchus assimilis
CCCTTGTAAGCGCCTACCTAATTGATTTATTCAAACAGTATTGGGTATACAGTGAAGGGCAGGCTACTAGGTATATAGGATATAACGCATGTGGCAAAATGACAAATATATTTAGTGCTAAAGGGTCATTTACATCCACTTAACTTAACTTGACGTACGGAAAATTAATAATAAAAAAAATTTGAAGATCACATAGTTGTTACATCCACTTAAAAATTAAGAAAATTAACGTGACACACGAAAAGTTGAACCAACTTAAGAAAATCCGTGCAATAAATAATAATTTCTATTTCTGTGCATATAATTTGACTTGACAGTTCAGGTTATAAGTGCGCATACGTCATGTAAGATAATTTACTTCATTGTTAACAGACACCTTCTCAGTTTCGTACGTTAGTTATAATTTTCCGTACCTTAAGTTAACTTAAGTGGATATGAATGACCCTTAACTCATGACAACCAGGTAAAAACAAAACGTGAAAAGACTTGTCACTCAAAAAACTAAGGCTAAAGACACAATGGCTGAGATACGTTTTCGGATACGAGACTAGGCCCGTAACTATGCGGACTACGAAACCACCGTATCTATTCTGCGCGTGCGCAGATCGATGCGGAGACGGATAAATATAAAAATTCAGGATAAGCAAGTAGACACTTTAAGCAGGTCCTGAATTTCAAACGTATCTAACGCAGGATAGATAGTAAATACGGTGGTCTCGTTGCGTTACGTTGTGCGTATCGTTACGGGCCTAGCCTCGTCTCTGTATCTGAAAACATATCTCAATCATTTGACACTATTGAGGGATCTACCTGTCAGTTATTAAAATAACCTCAAGAACATAAACACAGTACTTATGGATAAAAATAAAACCTACAAACACAGCTACAAAATCAAAACAAAACTTTTTGTGGTTAGAAAACGTGTCATCATACGGTCGTTTACGTAATGTATGACCATGAAAGGACTTTTAGGCGGTCAACGTAAGTCGATGCGTTCACAGAAGCGGATACGGATACGTAGGAATATTTTTATTTTTTATATTTATCAATCATGTTTTACTTTAGATTTTTATTTTTTAAAGTCTGTTTATAATTTATTTTTTTATTTTAGAATTGTTTGCTTAAAGTGTCTAGTGTCTACATTGATAACCAACGCTTAGCTATCTGCACGCGTAAACTTAATAATTATAAATAAATAAAGCTTGACGAAATATCTGAAAGCATGGCGCAGACGCTACGTTTTGCACAACGTTTTGTCTGCATACAGTTAAACACTTAGAGCAGGTAAAGCGCTGTCCTACGGACATAAGGAGTAGGAACGCGCCATTCTGCTATGACACTAAAGTGAAGCCAGTTTTTGGCAGGTGTTTGTACACCAAATGACAGGTAAAGCATTGAATTGCCTATACCGCCATTATTTTGGATCTCAAAATACCTGGAAAAATACGGCTTTAAATTCCAACTTTATGTTCCTACTCCTCCCACCTAGGAAATTACCTGCTCTAATAGTCCAGGAGCTGGCGTCGAAAATATGCAAGAGTTTTCGCAAGGCTCATATTTTCAGAATCAGTAGCATTTTAGTGCTACAAAGCTAGGCTACAGTCAGCAGTTCCAGTTCCGGGACACCTGGCGCTGAGATGCGCGCAAAGGTGTATTTTTAATCAACACCTCGCAACAGTTTTCGCAAAGCTGAAAATTTGCAAAGAGCATGCGAATATAATGTAGAACCATAATTTAACAGTCAGACAAAGAAATACGGGGACACGTAGAGTCAGCGCGACTTTGAAGTGGTCAAAAAAATGACGTCACCGAAAGTGTTTTCGCATGGCTGAAATTTGGCAAGGTAATAGTAAAAACAATATATTTATTGAAAAAAACAGTCAGACACTTCTATGTCGGGACCCCGCCAGTCAGCAGTCGATTAGAGTGATATAGGTGGTAGCGCGCGTCAATAGGCATATATCCATGTCGAATAATAATTTCACCAAAAGTGTTTTCGCATAGCTGAAATTTGGCAAGGTAATAGTAAAAACAATATATTTATTGAAAAAAACAGTCAGACACTTCTATGTCGGGACCCCGCCAGTCAGCAGTCGATTAAAGTGATATAGGTGGTAGCGCGCGTCAATAGGCATATATCCATGTCGAATAATAATTTCACCAAAAGTGTTTTCGCATAGCTGAAATTTGGCAAGGTAATAGTAAAAACAATATATTTATTGAAAAAAACAGTCAGACACTTCTATGTCGGGACTCCCTCAGTCAGCAGTCGATTAAAATGATATAGGTGGTAGCGCGCGTCAATAGAATTTTACTCTATATATTTATAATATCCATTTCGATGAATAATTTTATTTTTATAATTTAAATTATTTGGAATCGGAAACGGTAAAATAAAATTGTACATGCACTTAAAAAGTTTGCGGTTAGAAAAAAGCCCGATTCGTATAAATATTACTTGACCATTTAATCAGCAGTACTGTGATAGTATACCTATAGTAAGTTTCATTAAATACTTATAATCGTCGCCGATTTTATAAAATACAAAAAAAAAAATTCTAATCACATCTGCCGCTTCCCTTCCCCTAATCTCGACCTAACAGTACCATAATGAAGTTTCCGAATTCGAATGCATATACGCCTTATTCAAGTATACGCGCTTACGCTTGCAACTTACAGGTTTACACTTACTCATTAAGAGAAAAAAAAATTACCGTTTCCGATTCCAAATAATTTAAATTATAGAAATAAAATTATTCATCGAAATGGATATATACAGGGTGGTCCATTTAACTTGAGACAGTCAAATATCTCGAAAACGGTGCGTTTCTGAAAAAAAAAGTTCAAACAAAAGTTACATGGTGTCATGGGGGAAACAAAATGGCGGCACCGATTTTTGACTTTGACAACGTCTTCAAGGTTATTTCAAGGTCAATTTTTTTTTTTCAATGGAAACGTATTTTTTTTATTGCAGATCCCTATTCTACGGAAAAAAACAAGTAGCTTTTACTTGAAGCATTTTTCGATCAGGTTCCAATTTAAGCTGATAAACAAGAAAGAATAATATTTTTTTTTATTTTCCTCATCACACAATCTAAATTTGATAAATGCTACCATAGTGAAAAAAATACCTCAAAAACTATAACAAATGTTCAAAGTGATGTCCGCCAACTTCAACACACTTGTCAATTCGCTGTAGAAAGCTTTCATGGCACCGAATTAGAGTATCTCTACTGACAGCTCTACAAGCATTTCTTATGCGTTCCATCATATTTTCCGGTGTTGTGGGAGCCTCTTGATAAACAATCTGTTTGATATTGCCCCATAAAAAAAAATCGAGAGGCGTTAAATCAGGTGACCTAGCAGGCCATGCAACGGGACCACCTCTTCCAATCCACCGATCACGGAAATCACGATTTAACTTCTCTTGGGAAATTCTGGCATAATGAGCAGCGGATTTTTGAATTTCAACGAATCAAGTATAAATTTCAAATAATTTGGACCAATAGGAACAATTCAGCAGAAAAATAGTTCACAATTCGCGTACATGAGGGCTTAGCTTTACAATGCTCTTTTTTTTCTTTAAACGTCAAAAATCCGACATTTTTGCAAGTAAATTGTGACACATATTTTTGATTTTGAAAATCTTTTGGCTCTTTTCATCTGTGAATCCCAAATAGCTAATACCGCCATTAATTTTAAGATTATCCACCAATTAGCAAATATGGAATATCTTTCTATCGCAGCTAAAGTTGAGATGATATTAATTTATGGTGAATGTCAAAGAAGTGTTGTTAATGCCGTCGCATTGTACGCTGAACGTTTTCCAGATAGAAATGCCATATCGCGCGCGTCTTTTTATCGGGTTGTTAAAGAGTTTAAAGAAAATGGAAGTGTACAGCCAAAAAAACGGAGACGTCGAGCCACGACCACTGGGGAAAATAATGAAGTCGCAGTATTAGCGGCAGTTGCTGTAAATCCATGTATTTCTTCTCGAAGAATTGCAAACGACTCTGGAATTTCTAAAACCAGTATTCTTAGGATTTTAAAGCGGCACAAGTTCCACCCATATCATATCTCTCTACATCAGGAACTTCATGGTGATGATTTCGCAAATAGAGTGACATTTTGTCAGTGGGCACGAGAAAGAACAGATCTAGATGAACATTTTTTCCGTAATGTGTTGTTTTCGGACGAATCCGGTTTTACAAACCATGGGCAGGTAAATCGCCATAATATGCATTATTGGAGTATTGAAAATCCACGGTGGTTGAGAGAAGTAGAACATCAGCGCCCTTGGTCAGTGAATGTATGGTGCGGAATTATTGGAGACAAGTTGATTGGCCCGTATTTTATTGAAGGTACACTGGATGGACCAAAATATCGAAGATTTTTAAGCGATCATTTACCAGCCCTGCTTGCAAATCTAACACGTCAACAAAGAGCAAATATGTGGTATCAACATGATGGTTGCCCTGCTCATTATGCCAGAATTTCCCAAGAGAAGTTAAATCGTGATTTCCGTGATCGGTGGATTGGAAGAGGTGGTCCCGTTGCATGGCCTGCTAGGTCACCTGATTTAACGCCTCTCGATTTTTTTTTATGGGGCAATATCAAACAGATTGTTTATCAAGAGGCTCCCACAACACCGGAAAATATGATGGAACGCATAAGAAATGCTTGTAGAGCTGTCAGTAGAGATACTCTAATTCGGTGCCATGAAAGCTTTCTACAGCGAATTGACAAGTGTGTTGAAGTTGGCGGACATCACTTTGAACATTTGTTATAGTTTTTGAGGTATTTTTTTCACTATGGTAGCATTTATCAAATTTAGATTGTGTGATGAGGAAAATAAAAAAAAATATTATTCTTTCTTGTTTATCAGCTTAAATTGGAACCTGATCGAAAAATGCTTCAAGTAAAAGCTACTTGTTTTTTTCCGTAGAATAGGGATCTGCAATAAAAAAAATACGTTTCCATTGAAAAAAAAAATTGACCTTGAAATAACCTTGAAGACGTTGTCAAAGTCAAAAATCGGTGCCGCCATTTTGTTTCCCCCATGACACCATGTAACTTTTGTTTGAACTTTTTTTTTCAGAAACGCACCGTTTTCGAGATATTTGACTGTCTCAAGTTAAATGGACCACCCTGTATATATCCATTTCGATGAATAATTTTATTTCTATAATTTAAATTATTTGGAATCGGAAACGGTAATTTTTTTTTCTCTTAATGAGTAAGTGTAAACCTGTAAGTTGCAAGCGTAAGCGCGTATACTTGAATAAGGCGTATATGCATTCGAATTCGGAAACTTCATTATGGTACTGTTAGGTCGAGATTAGGGGAAGGGAAGCGGCAGATGTGATTAGAATTTTTTTTTTTGTATTTTATAAAATCGGCGACGATTATAAGTATTTAATGAAACTTACTATAGGTATACTATCACAGTACTGCTGATTAAATGGTCAAGTAATATTTATACGAATCGGGCTTTTTTCTAACCGCAAACTTTTTAAGTGCATGTACAATTTTATTTTACCGTTTCCGATTCCAAATAATTTAAATTATAAAAATAAAATTATTCATCGAAATGGATATTATAAATATATAGAGTAAAATTCTATTGACGCGCGCTACCACCTATATCATTTTAATCGACTGCTGACTGAGGGAGTCCCGACATAGAAGTGTCTGACTGTTTTTTTCAATAAATATATTGTTTTTACTATTACCTTGCCAAATTTCAGCTATGCGAAAACACTTTTGGTGAAATTATTATTCGACATGGATATATGCCTATTGACGCGCGCTACCACCTATATCACTCTAATCGACTGCTGACTGGCGGGGTCCCGACATAGAAGTGTCTGACTGTTTTTTTCAATAAATATATTGTTTTTACTATTACCTTGCCAAATTTCAGCCATGCGAAAACACTTTCGGTGACGTCATTTTTTTGACCACTTCAAAGTCGCGCTGACTCTACGTGTCCCCGTCTTTCTTTGTCTGACTGTTAAATTATGGTTCTACATTATATTCGCATGCTCTTTGCAAATTTTCAGCTTTGCGAAAACTGTTGCGAGGTGTTGATTAAAAATACACCTTTGCGCGCATCTCAGCGCCAGGTGTCCCGGAACTGGAACTGCTGACTGTAGCCTAGCTTTGTAGCACTAAAATACTACTCATTCTGAAAATATGAGCCTTGCGAAAACTCTTGCATATTTTCGACGCCAGCTCCCCGACTATAAGGTTAAACACGTTGCAGACAAAACGCTTTGATCAGTAAGCTGAACCGTAGCGTCTGAACCGTGCTTAAGTTTGTATCTAAATCGTACTGAAGTAAACAAACGTCAAAGTTGTTGAACGAACGACAGTGACAGGGGTTCAAACGGCTGCGGACGGTGGTAAATTCGTCAAGTTGGATCATATATACCTAGTAGCCTGCCCCTTACTGTATACGAGGGGTGTGACACTTCCAAGTATTTTGTAACCTGATTATCATTACTTTAATGGATATCAATGAAATCAGAAATTAAATTTGTTGAAGTTTCATGATTTCACTTGATTTCGACGATTTCCTCAGATATGTGATTTTACTTGATTTTGCTGATTTCACTTGATTTTTTAAACTTCATTGATTTCCCTGATTTACATAAGGTCTGTTTCTGCAGAAATCACAAACCAGTCAGAGCGAATTTCATTAGTTGAAAACAGTCAGAAACAGTCAGAAAACTAGTTTCAACCAATGAAATTCACTCTGACTGGTTTGTGATTTCTGCAGAAAGAGACTTACCTAATGTAAATCAGAGAAATCAATGAAATTCACAAAATCAAGTGAAATCAGCAAAATCAAGTGAAATCACATATCTGAGGAAATCGTTGAAATCAAGTGAAATCATGAAACTTTACCAAATCTAATTTCTGATTTCATTGATTTCCATTAGAGTAATGATAATCAGAAATCAGGTGTACAAAATACTTGGAAGTGTCACACCCCTCGTATATACCCAATATTGTTTGAATAAATCAATTAAGTAGATAGGCGCTTATAATAGGAACTGAAGATCATTGATGAAAAAAAAAAAAAAAATGGAGTTTGCGTGACGTTTTCCGACCTTTGGGCTACCATTGTGGCTGAAAGGTGGCAAGAACGTAGAAAGTGCATAGTAGACAAATTTCTGGCCTTCAGTTTATTAAATTTTAGCGATAAAATGTATAGGTGACGAGATAATGCAATAAAACTGGAATCTGCTTCTAAATTGCTGAACTTTGGGGCGCTACTGTAGCGAAAAGGTTGCAAATATAAAAAAAATGCATCAAGACCTTATTTGCAAAGCATATGGTGGCTTTCCATTTCGCATAAATTTCCTTCCCATACAATGCATAGGTAACGAAATAATCACGAAAGAGTGGTTGCGACAACTTCCATAAGGGGCGGGGGTAGTTTCCAGAGGGATGATGCAATAGGTAGATATATTTTTGAAAAGCTTCTTTGGTGCGCTACTGACCAATGTGAAACAAAAATCCAAAAAAAATTTAAAAAAAAATTTCACCCCCTCAATATTTTTTTTCCGTCTCGAGGGGTTGTACTAGAAAAATGCTTTTGGTATTTATGCATATACAGGGTCTCCCACGGTGGATGGTGTATTAAGGCCGGGACACATCTATCATACATTCTTCCGATCCGACTCCGATCATACAATCAGGGTCCTTATTCTTGGAACAAAGAGCAGTGTTCCCAGGTGTTCTCCTGGAAACGCTGGTCCCCTGTTCCAAGAATACGGCTCTTGATTGTATGATCGGAGTCGGATCGGAATAATGTATGATAGATGTGTCCCGGCCTTTAGACCTTTATGGAGAACTAAAAAGCGGATCATTATGAAAATTTGGCAACCGGGATAAATGACCATGATCTAAACTTTAAAAATATTTTTGACCATACGGTGTTGCCGCTTCTACTCTATACTAGTATCACTATTTTAAATGGAACACCCTGCATGTGATTACATATTCGGATTCTACGTAAAATTCTGAGTAGATTTCATGTGATATACCCTATACCTAAGTTCAACTGTTTTGGAAATATTGACAGTTGATAATTGACTTTTTGCAACTTTGACAGGCTGTAAAACCTGAACGGTAAATTTTAGAGGAAAACCGATTTTACATTCCTATCTTGGATTTTTATAAACTATCATTTGACACCAACTTTGAATTAAATCCATGATTAAAAATTCCAGTTAAATTTAATCTCCGGTTAAGTTCAAAGTTGGTGTCAAATGATAGTTTATGAAAATCTAAAATAGGAATGTAAAATCGGTTTTCCTTTAAAATTAACCGTTTAGGTTTTACAGCCTGTCAAATTTGCAAAAAGTCAATTTTCAACTGTCAATATTTCCAAAACAGTTGAACTTAGGTATAGGGTATATCACATAAAATCTTTTCAGAATTTAACGTAGAATCCAAATATGCAATCACATACAGGGTGTTCCATTTAAAATAGCGATGTTGCCACTAGTTTAGAGTAGAAGCGACAACACCGTATAAACAAAAATATTTTTAAAGTGTAGATTATGGTTGTTTATCCCGGTTCCAAATTTTCAAAATGATCCGCTTTTTAGTTCTCCTTTAACGTCTAATACGCCATCCACTGTGGGACACCCTGTATAGTTTTCGGAAAAAATCCTACCAAGGTGCAAATTAGGATGATGCACCGTAAATGTCAAACAAATAATTGTATAAATTTGCACCTTTCAATCTCCTCCAGAAATGAGCGATTTGCATAATCATATGTGAAAAAACACCATTATTTGAAGGGAAAATTGCTAACAATTCAAAAACTAGGTGCAAATGTTCAAATCGATTGCCAGAATGTTATGCAACATTCGCACCCAAAAATATTAAGTGGAAACTTTTCTTTTTCTAATTTTTGTTTTTTACAATAATTATTGACATCGAGAAAATTACAAACACGGTGCAAATCACAACAGCAATTCTAAATATTATTTCAACCCTTACTTCGAGTTTGCACCCCTATATGAAGCACGACACAGAACAGATCCCTGGGGTACACCATAACTGTTAGTTAAAGTATCACTAGAATACCCATTGGGCACAACAAACTGTTCTCTGTTTACTAAAAAAGTCTTACTAACATTGAGAAAATTACCACGAAATCCTAAATTGTTTAATTTATTTAGGAGTTTATCTAGCAAGACAACATCAAAAGCCTTTTTTAGGTCTATGAATACTGCTACAACAACATTTCTTTCATCTAAGTTTTTTGATACATAATTTACAAAGTCAAAAATGTAGATGTGTTGCTCTTTTCAATGAAACCATACTGGAACGGGTCTACCGCCAACTTAGATTTAACGAAAAAAAGCATCCTTATTTCAACAATTTTTTCAATAATTTTAGAAAATATACCTACTTGAAACTGAAATTGGTCTATAATTATTCATTTGATTTTTTTCACCACTCTTGAATCTAGGGCTGATTTTACCGGGGATTTTACTAACTTTTAGCTCAGTTGAAAATATATCGCTCAGGAAAACAATGTTTATTAAATTTGTAATAATCTCGAGAATATAATCTTTTAAATTATGTAAATCGATAATAGTTACTCCATCAAAACCTGGAGCAGAATTTTTATGAAGTTCCAATATAATTTCACTAACCTCATTGACATTAGTAGGGCTCAAACGATATACACTGCTATCGTTATCATTTCTCATTTCATCAAGTACAACCTCACCATCCCCATACATATTATTAACTATTTCTTCATTTAGGTCTCTAACTATGTTCTCACCTACCTTAGCAAAATAATAGTTTAGTTTATTTATTATTTTTTTACCATCTTCGGTCCGTTCCTTACTAAAAAGATTGTTAATAAATTGCCATTACTTTCTCACTTTGCCACCTGCTTTATTATTAGTCTAGAGTCTAGGAAAATTGTCGATTTTCAAAAAAAAAAAAATCCTACCCAAATGAATTTTTCAGGGATGATAGGGAGTGGGTGGGAGATCATAAAACCGAAGATGTCACACATTCATCCCTCTGGTGTTTTGCGCTATAGGGGTTGAAAGTGCGCCATTGGCGATTACTTGGTACCTAATGATTTTACGAAAAAGTGTTTCTAATAAACATTATTTGATCTACAATGTTTATTTAAAGAATTTTTTTGATTAAGGACCGTCTGTGGTCATAAGGGTCGTTTGAAATTTATAATGAAAATACAAAAGGAAAGTGTCCCCCGCTGAATGCGGGGGAGTTACAAATAAAGTTGATAAGAAAAAATTGTAGGAAGTATAATCTTATAAAAAAATTTTTTTTTTGTAGAAAAATGAAAAAACTTTAAACTACCCCTATCAAAAAACGGCAGGGGGTGAGTAAAAACTTCATGAAGCAAAAACGTTGTATGTGTTATAGAAATGTTCACGTTGGTTAAACGACCAAACAACACTAATAAAACATACTAATTAACGATAAAAGTCAAAATAAGCAAGGAGCAAAAATAATAATATTGTCAATTAGAGTTGCGAAGGTAAAATTACCAGTAACTTACGTAAAATTACGTAATATTACCCATATCTCGGTAAAATTGGTAAACTCGGTAATATTGGGCGTAAAGTCGACAAAATTACGTTATTGGTCCTAGAATTATAAACACGGGTGTCGAAGCAGTAGAGACTTCAAAATTATTAGGGAAGTCAAGGATGTGTGATTTTAATTTGTCTCTCTTTATTTTGAAAAATAGAAAGATAAAGCAGTAAAGTTGAGAGTAAAGAATGTCGACAATCACAAACCATGGCCATGTTGATTTCCGCGTTTGTCTGTTTGTCTCTGTATCAGAAAATAAACAATAATATCGATATTAATTATTAAAAAAAAACCTATTAGAATATAATAAGTACTGAAGAAAACCATCTATTTAAAATATTATCTCTTTGAATCCTAACTTTTTAAAAACCGTTTACTGAATAAAAGTAAATGTTGCAACTATGTATCGCTCTGTGAAATTCATGAGACCGAAAGCGCGCCGCAACAGAAAAAGTACCAAACCGAACGGGAGGTAGAGAAGAGGCGATTAGGCATTAGAAAGACTAGAGAACAAGCTGGACTGGTCCCTTAGACGCGTGTCTGTAATTATTCATTATTCAATTTTTTATTTTTATTTTGCAATAAACTGATTGTTCAATCCAATTTGTTATTAGCGTGTATGTCAAGGAGCAATCACCAGGTCAGTTGGATAATTATTATTTTGTTTTTGAGAGTTCAATTTATACAAGTATCATTTTTTTCATTTATATGTAATTTTTTTGTTTGGTTTTTAACATTTTTTATTATAACATGTACATTGTTCATGTATTTAACAAAAATCGTTTCATGCTGTAAAAAACATTGATAAAGAAGTAAATTAAAACCTAAGAAATTATAAGCTATCTTTTTGTGCTGAGATTTCGATTTTGTGTATTCAAAGCGTGTATTAGGGCCTTGTTGAATTTACTAACATTTTCTTACCCTGACAAGAGAATATCCTAACAAATTGAAATAATCAATCTAGAGATATTGGTTCAAAAATAACTATAGCTGTGAGATACTGTAACCAGGGACCTCAGTACCTGCCACAGATAGGCTAACTAACCAAAAAACTCTTCAGTATTGATTATAGGTAGTGTTAATTCAATGTAGTGTGTGTAATTAAGATTTTAGCACAAGAACAAGGGCGATACCTAGTTTCAACTTTTATTGACTTAATGACTCACAATTATTATTAAAATGACTTAGCATGTTTCGATTTTTGAGAAATGTTAGATCGAGGGTTTCTCTGCCGTGCTCTTTCCCCTCGTTAGTTCCAGGATGAGAACGGTACGATTCACTTCAATAATAAAGTAGACGTTTCACAAATTTTTCGTTTCTTTTACATATCACAACTTCCCTTAAATTTCTCAAATATTTGCTATGTCAGGCGCATGTCCAGTAAGTAAAATTGAGTAAGTTTCCACAACGTAGGTCCTATTTGTTTTTCATTTCATTTTTTCAGAAGATTTGTTGTTTAAAAGGTAATGAAAATTCTCATCGTTCAATCTTACTGAACGAACCTGGGTATGTTATATTACAGTACAGTAGTACCCCGATCATCCGAGCTCTGGATTAACAGAGCCAATCTAAAGACCCAAAGACCCTGATTATTCGAGGGTCTATGCTCCGTATTAGCCAAGCTTCTAAGATATACATATACATAATGTACCATCGTCACCAAAAGTAAAAAGCTGGGACAGCATTATATCAGCTCTTGTACTATTATATAATTTTTGGGCCCAGTTATAGAATCTCGGTTTAAAACAAAGTTCAACTAAACTCGACTGGTACTTGAGCTTTCCCCGAGTTGTGCCACCTGTGCCCCAAAGTCACCCGTGACACAGATGTAAACAAAGCTGTAAGTGCCACTCTTGTTGTGAAAGATGCGAAAATTATTAGAATCAAATTGCAATTGGGCACCTCCAAGGATGAAAACGAGAATGAAAAAGTAATCCCAACGGAATTCCAGTCAAAAATTGATGCCTTGGAAAACATGATATCTCAACTAGCACAATCAATAGCGCAGGAAAAAGGCGCGAACACTAATGAAAACCTTCTTGAAAAAGAAGTGGAGTGTCTCCAACGGGAATATGACATCTCCAAGAAATTAATGGCATCTCTAAAACACACACTAGATCTCCAGAAATCCATGATTTCGACGTATGAGGCGAAATATGGTAAACTAGGCAGTCCATTAGCTGATATCCAAAAATTGCCGCCAAAAATGCCAAATCACAGCCCTGGCCAGCAAAAATAAACTCAACATTTTAGTAGATCATACGCACAAAAGTTGACAGCGCCGGCTACCATTCCATAACCTCAAAAACGAAGATTCAAAACAAAAACTATGAAAATTGAAAAACAGTCAATGTGGCCGTCTTAGAGGCCCATTCACGCAATATACTTCAAAATGTCCTTCAATTAGGGTCAGTGTAAGACAAGGAGGAAGAATCATGGAAGATATACCAATCAAGAAGGCGAAGAAGGTGCATGGTTGGTGGAAATGAAAATGAAACCACTATACACGCAGTCCCACAGTTGTCTCACTGCATGTTTCAAGACTAGACCCAAAAACAAAGGTTGCATATATTCAAAACATGTTGGCTACGCATTTTCCCGAGCATTTTCCAGAGGTGACTTGTGAAAAGCACCCATCCAAGCAACTTACGTCATATGCATCAATGAAAGTTACCATCATGCAAGACAATTTTCGCAATGCTTGGAGGAAAGGAATATGGCCCAGGAGGGCACTTGTCTCTAAGTTTTTTGTACAGAGGAGGAAACTGTCGCAGACAAAGTAGACAGTTCCTTAGAAATCCTGAGACCAAATTAACCAGCTATTGAAAGCAAGTAAATCATGAACTGTTGCTTCATAAACGAGTTCATAAACTTGTTGAATTAGGGGAAATTTACCATTAGTTGAGTCATATCTCTCGAACAGAGTACAGGGTGTTTCAGATTCGAGCCACATCATTGGGATCTCGAAAATGGTAAGATATACAGGGTTGGTTAATTGGGGGCAAAGTTACGTAATTTGATGCTTAACAAAATTCCGCTTTGATATTTAGTATATTCCGAATACTTCCGGAGATATCCAGAAAAAACTGAAATTTTTCAAAATTGTTTTAATTTTTTCCTGACTTTATTTGAAGTGATATTCCAAAATAAATGTCACTTCATCATTGCCACTTTTTCTCCCCTACTGACGTTTCGTCTTTGGGCCACCATCATCAACTTCATTTTTTTAAATATGGACCCTTACGTTTTATTTCAAATTTCATAAGCTTCTGATGTCCCAAAACCATAGACGTATGGCACTTATTCAAAAAATTTATATTATTGGTACTTTCCATAAGAACCAAATATGTTAGAGAGAGACATAGAAGATAATTTTTGTAGGAAATTACTGAAAAATGGAAAAAAAATTTTTTTCAATAAATGCGATACGTCATAGGTTTTGGGACATCAGAAGCACTAAAAATCTGAATTAAAAAATCCAGGATCGTATTTAAAAAAATAGAGTTGATGATGGCGGCCCAAAGACGAAACGTCAGATTTTAAATTTGATGGTAGCATCTTGTAGGGGAGAAAAAGTGGCAACGATGAAGTGACATTTATTTTGGAATATCACTTCAAATAAAGTCAGGAAAAAATAAAAACAATTTTGCAAAGTTTCGGTTTTTTTCGGATATCTCCGGAAGTATTCGGAATATACTAAATATCAAAGCGGAATTTTGTTAAGCATCAAATTACGCAACTTTGCCCCCACTTAACCAACCCTGTATGTCTTACCGTTTCCGAGATCCCAATGATGTGGCTCGAATTTGAAACACCCTGTACAGTGTGTCTGAATTGGAATCTGCGAGTCAGAACTCTTCATTGCTATCGGGTCTTCAAAAAAAAAACAATCAAAGATTGCTTTGGTTACGAAAACGTACGTCGCATTATTGTTTCTTTATTGGTCAGGATTTTTGACATGACAATTTGACATTAAATTTCATTGATTGACATTGTCAAAATCAAAGAAAAATATTGCTAAGACATCGTTTAAAAAACCATAGCAATCTTTGATTGGTTTTTTTTTCGAAGACCCGATATTTCAGGCGTGCCACAGGGGAGCAATTTGGGCCTTCTATTTTTTTTTGTGTTTCATTAATTCATTGCCAGAGTGTCTCTCAAACTCCACAGGATCACTTTTTGCAGACGACTTCAAACTTTATAGAGTTATAAAAACGAGAAAAGATTGCGATTTGATCCAGCTTGATATTGATAGAGTAATTGAATGGTTTTCTGATAACAAAATGTTCCTTAATATGAAAAAAAGATGTTCAGTTCTAACATTTACTAGGAAAATCAATTCTATTTCTCATAACTATAAAGATTTTGACTCGGATTTTGATGTCATAATGAAGCGTGAAAGTGAAGTGAAGGATTTGGGAGTTTCCTTTCAATCAAATTTAAAATTTAATGGTCATTTTTGTTACATGAAAAATAAATCCGTCAAGGCTCTGGGTTTCTTGATTAGAAATACAGTAGTGTCGCGATAATCTGATCCCGGTATGCTTCTGTAATCCGCATCGCATTTTGGTTCCCTTGATGTACTCTGTAATCCGGATTTCACTTGATTTGGTAATCCGAATTCATTTACATGACTTTTGAAAATAAAAGCACACGTTTTCACTTGTCGTTTTGTCACTGCGTTCAAGTGGATAGGTAGTTTTTACATGTCTATTCGCATCATTCAATACGCAGCGTCCTTCCTGCCGGTGTGGGCTTTTCAAAGAAAATGGCACAACTTCTTCCAAACAGTGCAGAAAAATGTAGAAGAAGGTGGACAAAATTCAAATGGTGAAAATAAAGCTTTTTTTGCTTAAATACAGCATGTTATTTTTGCAAAATAATTTTAAAAGCGGAATGCATAATGCCTTAGTAATCCGAATAATTTGATAATCCGTATTGGTCTGGCTTTAATTGATCCGGATTATCGCGACACTACTGTACAAAGGAATTTGGTATTTCCACAATAATCAGGTTGTATAATGCTTTGGTGAGGCCACATTTAGAACATGCCTCACAAATTTGGATGCCATTGGAGGCAACACATATTCTACTCTATGAATAAAAAAGAGCATTTGCTTTTTCCCGCAAAATCTGAAGCAAATGCTTCATCCAGTATGAATAAAAGTTCAAGCAAAACCTTATACTTAAAAGTCGGAAGCAAATGCTCCAGGAAAAAGCAAATACTCTTTTTCTTATGAATAAAAGAGAGTATTTGCTTCAAATTGGGAGCATTTACTCCTTGCAAAATCCATCTGCTCCAGAGCAGATGTATGTTTATTATTTTGGTAAATTATTTTCAAATATTCTTATTTCCCGTTGTTTTGTAGATTATATATTGCATAAGCAGTCGTTACATCTTATTCCAGCCGCTCTAGTGTCCAAGATTTGTAGGCTCCTTCTAAAGGAGGCTAGCTTCCTGGATGGAAAAGTGCCCACCTCTTCGGGTGTGGCAAGGTATATCAGCCTTTTGCATAAGTGACCAGGACATTCACAGATTAAGTGTTCTGTAGTTGTTGTTGCTTGTTCGCAAGATCTGCAGTAATCGTTGTCTGATTTTCCTATTGTTTTCAGGTGATTTCACCAGAAAATGTTCAGTGAGCAGTCGACCAACGACTCTTCTAATGTCTCTTCTGTTCATTGTCAATAATTTTTTCAGATTTCAGATATATGAACCTTCTTCATCTGTTGATTTCTTTGGAGACGTGGCTTTTCATTAGTACATAAAAAGGCTCTGGACCTTGAGAAGGTGTTAAAGCGCCTTGCTTCGTGAGACAGTCCGCCTCCTCGTTGTCCTTTTCACTTTATTCCTATCAGCCAGTTGTTTAGGATATTTTTACCCTCTCAAACTAGCTGAAAATTGCACTTGATTGCTCCTAGAGCCTTTAGAGCAACTTGACTGTCAGACAGTATGTAAATGTGCTCTCTTAAAAAGCCTCTTTTAAGACAATCTTGGCCAGTTATGGCCAATTATGGCCAGAACCTCAGTTTGAAATTTTGTGGAAGTTTTATCGATTTCTAATGAAAGTTTAAATTTTAAAGTTTGGTCCAGTTATTCCCAGACCAAATCCTTCCATTAGCTTCGAACCATCTGTGTGACTGTGTACCACCAATCAACGGTAGCATCATGATGCGTTGTCCGCTTGCGGTAGCATTGCGTTCTTCCATGATTGGCGTTCTTTTACCACCACGAGCCCTAGATTCAAGCAACAGGTACAACAGGTAATATCTTTTACTTCATTTCTTTGAAGCATATGCTCACAAGTAAAAGGTCTTCATTTATCATATGATATGAAGTAAATGCTTCTACTTCTACCTTCTACTTGAAGCTTTTGCTTATACTTCTACCTTTTGCCTAGAAGCAAATGCTCTATTTTTATCCATACGGCTGATTGATTGTATTGAAAAGGTTCAAACTCGGGTTCAAAAAAGGTTCTTGCGTTACCTTTATGTTCTAAAAAGCGACACGTATCCCTTAAGGGTTTCATATAAGTAAATCTATGTTGGATAGTTGTTTCAATTTCGGATCTCTTTTACAAAGAAGACAACAAGCTGTGATATATCTTTACTATATTTTTAATAACATAAAGTAGGTACAAAGACTGTAAGTTGATTAATTATATAAATTTTACTGTACCAAAGATTAATTTAAGAATACCAAATAATCAAAAACTATTTAGTGCAGATCCAAATATTATATCTCTTTTTAATAAAATAATGTTAATAACAAATGAGATTCTCAGTGAGGTCCAAACAGACTTGTTTAATACTAGTCTCAAAAATTTAAAGGCTGTGATCTGAATTTGTTCTTATTTTTTTTTCCTGTAGGCTTCGGTTGTTAGTTTGTTTGTAGTAGTAAGTAACTTTACATATAATTACCATTTATGGTGATTGTAAAGAATCCAATGAGTAAAAATAAAATAAAGTTATTGGAAAAACAAAATGTTGACAACTTTTTTTTAGCATTACCAAAATTGAAAATTTATGACCAATGTGAAATCGCAGTTCCTTTGCCCATCGAATGCCCATGTAGGGCTGCCCAATAACTTCGTTTGCCCATCCTCCAAAAAAAAGTTATTGAGAAAATCAAATTTTGATTTTTTTTTTTTTCCAACACCCTCAAAGTTGAAAATGAACAATTTACAATAACAGTTCGTTTGCCCATCAATTGTTTAAGTATGTTGGATTAGCTAAGGGTGCTGGAAAAAAAAATTCAAAATTTTATTTTCTCAATACCTTTTTTTGGAGGGTGGGCGAACGAAGTTATTGGGTGGGACTACCTACATGGGCAAACGAACTGTGAGTTCAGATTCATCATTTATTTTCAAACGAGGGGGAAACCACCTTAGAATTTTGGTGTACAAACTGATAGAATTTTTTAGGATTCCTTAGAATTTTTTAGAATTTCTTAGAATTTTTTAGAATTATCAGTATTTTTTAGCAATTTTTAGTATTTTCTAGCATTTCCTAGAATTATTCAGAATTTTTTAGAATTGAATTAGAATATTTTAGAAATAATTTAGAGTTTTCACCTATTGCGCATGCTTAAGAGCCTGGGCATTGCACAATCTGTATGGATTTTTGGAATTTTTTATAAGTTTCAAAATGTTTCGAGAATTTTTGGTGTACACAATTAGGTAGGTGGAGCAGGAAACCTTCTTAGAATTTTGGTGTACAGGGTGATCTATTATAAATGTCACCCCCTTCTAACTTTTTCATTTGACATTTTTGACAAAAGTGTCAAATACAAAAGTTTCACGAAATTGTCAAAAGTTCTTGACAGAAGGCCCCCACAGACTGCGTTTTTGTTTGACGGTTTTGTTCGACGAGCAAATCTGGTCGAGCAAAAACGACGGATCGCAGTTGCACACAGACCTCGGTTTAGTTAGGCGAACATCAGTCATGTTGCAAAGTTTTTAATTTTTTTAAAATTTTAATAATGTAAAATTACGTAGCTACGCACCACACACCATACAAAACCGTCTTTTTAAAATTCGTAGCCCACACACTTCAGATTTGTTGACATATCGAACATATCCGACGGACAAAATCAGGCGAAGTTATTTACATCAGTTTTGCCAGCAAAAACGACAATTTTTCGCACACACATTTCAGTTTTGCGTCGTTTTTGCTGGACCAGATTTGCTCGTCGAACAAATCCGTCCAACGAAAACGCAGTCTGTGGGGCCCTTAAGTCAGTTTTAGACATACAGATTGCGTCAAAAAAGAGCAGCAGTGTGAAGTTATATATTTTTAAATGGAACACCCTGTATAATGTGCGCTTATTTGTTAGTCCCCTTTGACCTGATTTCAACAATATACGGTTTGATTTGTTTATCTCTCGGTTTATCTCCAATAGTTATAGGGAAAAACGTGAAAATTCCTGCCTAGGACTCTCATGTTATTTTTTTTTAAATGATAATAACTCGGATAATAATAACTTATACATCTGGATTTATTATAATATTTCACCCTCGATCTCACCTTGTTATTCACCAATATGAATAAAATTTGAATAGTTTATAAAAAGAAATCTGAAAAGCCTAAATGGTATAATTTTTCTTTTTTCAATATGCAACCTTGAAAAGGGTTATCATGTTTTTTCCTATAACTATTGAAGATAGACATATTGTTGGACCTGGGGGTTATGAGGGGTGTAAATCAAAACTAGAGCCAAGTACAAAAATAGGAAAGTGTATTTACAATAAAGCTTACCATAATTACATTTCAGATATGGGCATGGGCACTAATAATTGTCACAAGACTAAACGACTAACTAACGTGGATAATTCTCCATCTGTAGACTGGATAACCTATCTTCTGAAACCACCTTATTTTATGCTAGTCTCGCAATCATCATACGTGATTTCTAATTACAATAACTGCCGATGACCTGGCCTGGCATCGGCATTGACCTTCTATGGGTTTCAATTCCATGTCCGTACAAATTAATAGTTTAATAATTCGTTCAACTTGCAATGTTATTTACATGTAACGTGACCGATGGTTTTCCTGTAACCCATGAACTTTTTTGGGAGACGAGTGAGTTTAATTTACCGAAGGGAGATGCCCTATTATCCTAGACAAGACGTATACATATCGTTGAAATCAGGTTGAAAGGGACTAACAAATAAGCACACAATTTACAGGGTGCTCCATTTAAAGAAAATATTAATTCACACTGCTACACTTTTTTGACGCGCCCTGTATGCCTGAAACTGACTTAAACCGAATTTTCGCGACGAACTACTTCCATGATTTCATGAACACAAACGCTTTCGCGAGAAACTCATGACGTCATATTGAACGTAGTTCGAAGGAAGCATGGATGCAGCCTGTGGCAGACAAACTATGGTTCGTCCTTGGATGAACTACATTCGTCGCGAAAATTCGGTTTTAGTTGAAAGCTTTTGATAATTTCTTGAAACTTTTGCAATTGACACTTTTGTCAAAAATGTTAAATGAAAAAGTTAGAAGGGGGTGACCACTGGTGACATTTATAATAGATCACCATGTACAAACTGATAAAATTTTTAGAATTTCTTAGAATTTTTCAGAATTATCAGTATTTTTTTGCATTTTTCAGTATTTTATAGCAATTTCTAGAATTATTTAGTATTTTTTAGAATTGAACTAGAATTTTTTAGAAATAATTTAGAATTTTTATCTATTACGCATGCTCAATTTTTTAGAATTTTTAGAATTTTTTGGGACGGTAATAACATAAAAATTAGCATTTTTCAGATTTTAGAATTTTTGGTGTACAAAATAAGGTAGTTGGATTCCCTCGTTTTCAAATATGGAAGTGCTAAAAAAAAAACTGTCAGAATTTTATTTTTTCAATAACTTCTTTTTGAAGGGCGGGCAAACAAAGTTATTGGGTGGGCCTATATGGGGATTCGATGGGTAAACGAAGTGTGAGTGTAGATTGGTAATGCATTTTCAAATATGTATGGGAGTGCTGGAAAAAAAAAATCAAAATTTTATTTTCTCAATACCTTTTTTTTGGAGGGTGGGAAAACGAAGTTATTGGGTGGGCCTACATGGGCATTCGATAGGCAAACGAAATGTTATTTTAGATTGTTGATTTTCAAATTTAGGGGTGCTGGAAAAAAAATCAAAATTTTATTTTTCCAATAACTTTTTTTGGAAGGTGGACAAAGACAAACAAAGTTATTGGGTGGGCCAGTGGCACAACCAGGGGGCTCGCCCGCCCCCCCTTGAGGCTTCTGAGAAATAGAAAAATAATGAAGTAGACAAAAGCTCATATCATGAAAAGTTAAAGGATAGTGGGTCTGTGTTTTTTTTCTATATTTTTTTCTGCATGCATGAAAGGCTTGGGCAAACGCAATATTGATGGGGAAGCCCGTTACAAAACATATGCGTGTGTGTTCAAAGCATTTCCGAAACGAGGATTATTGTGCAAAAGGTAAATAAATTTGACATCCTTAATTTGGTGTAGAAAGAGTTGCAATATTTTCTATAAATTATTTGATCATTATTTCAAGATAAAAGACACTCCAGGTACTTGCAATGGTTGACCCTTCAGGTACCTGCAGTAGTTGACCCTCCACATTGCTTGTTTTTGTAAATCCTTGCTATTATTGATTTTCAGGGTGTAAAATATTCAGGGTCTCAGGTACTGGGAGTAATTTACCCTTCGAGATGCAAACAACAAAATAATTAAAGGTCAATTTTATAGGTTCAGTTTATGCTTCAAGCTATGGTTAAACGTTAGACTTAGGATTGAACATGGGTTGCGCCTATCTTTAACCACAGCTTAAAGCTTAAACTGAACCTATACATGCGACCCTTAACCAAATCCATCAGCATTGTTACCAAGGATATAAAACCAAGTATAAAACAAAACAATAATCAACAGTGTTTAAAATCTTAATTAATAGAAAGATTAACAAAAAGAAAATTTCGTTTATTAGGTGAATTGTTTTGATTATTACTAAGTTTTTTTTTTTAATATTGTTTCAGGACCAGCAATAAAACACTTGAAGCAACCAAAATTAATGAGATTTGCTGTGCCCTCCTTAAACTTACCGAAGAAAAGACCATATTTTAATTCAGATGACCGCAAGGAAACAGCCAAGGCAACAGTTAGTTCTCGTGAAGACCGTTTGTCAAAGAGACGGAAAGTTCAAAATGCAGAAAATGCATCCATTAGTGAAGCCCCGGTGTGTGAAACTGTGGAAGACACTTCAATTGCCCAAGAAATTACACCAAGGTCCTATCAAGACTTATCAGAAGAAGAAAAAGTTGTGGTACAAAATTTGCTAGTTTTAAACAATCAAGCAGGACGTGAATATGTTGATAAACAAGTGCAGGTGTCGAGTGGGGATATTATGATATCATTTAGTTCAACAATTAAAGAAGACAAACACCTAAATTCTTTAACTGGAATAAATTCATTTAGTGTTTTAAACTCAATGTCCTCACTTGTGCAGAAATTCTACCCTGATAAAAAGACACATAAATTATCAACCACAGACAGAATTATTTTAGTTTTTATGAAGCTCAAAATGGCTCTCAAATTAAATGTTTTATCATTTCTATTTGAAGTATCGGCTTCATTATGCAAGTTAATATTTGTTGACTATATTTCAAATTTGTCTAACATTTTAAAACGTTTAATTCATTGGCCATCTTTAGAAGAGTGTAGCCAAAATATGCCCAGTTGTTTTCAAAATTTCAAAACAGTAAGAATAGTTTTGGACTGTTTAGAGATTCCCATAGAAAAACCCAAATGTTTGTGCTGTAGAGTTAGGACATATTCACATTACAAGGGTAGGCAGACTTTGAAAATAATGACTGGTGTAAGTCCAGCAGGACTAATAACATTTGCTTCAAAAAGCTATGGAGGCAGGACTTCTGATAAGGCCATTTTTGTTCAAAGCAACTTAATCAATAAATTGGAGCCTAGACATGATAGTGTAATGGTTGATAATGGTTTTCTTATTGACAATATCTGCCAAGAATATTTCATTAAACTGATACGACCTCATTTTTTAAGAAAAAAATCACAGTTTTCTGAGAAAGAATCGAAAGATAATGTTTTAATTTCTAAAGCCAGAGTACATATTGAACGTGTAAATCAGAGGATGAGGATATATAATATACTCAATGTGCCATTGGCGAATAGTTTAATACCTTTGGTGGATGATATTATTATAATTATTTGTGGAATGGTTAATTTGCAAAATCCTTTGCTTGCTGATAATAAATTTTAGGAAACATTCATTGTCTACTTCTAGCTATCACTACATAAACAGAAGAGAACTTCAATTGGATTTTCCTGAATAAATAATTTCTTGATAATTTTTTTGTTTTATTCAAAGACCCAGTTTTTATCTTTTCCAGGACTTATGGCCGTTTCCACCAACCATTCCAGGGGAGCCCTAACGATAAGTATTCCCTAAAATGACATTTTTACATGGAGAAATGTCAGTTTAAGGCATACCTATTGTTAGGGCTTCCCTAAAATACTTGGTGGAAATGGCCATTAATTATTTATTTTTTAAAAATGCTGTAGATATGGAGGCTAAAGTTCCTGTCCTATTTTATAGAGAATTTCATTTACAATCAGAGATAATATACAATGAATTGACATGTTTTAAGTTTTTGGTCCCGATAATTGCATGCTAATGGGTGTTCCAAAATAAAATTATCATTTTATTATTCAATCATGAAATTCTCCATAAAATACAACTTGTGCAATGGAAATATATCCATAATTTTTTGACAAATTTGTACTCATGCGTTTTTAACCTGTATTCGTGCTCTTTTTCAACTAAAAATGCATTCGGGCAAATTTCCCAAAAAACTAGCGATAATTTCCATTGCATTCGTTATTTTACTATTGAAAGAAAGCAACAACTGATATTTGGAACTTATAATATAATGAACGGCAAACAAATTTATTTACAAAAAAAAATTAAGAACTTTCAGTTCCACGCTTTTTACAAATAAAATGTAACATAAACCTAAAATATTTGTCAGTCACATTGCAGATCATATTTTTAGTGAAATCTTCATCGAAGGGTACAGATATATTTAAATATGTTTTTGATTTGGTGGAGTAAAGGATCAAATCACAGGTAGTCAGGTTCAGTATTGCCATACCTAACTGAACTTGGCCATAATAGGCATGTTTCTTTTTCAATTTTATGCCTTCTTCTTCGCTAATTGCCAAATAGGAACAAGAATGTGCGAAATTTATGGCATCATTTTCCAAACCTAAAAATAAAAATCATTTTTAAATTGATCAGTGACATAATACCTAGGTACTACAAATACTTATTGTTTAAAAAAAGCTCTTACCATCATAAGGGCATTTGATCTCTACTAATTTCGTAGGTAATCCATCAGTCATCACAACACCATCTGGTGAATAAGCCTACCATGGATATTGTTCACAAATTAGAAGGCCCATCTCAGCAACATCATAGCCAGTATTTTTCCTGTACATATCCAAAGCCTCCTTTTCATATTTTACGCCATGTTCTATGTACTTTGTAACTTTTTTGGCCAAAAGTAATTATTCGCTTTGGTGTCCCAATTTTCTTTTGAAAATGTATAAAGAGAATAACATCTAGAACCTAAGAGAAAATTTTCCAATTTACACAGCATCTCAAAAAATATAGTTTTCGTACTTCCGGGACTAAAGTGACAATTTCACTCTCTTATGAAATGTCACTTTTTGTCCCTTTGGGATATTTATTCATATTTAATCCCAGGGGGATTAAATTACAAACTAATCGATTTCCAATATCAATCTTACCTGTAATGCGGAACATTCTTTCTTGATTCCAAATTTCTGACTTTTGATCACATGTTAAAGCATTCTTTAAACTTTCGATATTTGAAACATTCTTCAATACACCTTCACAACATGGTTTTAGCTGGTAGGATGTTAGATCGATATTGATGCTGGCCAGAAACTCATTGTTTGAAGCATTTGCTAAAATGCTTTCAAAAGATGAGGAAATTTCTTTGATTTCTTCCCTTGATTTGGTACTTGGAACACGACCCTTTCTAAAAAGTAAAATGCATGATGTATTATGTATTCATCTTATATTTTCAAAAATAATTATTGAAAATAGAATGTCACAGTCTCATAAGTACTTACAAATGAAGAGACAAACTTGATCCTGGACAAGTTGAGGTCAAAACAGTAAAACATTCCAATTCTTGTTCTGGAGTTAATGGAGGTTTCCTCTTGACTTTGGACTCAAAGCAAGCAGTTTCTAGGATTGGTTTAGCCTCATAATCTTCTTCGACTACTCTTTTCTTATTGTTCCAGTAACACTTCATATCTGTACTGGAGAGTTTTTCAAATGAAGAAATACTGGACCTAAAAAAATAGAGAAGATTATAGAGCTGAATATAGTTTTATGATATTAGTTTTATTAAACAAATTCATTAAAATTTAAAAAATAAATGGTAGTCCGCAAAATAGCCCAAAATCTTGTCACTATGTGGTGGAGGTCCCTTCAAGGTACCCCAGAAAAATAATTTAAAAAATCTGGTGGCATTCTTGAGAAAATTATTAGCATTTCAATGTTTACTAAATTTGGCAACAATCAAAATACTACCTTGTGGTAACTTAGAGCTACCTCTATTCCAGTAATCATGTACCTACTTGCAACAGGTAAGACATAGCAGGTACTCCGTAATCCGTTTACCTACAGGGAGCAATTTGTCACAGAATTAGGTTGTTGTGTGTAAAAAAAAAGATAGCTATTTTTTTGTAGCAAATAAGTACTGCAATTTGAAAAAAAAATTAAAAATAAGGAAGTTGAATCTCCACATTTACTACTTTATAATACAAATAATGATCAAGAAGGATTTTTCAAATTATTTTTATGGGGGCTCTAAAAGGATGCCCTACAATGTAGTTGAAGGCTTTCAAGCTATTTTCGGACACCCTGTATTATGTATTCAATTTACCTTGTACATTGTAAAAGAACTGCAGCAATATGCTTGCAAGTCCCAGATAAACCTGCTTTGCAGCTGCATATAAACTTAGCAATGTTTATTTTGTCGTCGTCTTTGACCAGTTTTCCTTTGATTTCATGGGGGCTACTCTTGATGGCACTTGTTTGAAGACAAAGTGCAAGTATCTCCACATAACTCTCTATTTCACCTGTCGTACCAATCAAAATTACATCTTTGGCATTCATCAAAGCTTCACCTTCTACAATGCATCTGCTATCTGCAGTCGATTGAAGATAGGAAAACACAGACGATAAGGTTACAAACACTTCCTGATTCATGTTGGTGGAAGAATCACTACACTGATTTCACACAAATTAAAGGACACTAATCGACAGTTTTCAAATGAAAATAGTTTGGGAACTTGCAAAAATTATTCTCAATACACAAAAAGCTGGTAAATAATAGCGGCCCTTCACACTGAATGGGAGCAAAATAACAACTGCGGCGTGGTCCGCATGCAGGCACGTAGAAGGAGCCGCAATTTTATACGCGCTTTCCTCCATATTTGTTTACGTTCCGCAGCGCCCTCATCGGCAGTTATAATCGCCAATACTTAACTTTTTTTTGGGGGGTGGGCAAAAAAAGTTTTTGGGTGGGCCTACATGGGCAAACGAACCATGTATTGATTTTTTGAAATTTCGTTGGTGGAGGTGCTCCCATCACATGAGTCTCTTATTTTTAGAATTCTTAAGATTAAACGGCCCCTAGGAGCTCAGGGTCCGTTTCTCAATAGTGAGTTACCTCTGGATTGGTTTTAACTCTAGGGTATACATGTCCAGTTGCAATGTTTTCCCTGGAGTTATGTTTAACCCCTCGATGGAAGAAATATTTCCCTGACAACAGAAAGCCCTTCAAAAACTAAGCCCAAATATAAAGTTTCATTAATTTTCATTAATAAAAGTAGGTTTGGCAGCATGTTTTGTACCTTGTTGGTCAGCAAATTATGCATAACCATTTTTGGGTGATGGGCGCTGGCATTTTAGGAGCTAAGGGCATAGGTGACTTGTGATAGGAAATTCCAAGCTTCTCTATTTGCCAGTTTTACATATTCCTAAGCTGAACTCTGGAAGATTTAGAGGGAAATTATTGAGAATATACTTAAGGATTCTTGCTTAAGGGCAATAAAACAATAGAAAAATTTCTGTTAAGAAAATGAGTGTAGCATAGCTAGTGATGTGAACAAGGGAACGTTCTGATTGTGCTTTCGAGAACATTCGCGAACGTTCGCGCACGAAAAAAAGGTTCGTGCTGAATATTACCTTCGGAGCACAATGAACACGATAGAGAATATTCAGCACGTTCTCAAGCACGATCCTAACCAATAAAATCACATGACACCATAAAGTAGAGATATATTTATGGAAGCTGTTGAAGGCGAAGATATATCGAATATTGAGCCCGAGAACCAGGAAGCAACTTAGCAGCAATAGTTATTTTTTTTTTGGAGGCAAAGGTAGCGTTGTACTGGAATATACTTAAACTAAAATCACTATTTTATTTTATTATCAAAAAAGAATCCTAATGATAATTGTATGTTGAAGTTTCACAGAAAATCCCAAATTAGAATAATTATTGTTATCAAACATGACACAAGACACAATTCACAAATTATGTGATTAATTATGTATTAAGTAGGTATATTTTCTTAAGAAGTTTGAGAACTTTTAGCACATTTATCAAGAATTTTCAGAATATTCAGAACTTTCACGAGAAATTTGGGAATTTCGGGAAATTTGAGAAAAATAAGAATTTATTTAGAAAAATGTTTTGTTTTATTCAGCTTCTGATAAAAAGCATAAATTCTCGGGTCGTGCTCGTTTTTGCTCGTTTATTCTCGTTAATTCTCGATCGTGCTCGGAGAACGTTCTCCTAAAATACTTGCTCGAGCATTTTACATCACTAAGCATAGCCTACCAAGACTATAGTTACAAGAGCCCCATATTCCATTGGTAGCTTACGATCGAGCTTACGATGATGTATTTAGAAATTGCTAGTAAATTGAATAATTGATAAATGATTCCAATAAACAATAATACAGGATGCTTCAGGCAAAACCTTGTCAGCATTATCAAAAAAAGCTGGAAATGTATTAGTAAAGGATATAAAACACAGCTTACCTCAATGGGTAACAAGGCATTTATTTTAGCCAATAGTTTATTATCACTTGGATCTTCGAAAATTGGAATAGTCACTTGTGTTCTATCTTTAATTAAACAAAGTCTGCACATTAGCGAAATTTCACAAGGGCTAGCCATTTTCACTCGGAGTTCTCGGACTAAACTAAATTGAAATTTCTTCGCAGAAAAAACACAACACTTGTAAGTTTTTAATCATTCGAAAAACACAACGCGAAATAAATAAATAAATGCCAACAAGAAGCACAAATAACAACTAACAACCGGGACCGGCAAGAAACAACAAATAACATTAAACATGTGGTATTTTTAGTGGCGGGCTTAGCGATATCGATACGAGGTATATACATCGATACAGCTTCCGATAAAGAGCATATCGAGAAGATTACATCGTATCGATATTATATCGATAAAGAACTTGCAAAATTAAAAACTAAACTTGTGTTTTCTCGCGGAGCGAATGGTTCGAACTACGGTTTAAGCTAATTTGTAAATGACGACATCACTTGTGAACGCGAGAAAATGGAAGGTTTGAACCAGTCTTGTGTGAACGAAGAACAAGCCATGAGTCCGGTTAGAACTTTTTTGAACCAGGTTCAATGTGACGTCAGTAATTCAATGCAAAAATGTACAGGTTCGAACCGGATCGAACCAGTTCCACCACAAGAAAACAGCTCAAATAAAATTAAAAACTCATTCTATTAGTTTATAATAGTTGTTCTGAATGCAATTTGCAAATTTTGTTCTAACTCTGAATTGCTTTCAATCGGCTCTAGCTGTACTCGAATGATAAGGAGTTTGCGCTAACTATTTCAGAGGTCCGACTTTAGATACACACTACTACTCTTAGAGCAGGTAAAGCGCTGTCCTACGGACATAAGGAGTAGGAACGCGCCATTCTGCTTATGAAACTAAAGTGAAGCCAAGTTTTTGGCAGGTGTTTGGCACCAAAATACAGGTAAAGCATTGAATTGCCATAACCGCCAATTTTTGTGGGCCAAAATACCTGGAAAAAAACGGCTTCATTTTCCAAATCCAGGTTACTACTCCTTTACCTTTACCTGCTCTAAGCTACTACTACAGGATGGCCTATCCTCATTAAGGCCTGTGTGTAACAAATCCCCATCATCAAATTACCAGTTGTGACGTAGGCAGTATGCTATTCCTCGTCTTTTGACGTAGGCTGTTTAAGTAGCTGACGATTTCGTTATGACGTTTGAAATGGTAATACACCTTAGTAAAACACTAATATGGCGGCGATTACCAAAAACGAGGCCGAAGGCCGATAAGTACAGTACTTCTTATTAGAGTGTGTATTTTCCTTGGGTGCAAACGGTCATTAATAGGTTTGTTTGTTTGTGTCGCACCAATTTGAACGGGCGGGTATCATAAAACTGCTTTGACGGTTAACTTAGAGTTAACTTTTTGAATCACATGTAATTCCAGAAGTTAACGTTAAGTTAACTCTCAAAGTAGTTTTATAAGGCCTGTTCGCAGAACAATCACAAACCAGTCAGAGTGAATCTCATTGGTTGAAAATAGTTTTCTGACTGTTTCTGATTGTTTTCAACCAATGAAATTTGCTCTGACTGGTTTGTGATTGCTGTGCGAACAGGCCTATAATACCCGCCCTAAGCGCAAGATATTTATTTTAGGTTTGTGACGTCACCAGTTCAACTGATAACTGCTTAGAACAATAAAAATTATAACACAAACGAACGGAGTTTCCGGATATTCCGATTATTTACTATTTAATAGATTTCTGGTTTTGATTTGTGGCAGATTTGGACAATTACAATTTGTTTTAATGGATGAGGATAGCTTTGCACTGGTTTGAAAAAAGATCGGTTCTAGAGTGGTTCAAAACAATCGCACAGTTCATTATTGAAATTTTGTGATAGCCGTATTATTGCCGAGTCCTTATCATTTTGTTAATTGATAAACTGTGCAATTGTTTTAAACCGCTCTACAACAGACCTTTTTTCAAACTCGACCAGGCCCGAAGTCGAATTAGTATTATCATGTAGAGCTGCTTTCGGGTGTCACCCTTTGAGCGCTCCCGAGCTACTGCGGAGTACTCCGGCTACATTTCTACCCGTTCGGCTTCAAACGTTCGAGTGCGAAACGCATATGGAGTATGACAGGTCACTAACAGGTATGAAGTGTTCTAGAAGCACCCGAAAGCGGCTGAGGATAGTGATGGAGGAGAGGACTGTGAACCATAAAATGTGGCGTTTTTGACATTTAATTCTAGGCTGCCTTATCTTACTCCTTCTCGAAAGCAAGTGCAGGTTGAACATGAAATGAACAGTTTGGTAGAAACTGCACTTCACAAAAGTTGTATTCCTTTCAAGAGTTTAGAACACTCGAGCAACTCGCTCCGGTGCTAATTGCCACCGATTTGTAAAGCCTAGTACTCAAAACAAGGGCGTAACGCCCCGGAGCTGTTCGAGAGCTCCTCCTAGGAGTGAAAGGAATACAACTAAGGGCGGGTATTATAAAACTACTTTGAGAGTTAACTTCAAGTTAACTTCTGAAATTACATGTAATTCAAAAAGTTAACTTCAAGTTAACTGTCAAAGCAGTTTTATAATACCCGCCCTAAACGAACGCTTGTCAGTTCATTATTTAGGGCGGGTATTATAAAACTGCTTTGACAGTTAACTTGAAGTGAACTTTTTGAATTACATGTAATTCCAGAAGTTAATTTTAAGTTAACTTCTGGAATTACATATAATTCAAAAAGGTAACTTCAAGTTAACTATCAAAGCAGTTTTATAATACCCGCCCTAAGTTGTATTCCTTTAAAGAGTTCAGACAAACATGGCAGCAGCCTTAGAGCAGGTAAAGTTAAAAAGGAGTAGTAACCTGGATTTGGAAAATGAAGCCGTTTTTTTTTAGGTATTTTTGCACTCATAAGCAGAATGGCGCGTACCCACTCCTTAGGTCCGTAGGACAGCGCTTACCTGCTCTAAGGCAGCAGCCCGTTTTTACTTTTGTCTTCGTCATCGACGTCAAATGTCTGTCACTCAGTGCCGCGCCACTTAGGGCGGGTATTATAAAACTACTTTGAGAGTTAACTTGAAGTTAACTTCTGGAATTACATGCAATTTAGGGCGGGTATTATAAAACTACTTTCAGAGTTAACTTAAAGTTAACTTCTGAAATTACATGTAATTGAAAAAGTTAACTTCAAGTTAACTTTCAAAGCAGTTTTATAATACCCGCCCTTAAGAAGTTAACTTCAAGTTAACTGTCAAAGCAGTTTTATAATATCCGCCCTTAGGCTCGGTTTCAATAGCAATTTGCCTCTGGGTTGGTTTTAACTCCAACCAAGTTCGTTTTTGTCATCTTTTTCGTCGATTTGCTCCGAAATTTTGACAGGCATGTGATTTGTAAATTGAAACTATCTTATCCAGTCACGTGCTTGTCAAAAATTCGAAGCAAATTGAAGAAAAAGATGACAAAAACCAACTCGGCCAGGGTAATAGTGTCTTAGAGCCGGTTTCTCAATAGCAGGACACCCCCGGGATAAATAAGGGGTTAAACATAACTCCAAGGTGAACAAAGCAACTGGACACGCTGACCCTGGAGTTGAAATTACCCGGAGGTGACTCCCTATCGAGAAACCTGCCCTTACGTGTCCAGTTTCAATGGAGTTATGCTTAACCTGGGGGTGAGTTGCTATTGAGAAACCGGCCCTTAGGGCCGAATTTATAGTTGCTCCTTTAGGTTTCCTCAGAATCCTCAGACCTCAAGCGAACGAACGTTTAGAATTGATATATGAATAACTTGTCACATAGTAGCAAGTGTCCACTCTTAACTCACGACCTTCAAGGAAGACCCAAGGAACAACTATAAATTCGGCCCTTACCTAAATCCCACACATTTAACAACTAGGGATGCCCATCCAACTGATAATATCGATGTTTCGGTATCGATAAAACATCGAAAGCTGATATCGATGTTAAGAAAATATTGATAGAAAAACATCGATGTTTTCTCAACATCGATTTTTGGAAGGTAATAATTTGGGCCTGACGCCCCCAAAAAAATTTCGGGGAGCCTGCGGCAAGCTGCCTCCGGCCGGCGCGGCGGTAAGTAAGCGCGTGTACCGGATTTTTGTTTACCCCCCCCCCCCCCAGACCCACACTCTGGATGCGCCACTGGCACTGGCTTTCGTCAACATTTTCGTGTATTTAAATAGTTTGATTCGGACTTGAGCACATCAGATGCAATAAATACCTTTCAAAACGACAGCGCGTAACGCCCCAAAGCTGTTCCGAACGTTCTCTGAGGTGTGAAAGGAATGCAACTATTATTATAACACAAACGAACGCCCTCCCCAAAGCAGAAAGTGCAGCTCTGAACAACACAAAAAACAAACCCAATAATAGTTCAAATCATGTCAAACAACCGATTTCCATTTGCTACCACAACTTAAGGCAGTTAACTCTACTACTCTACTTACTCTAAAAATTTCCCGTGGTGGAACTATTAATCTGAGGTTCCATTTACTCATAGCCGTGCCGAATGAACCACTCTCAATTTTGAATAATTTTGATGTTACTCTATTTATATTGATGATCGGAGTGTCTACGGGATGATCAAACCGAATCCAGGGTTGCGTTTCGAAATAGCACTCTGGGTGTGAGTGTGACCCTAGAGTAACTCTAAACCGTTCATAAATTAACAGGTGCTTACTCGAACCGTTACGCTGGAATCGTTCAGAAATCAAGAGTTGACGTGTCCAGAGTGCGCCCAAATTACCCTACTCAGGGACTGCGTTGAAAAACGCCCGAGGTTTTTACCGGGTTTGATGTTGACGTTGAAACACCCCAATTACGTTCAGAAAAGGCGCCCCCAGAGTGCACTCTAAGTGATGACGTCAGATTCTCTGACAAACAACTACTCTACCTTCACACACCAATGACGCTCAGAAAAGGCGGACCCAGAATTCACTCCCAGTGATGACGTCAAAACACTCTGACAAACAACTACTCTATCTTCACACTCTATTTCTAAACGCACTCCAGCTGAGTACAGAGAAAAGAAAGCACCTTTTCGAATTGACACCTGCCACAAATTTAACCTCACTTTTAATTTATAAAAACACGCGACGCGATTCCAAAACGTTGTGTTCACGTTTTTGTGTTGTTCCCAACTTGAAAGTGTTTTTTGCACCTCCGTGAAGCGAAAAACTCGCCGAGAGGTTGCATTATATTCGTATATTATTCAAGAAACGATTTTTATCTATTCTTCATAATGGTAAGTTCAATTATTGAAATGTATGGTTTACAAATCCTAATGTGGGTTTATTTTGTTATTAGGCCGAAGAAGTGAACGCTAAAGCCTACCCGCTGGCCGACCCGATCCTGACCACCAAAATACTGAATTTGGTGCAACAAGCCATGAACTACAAACAGCTTCGCAAGGGGGCCAACGAGGTTACCAAAACCCTGAACCGAGGCATCTCCGAGTTCATTGTGATGGCTGCCGATTCGGAACCCATTGAAATCCTTATGCATTTGCCATTGCTGTGCGAAGACAAGAATGTGCCTTATGTGTTCGTGAGGTCCAAACAAGCTCTGGGGCGGGCCTGCGGCGTGTCTCGCTCTGTGATTGCTTGCAGTGTGACCATAAACGAGGGGTCTCAGTTGAAAGCTCAGATTCAGAGCATACAGCAGGAGATTGAACGCTTATTAGTTTAAATTTTAAGAGTACAAAATGTTTTTTTAATTTTATAGGATTAAAAATTGGGATTGTGAAATGTTTGTTTTTCTTTCTCAGGTTGTCTGGTAATTTGTACTTGATAACGCATGTGGGGTGCCTTATGGAGATTTGCATTATGTTGAGGCACCCCACATGACATCATAAAGTTATCAGGTCGTTCCCCAAGTCAAAAATTTAGTGTTGGCAATATAAGCCTATAAAAAAATTTGAAAGCATTTACAATTTTACATTGTATTGCCAATATAATGTCATTTTAACTTTTATCTTGGCCAAGTTCGTTTTTGTCATATTTTTCGTCGATTTCCTCCGAAATTTTGTAAGGCACGTGATTTGTAACTTGAAACTGTCTTATCCAGACACGTGCCTGTCAAAATTTCAGAGCAATTCGATGGAAAAGATGACAAAAACGAACTCGGCCCTTCAAATAAAGAAACAGCGACTACCTTCAATATGACCAAGGATAATATACACTATTATTAAAGGATAGCCGATGCTCATAAGGCATGTGTGGAACAAATCCTCCCTCTGCCCCCAAGCCAAATCACCAGTTGTGACGTAGAAGCATGTCCTTTCTCGCCGGAAGTAGGTTGTTTGCACTACAGGTTATGATTTTGCGAGCTTTTCCTTTATGCATAAGTTGTATTCCTTTCACACCTAGGAGGAACTTCAGAACAACTCAGGGCCTTACGCGTTTATTCCTTTCGAAAACGGTTTAGATGATAACCAAATGTATTGTTCCGCTAAGAAGGTTGTACTATTTGCTTTCGTGTCCTGTTCCGATTTTGGAGTACCTTTAAACTGGACCACTATTATTTGGACTTGGACTGTACACAGCTCATCCTATTTTGGAGTAAAAATAATTCAATTAGGATTAATACAGATAGAATACTGAAAGTAATTTAAATCGTGTCAATGCAAATAGAACAGAATAAAAACAGTCAAAGTAGTTCGAACAGTTGAACAGATCAAAAAGAGTCAGTTCACTTGGAACAGTCAGAGTACAATTACTAAAAACCCAAAATTAATTTTCAATTCAGCCTATTGTTATAGTGAATAAATTCATTGATTCATAGCATAACAGAGTAGTTCGAGTAGTAACAATCAGAACAGTGTCAACTGAACAAAAGTAGTGCAGATGAAACAGAAATGAAAGCAATTGGAACACTTAGAGTAGCTCGAACAAAGGAAGGAATTCAAATAGAATTGATGCAGATAGAATACTTATAGGCTGTCCATTTGTACTTTTCTTGCTTCAAGCAAATCTCAGCAGCTGATCGGCGTTCACCTGTCCCATAACACCCATATAATAAGCTCATAAAGAGCAGCTCTTAGCAGATCTTCCTAATTTTTCGAGCAGGAAGCAAGTGCAAATGAACAACCTATAGGGGGTATCATAAAACTATTTTAAAAGTTTACTTCTGGATTTACATGAGAAGTAACGTCATTCCAGAAGTTAACTTTTAGGTATTCTGTCAAAATAGTTTTATAATACCCGCCATAAATGGAGTTAGTGCAAATTGAACAGATTTAGAACAGTCAAAGTAGTTCAGACAGTTGAACAAATCAAAAAATGTCAGTGCACTTGGAACAGTCAGAGTAGAATTACTAAAAACCCAAAATTAATTTTCAAATCAGCCTACTTAAGCCTTGTACTCATAACCGCAAATTGCAAATTTTTATTTTGCGGATATTTTTCAATTGATCGAGTTTATCGAGGACCAATCCACAAAACAAAAATCCGCAATTCGCGGTTAAGTAGTAGGCAGTCAATAAATTCATTGATTGGTAGCATAATAGAGTAGTTCAAATAGTAAGAATCAGAGCAGTGCAAACAGGAAGAGAATTAGAACAGTCAAAGTAGTTCGGATAAGTTGTATTCCTTTCAAGAGCTTGAAACACTCGAGCTACTCGCTTCGGTGCTTAGTCGCCCCCCGATTTGCAGGGAACATATGCGTGGTGCAACAAACACTTTTCGAAAGGAATAAGCGCGTGAAGCCCCGGAGCTGTTCCGGAGCTCCTCCTAGGTGTGAAAGGAATACAACTATAGTTGAACAGATCCAAAAAGGGTCAATACATTTGGAACAGTCAGAGTAGAATTACAAAAAAACAGCCTACTGTTATAGAGGGCAATTACAGCAAGGATAATACACACTACTACTACAGGATAGCCTATCCTCATCAGGCGTGTAGGGAACAAATCTGAAGCCCCTACCACGCCAAATCATTAGTTGTGACGTAGAGAGCATGTCCTTTCTTGTCTTGACGTAAGCTCTACAGGTTTTGATTCCGCGTGCTTTTGCTTTATAAATATGTACTTGGTTTAATACATTAATTAACATTCTAACAGAATTATTTTTTAGATCTCGTTTTCATCTTCGTCTTTGCCTAATATGTTAATCAAAATTGAAACAATACTTTTCATGATAAATTTAAATTCTAAACTACGACCGCTAGTGCAAACAGCTAACAACTTAGTTATGACGTTGGAAATGGTGACACACCAATATAGCGGTGATTACTAAAAACGAGGCCGATAAGCAATCCTTAGTAGTAGGTATTATCCTTGCAATTACAATATATATACATCTGCAAATTTGCAGTTCTGCAAATATGGCCGACTTGCAGACGTGTTTTATCTCCAGGAACGAGCAAATTACAGAAAAAGTCAATTCCATCATATTTATCAGAAAAAAGTGTTTGAACAAGGTTTGAGCACTACTGATTTACCAGTTTCAAATATCAGAGTTGTCAAAGGGATGTCAAGGAATTACAACGGGACCGTTTCACCATATTCAAATTTGCAGGCGACTTGCAAATGCATTCTGCTTCAATCAATGAACTATAACCAAAAACTGGAATGCTAACACATAAGGACGAACGTGAAGCATAGTGCGGCTGCTGCGGAGGGGATACCTGTTTTTGTCGCACTCATTATGTTAAATGGCGAAAATTGCTTCCTACACGTATTCCAATTGATGAAACCTGTGAAGGGAAATATGACAAAACTTTCGAAAACGTCATATGACAGCGAGCAACAGAAGAAAACAACATTCCCCTTTGTGGCATCTGTCTTTCATGGCTACATTTTTTTGGCAGACATGGCAATGTGTGCGCATTCCAGTTTTTAGCTATAGTTCATTGGCTTCAATAATACGAAAAGTCAGACTTGCAGGTCTTGCATTTGTATCGGTATTGTAGAGCTTCTGTAATTCCGGGAATAGTCAATAAACTAATTAATTAGAAGGATGTTAGAGTAGTTTAAACAGTAACAATCAGAGCAGTGCAAACAAAACAGAGCTAGTACAGATAGAACAGAAATTAAAGCAATTCGAACACTTAGACTAGCTCGGACAATAGAAGGAATTCAAATAGAATTGCTGCAAAATAGTTTTATAATACCTAGCCTTAGAGTAACTTAAGTCAAGTTAATGCAAATGGAACATAATTGGAACAGTCAAGGCAGTTGGAATCGTTAAACAGATCAAAAAGAGGCAGTGCACTTGGAACAATTAGAGTAGAGTTACTACCCGTGTGTTCGGTATTCTGATCTGAGCTTGAATTCACCGTTCGTTTATTTGAAAAGTGTACTCGGTGCAGACTCATTCGCATTCGTTTTTTAAAATTTCGGGCACTCCGATACAGCGTTTAACTGCTCTGTTCGCTCGCTGATCACGTGATTACGGCTCCGCTCAGCACGCTCTGCTCTTTGAGCAAAATACCGAACGTAAAGAAAGAACCCAAAATTAATTTTCAGATCAGACTACTAATTACGCTCGGTTATTTACGCGCCACAATTCAAAAAGCTCCAAGTACAGAAGCATCTTCTATAACTCAACTTTGAATATTACAGGCTCGTCATTGACGTCATTCGTCTTCGCCGGTTTTGTTTTACAGAAGCTGTATTTCTTTCACACCTAGGAGGAGCACCGGAACAACTCCAAGGCATTACGCGCTTATTCCTTTCGAAAAGTGTTTGTTGCACCTCGCATCTCTCCCTTTAAAATCGGGGTCGACTAACACCGGAGCGAGTAGCTCGAGTGTTCCAAACTCTTGAAAAGAATACAACTAGATACAACAGACAATTTTTCGCTAGGATAATCAAGCCTTTTCCCATCAAATTCTGGGCCTGCAAGTGACGTCACTATCAGTAGCTTATGGTGATGACGTCACTGGCAAACCTCGAGGAAATGCTTGCTATTCGGGCTGTGCTAGTGAGTTAATATTTTCGTCGATTTTAAATATAGAAGAGGTGATTTTCGGTCTGTTCTCACAGAAGAAATTAAGTGTTCTTGATCCTCGAGTATCCCAAAATTTGATGGCGGGAGAGTTAGGGGAGTATGACACAAATGTCACATCACATAATCCAGCATAGGATTATGCTTGGTTATCCTAGCGAAAAATTGCATTATGGAATTGATACAAGAGGATGTTTTTCCCGAAATAATTTTTCGAAAGGTTATGTTTGAATATATTAGTAATTTGAGGATTGCCCAATGACATTTGGATTACCGGGATTATCCAACATAATCGAACATAATCTTCGGAAAAATTATGTCGCGAAAAATAGCCTAATATGTTTTCGAAAATGTTGCATTTTGGGACACTTCTTCACACCTGTCATATTTACTCCCTGCGTTTTCCATTCGAACACTTGAAACCGAACGGGGTCAAACTGTAGCTGAGCTGCATTGGATTGACCAGAGCTGTTTTCTCGCGGTGGAACTGGTTCGATCTGGTTCAATTCGGTTCGAACCTGCACATTCTTGGGTTAAACCAGTGACGTCACATTGAACCTGTTTCGAAAAAGTTCGAACCGGACTTTTGGCTTGTTCTTCGTTGACATAAGACTGTAAACCTATTTCCTCGCGTTTACCAGTGATGACGTCATTTACAAATTGGTTTAAACCGTAGTTCGAACCATTCGCCTCGCAAGAAAACGCTTCAAATTAGATCGATCTGGATCAATTTGAGTGAACCAGACCGTGTTCGATTGCAGTTGGATCAGTTTACCCTCACCAACAAAAAAATGATTTAGATCACAAGAACTAAAAATATTGCCGATTGAGTTAGATCAGATATAAAATAAAGAAAGTTTTCTACAACAAACGAACAAATGACAAGTTTGATCGATCTAAAGGAACTGGGGTACCAATCGAATACGACTCTAGATTCACTCTAGATCACAAGAAGTGAACTGCCCCCCGATTCTCAACCTCAAGTCGCAACCTATCGATCCCGACTTCCCATTTGTCTTTCTACAAGGAGTCGGGACATTACGTATCGATTTAACAATTGAGAATCTCGCACGATTTGCCGGTTCGGTTAGATCAAATATATAAAAAAAAACAAAACAGCTTTCTACACCAAACGAATAACTGACAAGTGACAGTTATCGAACTCAGTTCAGGGCCGGTATTCTCGTTCTCGAAAACGCTCAACGCTTTTCAGTCGGTGGGCACTTTTAATGTGAATTTACTTTGGAAACGCTGAGCGACTAAAAAGCGGTGAGCGTTTTCGAGAACGAGAATACCGGCCCAGATCGATCTGAACAAAACTGCGTTATGAATCGAATACAACTCTGGAGTATTTCGGAGTAACTCGGGAGCGCTCGAAGGGCGGCACCCGAAACAAGTTCTTGGGATAATTCTAGATTCTACACGTAAATTCCAGTAGCGTAGTCAGTTTTTCTTTGCACCTTGACACTTTTCGTTCCGAAACTGTTCGGGTCAGGCCACTCTAGCACTTAGGCAAGCTTTTTATCATTTTGGTATAGACAGACAGAACGGAGCGGCGGAAAGTTCGGTAAAGGCAACTCGGACTACTAACTCGTCTCTGCTGTCCTTGCACGATATGGAATTTGCGCTATTTGCTGTGTTTTGATCCAAACAAGTTTGGAGTTTGTAGTGAAAAAGTCAGTCAAGTCATACCCTTGGCAACATTTCAAAAGACAACTAAATTTGTTTAGTTTGAGGCGTTTTCTCACGGGGCGAATGATTCAAACTACGCTTGGAAGCAATTTGTAAATGACGTCATTACTGGTGAACGCGAGAAAATGGAAGGTTTGAACACACTCTTATGTCAACGGAGAACAAACCAAGAGTCTGGTTCGAATTTTTTTGCACCAGGTTCAATGTGACGTCACTAGTTCAACGCAAGAATGTACAGGTTCGAACCGGATCGGATTGAACCAGTTCCACCGCGAGAAAACAGCTTAGATCTAACAATTATTACTCTACTTACTCTAAAAATCTTTTCTCTGGAAGAACATTTTTTTTAGAGTGACTCTAGTCAATTTTCTTACTCTACTCCAACAGTTCGAAATCAACTCCAAGAGCTTGGATTATTTTGAATAGAATTCTATTTTAGTAACTTCATTATTTTTTTATATTTCTATTTATGTCAAAACGAATTCTAATAATCACAACTCCAAAGCGGCAATCTAAAAACGCTACTCTTACTTGAAACTGTCAAAATTTTGACGTTAGAATCAATTCTTTCTTTGACAATTTATTACTCTATTTACTCTAAAAAATCTTTTCTCTTGAAGAAGAACTTTTTTAAAGTGACTCCAGTTCTAAGAACAATGTTCCGACTCTACTCTAACATTTCAAATATCTACTCCTAGAGTCCAAATTATTTTCAATAGAATTCTATTTTAGTAACTTCATTATTTCTGACATTTGTATTTATCTCAAGTCAAAACGAATAGCCGAAAACGATTCTCGTACTTGAATCCGTCAAATTGACGTTAGAATAGATTCTAGCTTTGACAATTATTACTCTACTTGCTCTAAAAAATCTTTTTTTTTGAAGAGAAACTTTTTTAGAGTGACTTTAACAATATTCCGACTCTACTCCAACATTTCAAATATCTACTCCAAGAGCTCCGATTATTTTGAATAGAATTCTATAGGAACTTAATTATTTTTGACATTTCTATTTATCTTACGTCAAAACAAATAGAATGCTATTTATCGCGACTCCAAGAAGGCAATCCGAAAACGCTACATTCACTTAAAACTTTGAAAATGAAACTACTCCTTTTATGCCGAACGCCAATAGTCCTACTTCAAGACGGTATTGGAATCGATAACTCCAACTGTTCGAAAATGGCTTTTTAGTGTGAATAGAATAGTAGAGTACTGTATTTACTTTGTTTTAAATACTCATTTTGATAGAGTATTACAGTTTGAATTTTATTTAGGAACTGGGATTACAACAAGTAGAATTCTAGTTTCATGACGTCACCCTCGACCTATTTATCGCCTACAGTACAAGCGATGAATTCTACTTGTTATGATCCCAGTCTGGGCTCTTGAATCACATTTTATTTAGAAAGAACGTTTAGAGTGTTTACGGAGTATTCAGAGTGAGCAAGTCGTTCGGAATTGTATTCTTTTTGACATCTTTTCACTCTGTTCGGGTTTTTGGAGTAAAGAAAGTGAAAAAGCTTATAACTCTAACTACTCTATGAGTACTTTTAATATTCGAATTTGGTTATTTAGTGTAAATAGAGTAACTATGTTCACATTAGTTATACAGAGTTGCGAGTAAATGGAACTTTGAGAATTAAAAAAAAAAGTTTATTGCAAACAAATAAACTTACTCTTTTTACTCCGATCATTGAGCTAACAAAATTAGAGTTAAGAGTGCATACTCCAGAATCTCCTATTTCTATATTGAAACTAATGAAATCGCCTAACACGGATTCGGAACAGTTTTTTGTTCACTTTAGAGTAAAAAGAGCAAACGTTTACAAGTGAGTCTGGAGTAAAAAAGTCGCCAGCGCGTTTACGAATAATACTCCTTTTTGATTCTGTTTGTTTTCGGAACAAACGGAGCAGGATTGAACGTACTCCAAAAGATTTATTTTAAAAATGGTAGCAACTTTGTTGACACCTTTCACTGTGAAACTTTTCGGATTTAGATATTGGAGCAAATAGTGTAAATTCCATATTTTTTATTAGAGTGAAAGGAGGCAAGAATACAGACGAAGTATTTGGACTCTACCTTGGTATAACTTTGCTAGGATTTCAATTTTATAGTTGCATCAGGAAATTTTTTGGAGTAAGCTACATTAACTCCACACCGTATAGCTAAATGTAAAAGCAGTTACTTTTTTTTATTGTAATGGTTGGAGTATTAATTAGAGTGTATTGATTAAGTAAACAGTTATGGAGTAATACTTTTTCTGAATGTACGGAGTAGTTAGAGTAAACAAGCCAACTTTAGTGCAGCACTTTGTGTCAGTTAGAGTAACACTTTTTGCACTGTGCGGTGCAAATTACTCGAAACTGTTCAATTTGCACTCGTTCCCATAATTTAAACTAACAAACTAAACTGCTGGACAAATGAAGCGGAACAAGTGAATTTTTAGTTTAACTCCGGAATCCAATATTACGCGAGCTGAAGAAGATATCAATGAGTGATTGCGAAATTCAAAAGTTTATTTTCGCAAACTGCTCACTGGTATCTTTGTTAGTTCGCGTAATATTGGAATTTGAAGTTACCCTAAAAATTCGCTTGTTCCGCTTCATTTGTCCAGCAGTTTATTTTAAAAATGAATTGTTCTGGAACAGTTATTGTAACCGAATTTGAAATATTTTGCAGTTTGCTCCATTTAAATAAACACCAAAGTGTTGAAACTCTAATTTTCGAACTGGAGCTTTTGGAGTGAACTCCATTTACTCTACTCTGTATAGCCAAACGATAACTTAATCGTTCAGAATTATTTCCAATGATTTAAGATCCATCAAAAATGTGTTCCAGAGTAAAAAAAGTAATAGAGTAGTTCGAAAACAATAAGAAATTTGATTTATATGAGGATCTTGACACAAAATATGACCATAACTTCCATATTTTTGTAACTTGTAGAACTTATGCTGATGATGGATTTATGATAGATCCGAAACATGTACAACCCCCTCTTCCAACTGATTATTTTTCTAAAATAAAGAGTGAAGATAGACTGTGTGTTTTACTCCAGTTCTTCAAAATATGACTGTTCTAGAACAAAATGCATGTTCGGAGCTGTTCTCAAACGATTTGATAACAATGTAATCAGTCCTACATAGACTTGGAACAATAACAGAACAGTTCTAAAACAATTTAGAACTCGATTTATATCGCGAGGCGAATGGTTCGAACTATGGTTTAAACCAATTTGTAGATGACGTCATCACTTGTGAACTCGAGAAAATGGAAGATTTGAACCACAATCTTATGTCAACGGAGAACAAGCCATAGTTCTTTTCACGTGGCTTCGGTTTAAACTAACCGGGAAAAATGTTATAAAGCGTTTTTATTCTCATCGGTGGATTCACCGATGAGTAAGCTATCTTTGTTTAGTGAATGGAAAATGACAATGACCGACATAGAATGGTGGATCCATCGGTAAAATTTGATGAGAATAAAAACGCAGGGTTATTTTAAAATTTGAGCAATTCTGTCACAATTTTTCCGCTCTTTGTTGTTTCGAATTTTCTAATGTTTTTGTTCTAACTGTTAACGTAAGCATATCGCCGAGCTGGCCACGGATTCTGTGTTCTGTCGCTTTCTGCATATCGAATTCTAGTGTCGATTTTTACATTTAATTTAAGGGGAAATCGTGTAGAAAACGGTATACGGAATACGAAATATCGAACGCGACATGTCGCTGGAATTTGACAGTGCACGGAATCCGTGTTAAGCCTAGTCTCCATAGACGCGAAATCGCGAAAAGCGAATTTTTTAAGTGTCATTTTTTGGTGGCTATTTCCGAGCAAATTATTCCCATGTCTCCATAAGCGCGAAATTCGCGTTTTATTTAACAGGTTAAGGTTACCTATGTGTTGTTGTTTGTAATCAATTTGAATTCGATTTACATGCTTTGAATTTCAAACACTAATCTTTGAAAACCATGAAAGTGATTACTAAAAAACAAAAAAAGATATGTGTCTTGGTGTTGTCTTAATTACATTTAAGGCCCTATTATAATCTTCCTCATCAACCAGCAAGCTGTAATTTATGTCTGTTTTCGGGTCTACAATATTCAATTCTTTGGCAGTATCCATTCTTTATTAGGTATCTACAAGTACAAAACACATCAACGACTCACAGAGGACAGAGCACATACCGACAAAAACATAAACAAAACTAAACTGAAAGTAACACCACATAACCTCATTTTTTTTTGGCGAAATTTCGCGGAAAGTTAAAAAATAGTTAACTTTTTTGCGACGCCGCAAGAAGTTAAAAAATTCGCGAATTTTTCCCGCCATAAAAAAATCAAATGTTAAATGTCAAATTCCAACCAATCGGAAAATATCCGCAAAAAAAAATTCGCGATTTCGCGTCCATGGAGACTAGGCTTTATGATGGTTAGATAAATGACATACCGTTTTCTAACCCAGTTATAAAGTGACGTTATCGATGCCACTCGAATATGAGCAGTATTAGGCAATTGACCTTTTCAATTTAAAAGCCTCTCTCTCTGGCATCAAACTGTCAGATGCCAAAAGAGTATGAAAACAATGGTTGACAGCCGTTGACAGTGGTTTGTAGACAATACTTTTGAAAAACACTATTATTTCCTCGGTTTTTTCAAGGTTTTTTTCCTAACAATGGTGATTCTGTGTAGTGTGCCTTTTCATAAAAATAATTCTTATTCACTGGCGGATGCGTCTTTCCATAAGTTTCCATCAAATTCTACATTTGTCAAAATTTGGATACACAAAATCAGAAAGGATACTTGCAAAAGAAAGGGAAATCCACGTCCCATCAAGTATACAAAGTAATCCACGTTCAAGTTTAGTTTGCGGAACCTGTTTGCTTCCACAATAATTCATTACCGTCTTCATAGCGAAGTTCTGCGAATAAAGCAGTGACTTTTCCTCCCACATTTTCTTCTCAATTTCAAACCCTGCGCAAATGTTACCGATGGATCCACCATTCTATGTCGGTCATTGTCATTTTCCATTCACTTAACAAAGGTAACTAACTCATTGGTGAAGTCACCAATTCGAATAAAAACGAGGGAATTGCTAAACATATTGACATTGACAAGCAAGCAAATGTTGGCGGGAAAACGAATGTTTTCATACTTATCGTCTATCTCTTTTAATTGAAAACGTCAATTCAAACCATCCTTGAATTCAAACCACGTAACATTCAAGATGGCGTGCCGGCCACACATGGGCCAAAAAATACAAAAAAATGTCTAGTTTTTGCCCGATTTAGGGCAGGTATTATAAAACTACTTTGAGAGTTAACTTAAAGTTAATTTCTGGAATTACATGTAATTCAAAAAGTTAACTTCAAGTTAACTGTCAAAGCAGTTTTATAATACCCAACCTTAATAGTTAAGGTACATGGTCAACAAATGTTTTCTCAAATAATCAAAATCAAAGTTGCAAGCAAAACTCTAAGCAAAATAATTTAAAATACGCATGAAAACATATTCAGAACAAATTTGCTTGGCAGCCACGCCATATTGAATTTTCCTTTTTGACAGATGGATTGATTGCCATCCTTGGCCTAATGTTGCGGTCTGTTAAACCGGAGTCGTGTGAAAAGGGTTCACTAGTGCGCGAAGTGAAATTTTACGTCTTCTAAATAGTGCGTAAAGTGAGTACTTTACGCACAGTAGTAGAAAAAATAATTTAAAATACGCATTACAACATATTCAAAACAAACTTGCTTGGCCGCTACGCCATATTGAATTTTCCATTTTGACAGATGGATTGGATTGCCCAACTGACAAGTTCTCATAACCTAAACAATAAACAAAAAAAATTGAAAATCCAAATAAACAAATTAATTTCATCCAATCCACCCACAGATAAATATCTAAAACTCCTTGCACCACAGTAACATAATTATTCCATTATCCAATCAAAACTTAAAAACTATGTGACATATCAAATTATTACACTACTTGTGTAAAAAATGGCTCAGCAAAATAATACGGCGTTTTTAAGAGAGTGGGCCCCGTTGAGTGACCTTTTTGATAAACTGCCCGCCAAAACTGGAGGCTTGTTTTCGCAAGATATCAAATTAACGTGTATCGATGCCCTATCAGAGTTTTTGGTTATCGGTACCAATGTCGGCACCGTCTATTGGTACAATAGGAAGAGGAAGGATCTGCAAAGGTTGAGATGTGAGGTAATAATCGGTTCAGGCTCATACACAAATTGCAATTCGAGGGGTTTTTCACCTAACAAAATTTGTACACCAATTAACAGTACTAACTGAGATATTTATTAACAGATATTTCTATGTACCTAATAACAAGTTATTCTATGTATTAACGAAATATTTCCACATATTGCCAGGTATTGCCATGCTATTGACAGACTAATATCAAATATCTGTCTTGCCAGAATTCTAGATATTGACATAACCACAGGTATTTACATGTCGTTAATGGGTATCAACCAATGACATTAACATATATTGCCTAGATATCTACAAGTATTGACATATATTATCTGCATAATTAACAAGTAGGTATTGCATAGTATTGACACTATTGACATATTGACATAGTATTTACCTGGTCTTGACATATATTAACCAGTGATTTGTACCCCAACTAACAAGGTGAAAAACCTCGCATTGCAATTATAATAATAAATCCTCAAATAAATCTTACAGCTATATTTATTTATTTAGAACTCCAATTCTCCAATTACTTTTATAAAAGCTGTATCCACTGTGGATTATATGGTAGCAAGTGGAAATCAGTCTGGGAACATATCCATATTCCAAATACCAAAATCTCACCCTGACTCGTTGCCAGATGCTTTGAAACCACAACAAAAACAGGTAAAGAATTTTCCATTTATTGTTTTATTATTGCTCTTGAGGATTTTTATTTTTTTTCAATAATTTTCTTCCAAATCTTGGGGGGCTGACCAACTAGAGAACCGCATTTGGTTTGTTCACAGAGTCCCCAACATTCTTTTTATTCCAACAACCAACAGGTAGTGCAAGTTTATTCAGATCAGAACTTCAATTTTTTTTTTGATAGCATTTTAAAAATATCTAAAATTTGTTTTTTTTTTTTTTTAAAGATAATTCCCCAAGTCAAAAATTTAGTAACTATGTTGGCAACACAAGCCTTTTCTACATAAAAAATTTGAAAGCTTTGACAATTTTATGTTGCATTGCCAACCCAATGTCAATTTGACTTTTATCTTAAAAAAAAAAACCTTTGAATAGAGATATTCTTCAAAATTTGTTGCCAGTGTTGCCAACCTTACTATAATTATAGTATTTGTACTATAATTGAATGATTATGTACTATGTTGTATCAAAGGTCATTATAGTACTATAATTATGCATTATCAAATTATTTAGTCCTTAATCCTATTGGTTTCCTAATGTGTTGGAGTGGAAGCCGTTATGTCTAGTCACCTTTTTTCTCTTTTTTTTTTTCTTCAGCTGAATAGGCTCTGTCCTTTTAGTATTGATAGAGCATGTATTTCATGACAATTGACATTTTAAATGTCAACTGTCAAAAGTGTTGGCTTAGTGTTTTTTTGTGACTGGGTTTACACTGTCAATTGTCAATTTCATTAATTTTCCTGAACGGGTCCTTTTTTATACCAAAAAAGATGTTTTTCTACTACCGTGCGTAAAGTACTCACTTTACGCACTATTCAGAAAATGTGAAATTTCACTTCACGCACTAGTGCGTAAAGTTATTCACTTCACACACTAGTGCGTAAAGTAATGTCAATGACAGATTTCAACATTGTCAATTTGGCATTTTTCTGGTAAATTACTTTACGCACCAGTGCGTAAAATGAAAATTCTTCACGCACTAGTGCGTAAAGTAGTTGTCCAAATTTATTTTCTTACACATATTTGATTGGTAGTAGAAAAAATTCTGTAAGCAATAGCAAAAGCACCTTTTTTCATTCATGTGATTGTTGCACTCAAAATTCACATTCGTGAAAAAAGGTTCACTTTACACACTTGTTGCATAAATAACTATTTTCTACGAGCGTGCGGAAAAGTGCACTTTTCCGCACTAGTGCGAAAAAGAAAAAAGTTTTTTCCGCACTAATGCAAAAAAATGACAGATGTCAGTTTTTAAATTATAAGCTGACACACTTACACAAATATCAGCATTGATAATTATTGAAACAATAATTTTATTTATCAAATTATTTCGGTTTGAACTTAACTTATCTTGTCAAGTTACAATAGAATGGTTACTTTATGTTTAAAAATTTTGAAAATTGCATAGTAGATATGTACATCAAACGTACAAATTATTGTTAAAAGTTCTCGATTTTATTGTCTTCAGAATCAGGGACATGATTTCAGAATTATTTTTTCCTACAGCCGTGCGGAAAAATCGATTTTCCGCACTGATATGCGTGTGGAAAATGAGTTTTCCCGCACGGTGCGGTAAAACTTTTTTCTACTGACGTTTCATAATAGCAACTTTTCGATTGTCATTTCAGTTTTGAAACGACATTCTTTTAGGCACTGAGTGCGTGAAAGTTACTTTTAGGCACTCAGTGCGTAAAAGTGACTTTCGAATGCGTAAAAGTGACTTATGAGTGCGTAAAAGTAATTTTTAAGCACTAGTGCCTAAAAGTGTCATTCATTATTCAGAAATAAAAAACACACTAAACACATATTTGAATTTTGTTTTGTATTTATTATGAATATTGAAAATGGAATTACTGAATTGAACGTTTGGGTTACTCAAAACAGAACTTTGTGTTATTACCTACTTTCTAGGATTTTAATTATTGATGTCGAATTTTGAAAAGAAAATCGCATGAAAAGTGTCAGGTGTCAAGTAAAAGCAGGTAACAAAGATTTTGGGTGTAATCGACTTATTCACATGAAATAAAATTGTGTTTTTTTATTATAAAATGCCAGTAGAAAAAATCTTGTATACAATACGTTACAAAACGATGTCTTTTAGTCACTCGACATGTTGTCCAACTCGGCTTTGCCTCGTTGGACAATTTTCACGTCGCGTGCCTAAAAGACGCTCATTTCGTAACTTATTGTATAAATAGCTATTACCGCACGCATATCAGTGCGGAAAAAGTTTTTCCGCACGGCTGTCAGTGCGGAAAAATTTTCCGCACTTGTTAGGTAAATAGCTATTTTTTTATTTTTAAAAAAATAAGTTTTATTTGTACTTAAGAGTACCTAACCTATATTAAGAAAAATTTACATTATGTAGGTACGTTACTTCTATCTCGTAGAGAAAATAGTGTTCCTAACTCATGCGGAAAGTCTCTTTTCCGCACGCGATTGCAGCAATCAAGTTAGCTAGTTAGGAACTATACTATATCGAACACACCCCTATTTAATTTTTAAAATTATTTTTAATTTTGTTGTTTTTCGCGGGAAAAATTTGAAATTTAAGTGCGATGCGCCCCTGACTTTTCTCTTTTTTTCTAGAAAATATCACAATTTTCCCCTGAATAGTTTCCCAGAAAAAAAATAAAATATTAGATGGTGCATTTATGCCCGATTTAGTTGATTTTCATTAATTTTCAATGAGGTTATTTTCCACCGTTTTCCACTAGAAAAATTTGAAATTTTCTTCTTTTTTCCAGAAAATGTCATAATTTTCCCTTGAATAGTTTTCCAGAAAAAAAAATATTAGATGGTGCATTTATGCCAAATTTAGCTGATATTCATTAATTTCCAATGATGTTATTTTCCACTGGAAAAATTTGAAATTTTACTGTGATACGCCCCTGACTTTCTTCTTTTTTTCCAAAAAATTTCATAATTTTCCTCTGAATAGTTTTCCAGAAGAAAAATAAAATGTTGGATAGTGCATTTATGCTTAATTTAATTAATTTTCATCAATTTCCAATGGGGTTATTTTTCACTGTAAAAACTTGAAATTTCAGTATGATACGCCCGTGAATTTTTTTTTTCCAGAAAATTTAATAGTTTTCCCCTGGATAGTTTTCTAGGAAAAAAATTAAATGTTAGATGGTGCATTTATGTCTAATTTAGTTGATTTTCATTAATTTCCAATGAGGTTATTTTCCACTGGAAAAATTTGAAAATTTACTATGATACGCCCCCGATTTTCTTTTTTTTTCCAGAAAATATCATAATTTTCCCTTGGATAGTTTTCCAGAATAGTTATTTATGTATCAAGGGTACTAAGTAGATGATTATGCCCTGAGGGCGACAGTCTTACAAAGCCGAGGGCCTCTGGCCCGAGGGTTCGTAAGTCGCCCGAGGGTATATATATCTATTAGTACCCGTGGTGCATACAAATTTTTATGTCATACCAGTTGGTTGTGAATAATAAATACCTGGGAAAAAAGTGTCACTTTGCAAATTGTCATCAGTGTTCAAAATCATCATTTTTTGACAAAAATAATATGTTTATAAGCGTAAATTTATATTTTGTTAATAAAGAATGAGTTAATTGAAAACTTTTTTTTGCGTCTTTATGCCCGCGCGGGCCATAATGTGTACTTTATGCCCGCACGGGCATAAAGTAATGAATTATATAGATGGTATCCTCGATGGTATCTAAGGTATAAAAACACAATAATGTATTGGTATGACATAAATAAAATGTTAGATGGTGCATTTATGTCTAATTTAGTTGATATTCATTAATTTCCCATAGGGTTATTTTCCATTTGAAAAATTTGAAATTTTACTATGATACGCCCCTGACTTTCCTCTCTTTTCCCAGAAAATGTCATAATTTTCTCCAGGACAGTTTTCCAGAAAAAAAATAAAATGTTAGATTGTGCATTTATGCCTAATTTAGTTGATTTTCATTAATTTCCAATGGGGTTATTTTCTACTGGAAAAATTTGAAATTGCACTATGATACGCCCCTGACTTTCTTCTTTTTTTTTCCAGAAAATGTTATAATTTTCCTTTGAATAGTTTTCCAGAAAAAAAATTAAATGTTGGATGGTGCATTTATGTTTAATTTAGTTGATTTTCATTAATTTTCAATAGGGTTATTTTTCATAAGAAAAATTTGAAATTTTAATATGATAAGCCCCTGACTTTTCTTTTTTTTCCAAAAAATTTATTAATTTTCCCCTGGATAGTTTTCCAGAAAAAAAAATAAAATGTTAGATGGTGCATTTATGTCTAATTTAGTTGATTTTCATCAATTTCCAATGGGGTTATTTTCCACTGGAAAAATTTGAAATTTTATTATGATACGCCTCTAACTTTCCTCTTTTTTTTTCCAGAAAATTTCATAATTTTCCCTTGGATAGTTTTTCAGAAAAAAAATAAAATGTTAGATAGTGCATGTATGCCTAATTTAGTTAATTTTCATTAATTTCCTATGGAGTTATTTTTTACTAGAAAAAATTGAAATTTCACTATGATACGCCCCTGACTTTTTTCTTTTTTTCCAGAAAATGTCATAATTTTCAACTGGATAGTTTTCTAGAAAAAAAATAAAATGTTAGATGGTGCATTTATGTTTAATTTAGTTGATATTGATTAATTTCCAATGGGGTTATTTTCTGCTGGAAAAATTTGAAATTTTACTATGATGCGTCCCTGACTTTCTTCTTTTGTTCCAGAAAATGTCATAGTTTTCCTTTGAATAATTTTCCAGAAAAAAAATAAAATGTTAGATGGTGCATTTATGTTTAATTTAGTTGATTTTCATTAATTTTCAATAGGGTTATTTTTCACAAGAAAAATTTGAAATTTTAATATGATAAGCCCCGACTTTTCTTATTTTTCCAGAAAATTTAATAATTTTCCCCTGGATAGTTTTCCAGAAAAAAAAAATAAAATGTTAGATGGTGCATTTATGTCTAATTTAGTTCATTTTCATCAATTTCCGATGGGGTTATTTTCCACTGGAAAAATTTGAAATTTTATTATGATACGCCTCTGACTTTCCTCTTTTTTTCCAAAAAAATTCATAATTTTCCCTTGGATAGTTTTTCAGAAAAAAAAATAGTGCATTTATATCTAATTTAGTTAATTTTCATTAATTTCCAATGAAGTTATTTTTTACTAGAAAAATTTAAAATTTCACCATGATACGCCCCTGACTTTTTTCTTTTTTTCCAGAAAATGTCATAATTTTCAACTGGATAGTTTTCCAGAAAGAAAAATAAAATGTTAGATGGTGCATTTATGCCTAATTTAGTTGATATTCATTAATTTCCAATAGGGTTATTTTCCATTTGAAAAATTTGAAATTTCACTATGATACTCCTCTGACTTTCCTCGCTTTTTCCAGAAAATGTCATAATTTTCTCCTGGACAGTTTTTCAGAAAAAAAAATAAAATGTTAGATGGTGCATTTATGCCTAATTTAGTTGATTTTCATTAATTTCAAATGGCGTTATTTTCCAGTGGAAAAATTTGAAATTTCACTATGATACGCCCCTGATTTTCTTTTTTTTTGCCAGAAAATGTCATAATTTTCCCTTGAATATTTTTCCAGTAAAAAAATTAAATGTTAGATGGTGCATTTATGTCTAATTTAGTTAATTTTCATTAATTTCCGATGGGGTTATTTTCTACTGGAAAAATTTGAAATTTCTCTATAATACGCCCCTGACTTTCTTCTTCTTTTCCAGAAAATGTTATAGTTTTCCTTTGAATAGTTTTCCAAAAAAAAAAAAAAATGTTGGATGATGCATTTATGTCTTATTCAGTTGATTTTCATTAATTTTCAATAGGGTTATTTTTCACAAGAAAAATTTGAAATTTTAATATGATAAGCCCCTGATTTTCCTCTCTTTTTCCAGAAAATGTCATAATTTTCTCCTGGACAGATTTCCAGAAAAAAAATAAAATGTTAGATGGTGCATTTATGCCTAATTTAGTTGATTTTCATTAATTTCCAATGGAGTTATTTTCTACTGGAAAAAATTGAAATTTCACTTTTTTTCCACAAAATGTTATAGTTTTCCTTTGAATAGTTTTCCAGAAAAAAAATTAAATGTTAGATGGTGCATTTATGTCTAATTTAGTTGATTTTCATTAATTTTCAATAGGGTTATTTTTCACAAGAAAAATTTGAAATTTTAATATGATAAGCCCCTGACTATTCTTTTTTTTCCAGAAAATTTAATAATTTTCCCCTGGATAGTTTTCCAGAAAAAAAATAAAATGTTAGATGGTGCATTTATGTCTAATTTAGTTGATTTACATCAATTTCCAATGGGGTAATTTTCCACTGGAAAAATTTGAAATTTTATTATGATACGCCTCTGACTTTCCTCTTTTTTTTTCAGAAAATTTCATAATTTTCCCTTGGATAGTTTTTCAGAAAAAAAATAAAATGTTAGATAGTGCATTTATGCCTAATTTAGTTGATATTCATTAATTTCCAATAGGATTATTTTCCATTTGAAAAATTTGAAATTTTACTATGATACGCCCCTGACTTTCCTCTCTTTTTCCAGAAAAGGTCATAATTTTCTCCTGGACCGTTTTTCAGAAAAAAAATAAAATGTTAGATGGTGCATTTATGCCTAATTTAGTTGATTTTCATTAATTTTCAAAGGGTTTTTTTTTTCACTGGAAAAATTCGAAATTTTAGTATGATACGCCCTTGACTTTTCTCGTTTTGTCCAGAAAATTTCATAATAGTTCGATCTCTGTGTGTCCCACCAGGACAATTGGCGGTCATCTGTCTCCAGTAGGATAGTATAATTTGTACAAATATACTATAATTCTATAGTGTTCTATACTATAATAGTTGATCCGCAGTTGGCAACACTGAGGGGACAGACAAAGAGTCATTTTCAAACTTTAGACCAATTTCCTTGCTCCCAACTATGGCCAAAGTCGTTAAAAAACTGGTAAAGGGGTGTAGCATCAGTTTTCTTGGTAGACACGGTTCAGTTCGGATTTCAATCTTTAAAAAACACCAATGATGCCATGTTTGTATTTTTGAAAAATTCATCCAATCGACTTAATGATGGAGAGGTTGCCGTGGCGGTGTTTTGTGATCTGTCTAAGTCTAAGGGATTTGATTGCGTAGATCATAGAATACTGCTGGGCAAGCTTGAAATATATGGTTTTAGAGGAACTTTCCTTTCATGGATAGTTTCTTATCTGTCTTCAGGTTATCAATCAGTGAGCTTTAATGGTGAAGAATCCTGTAAGCAACTAATTACCTACCTCTGGTGTTTCTCAGGGATTTGTTTTAGGGCCTTTATTGTTTCTGATTCACATCAATGATTTATCAGAGTTGGACGTGTCAGGTGTGTTTACAATGTTGTGCTAACAATGTTGATCGGTTGGAGAGATTGGTTGGCAGGGATCTGGTTGGAATCAAAAAAATGGTGCGACCCAAATTTCTTGACACTGAACATTGCTAAAACAAATATTGTCTCTTTCAAATGTGGTGTGGGTGATGTCGTTTTGGGTTCGCAAGTTTGTGCGAGGCTTGCAGGTTAATAAGTTTTTGAGTTTATTCATAGATGAAAAGTTGAAGTTTGAGGCTCACGTTCTAAACATGAATAAAAAAATTCTAGAGAGTTGTGGGTTGTCTCGCGAGAGTTGGATTCGTCTACTACGAGGAATGTGTATTTTGCGTTGGTTGAGTCTCATCTACGTTACGAAATCTGTTTCTGGGGATCCTGTTCTGATCAGCTTTTCACTATGGTTTTCGTTCTGCAAAAACGCGCAATAAGATCATTGTGTGGGGTGGGTCCCAGGCAATCTTGCATATCTTTGTTTGTTTCACAGAAAATCTTAACTCTCGCATGTATATTTATTGCTGAAACTGTTGGCCTAATTTACAGTAAGTATAAGAATGATATTGCAACTTCGGAGGTTTCAGTCACTCATTCATCTTATGTGGCTTCGCTCCCCATTCCCGTTTCGACCCTCACAAAGAAATCCATGATTTATAACAGCAACAAGCTTTTTAATCATCTGCCTTTGAATGTAAGAAATATTCAGAATAGGAAGCGCTTCAGAATTGAAGTGAAAAATTTATTGGTTGGGAAAGCCTACTATTCAATTGCAGAATTTTTCAGTGACTCCCTAAACTAGCATTCATTTAGTTTTACTTCTTCTGACTTTGCCTTACATTGTAGTGTATGTGTATCTATGTTAGTTCATTGTCTTAAACTTCAAACTAATTTATTATTGCCTGTTTTTAGCCTGACTTTTTATATTTTTCTTTAACCAGTGTTTGTTTAGTATCATGTCATGTTTATTTTATATTTATTTATGTAGTATTAAGAATTTATATTGGATTAGTGTACTTTCATGATAAGATTGTAATGGTCTTCATTCAATAAAGCTGTTTTTGATTTGATTTGATTTGATATATATAGATATACTAAGCATGTGCCATGTGCGACGTCATAAAGTATTATATCTTATGACGTCTTAAGCAGATTTCAAAGCATTGTATCTCTGTCAATTTTTGATTAACATGAAAAAATCTTTCTTCTACGCCTTCGTATATCTCCAAATATTAATTTCTTCAAATAAATTTGAAAAAAAAAAATATTTTTTATTATAGGTAGAACGCTATACAGTAACAGACCTGCACAAATGTCCGATAACAGCTTTGGAATGGTCGAAAAACGGTATGAAATTATTTTCGGGCGACAAAACCGGCATCATAGTGTTAACCGAGCTGGATTTTTACATGCACGTATGCAAATCAATTGAAATCCTAAACGAATCCTACGAAGTCGTGCAGCTCAGCTACAGACAGCAACATTTAATGGTTTCAACTACGTTTAGGAGTATCATTTGTCAGCATTTGGATAAATGGAAAGTGTGCCAAGTGGGCAAAAAGGATCGGAAGGTTTTGGGCAAATTCGGCGGACTCATTTATCAGCGGGGATTCAAACCTAATGATGTGGTTCTTTATTGTATGAGACCGGGACTGAGAATATGGATTGCCGATGTTGAAGGCGAAGTTCAAAAAACACTTTTGTTTAAGGTAATAATTTTAGAAATCTCATTTCCGAAACTAGAAAAGTGTGATTTTTGAGCATTTTAAAACTTACCAATTGAAGTTGCGTTAAAACTACATAATAACTAGCAAAATTTAACTGGTCCTAATAATGCTAATATCCTGTTGCAATTTGTTGAAAGTTATAAGACAAAATGTGTGTCAATGTATTGAATAATTCAAATCGCCTTTAATTATTTGGAAAGGTGTATAGCCTGTAACACTATGTATGCTGTTATTATAGTTCAAGATTGCAATTACCATTAGGTCATTAATGTTTTTATTTGGGCTTTGTAATCTTAAGCTTGTTAAACTTTCTTTCAAGGTAGAATGTAATAATCTCTCAATAGGACTGTTCGAATTAGGATTTCGAGGAGTCGTATAATGAAATTCGATGCGTAAAGTACATAAATCTATTACAATTGATTTTTTAAATTCAGTTCCGTTATCAGAGGTAATTCTTTGATTATTTATTTATTTTAGGATTTACTGTGTAAAGATTGTGCTCAAATCCCGATATTAAACCCCTTATCGAAAACGTTGCAGCAATTGAAGCCCCAAAAAGAAGCCAGTTTCGGGGTGGTTCAGCAATTTTGTGATAATCTACTGATAACTTACAGTAACGATGTAGTTTACATTTTGGATCCCGCTAACATGAGTATATTGGCCACTGTTAATAATTTAAGAAGGTATTAGTGATTGGTTTTTGTTAGTATTTTATTTTTTGATTGAAAATTTTTCCATTAGTATTTTAGGTATTGCAACTTACAAGGATGAGTTGTTTATTTTGGAAGAGGAAAGAAGTCTTTTGAGGATTTCGTATCATCCTGAAGGTAATTAACTAAATTATTTGTATATCACACAAAATTTTATATAATATTCATATATAATTTTTTTTAAGTTGCATCAAAATTATTTCTATTTTAGACTCGATTTTAGGCGAAATGGTGGACGTTAATCTCGACTCTATTGTCATTTCCAATGCTGAAGAGGCCCAAGAAATTGTCAAAGACGAACCAAAAACGTTCGACGAGATCAGCAAACAAGAATTCGACGATAGCATTTTGTTTAAAAATACAAGAAAATTGAAAAAGAAAATCTATAGTAATTCGAAAGCTTTCAGCAGAGAAACCAATAACGAAGTTGATCTAAGTTATACAAGGTAATATCTACACTACACAAACATATTTCCAATAGTTGTAGATCTCATGAAAATTCGAGTGAAAATTTGGTTTTATTGAAAGAGATTGTTGATATACAATCTCATGTTTTCGATTCTAGATATATGTATTTTAATTGAAATCAATTAATCATGTTCTAGGCCTACTTTGATGAATCTCAGTGCAGTAGGTGTCCTGCCAGATCTGCGCAGTCCCGAATCCATAGTCAATGACATTGAAAACAAAGAAAAAATCCTGTCGGACGTTTTGAATTTGGAAAAGCTGACGATTCGACCTCCACAGGATGAGCAATTAGAAGTCAAAGATTCGATTAAAAGTGATATTTTGTTGTGTCCTGTTCCGGAAATTGAATCTCGAATAATTGGAAGTGGCAAGGAATGGGTACCAAAAACAATTACACAAAGTAAGAGTTATATTTTAGTTTAATATACCAAGTAATGAAAGTTTTCAAAATTCCTCTCCAATAGTTTTTCGGGAAAACATTAAAAATTGATAAGGGGCATTTTTTCATCAAAGTTGATTTTCAAAAATTTTTTATATTGTTGTTATCCACTAGATCAATTTGAAATTCAGCTTGATGAGATCCTAACTCTTTTCTGTTCACATGAGAATTTTTTAATATTCCTTCCCAATAATTTTTCAGGAAATATTAAGTAAAAAGTAAGAAAGTGCATTTTTCAAAATTAATTTATCGAAGTTGATTTTCGAAAATTTCTCATATTATTATTATCCCCTGGATCATTTTGGAATTTCAGCTTGATGAAATCCTAATAATTCTCCTCTCTTCATTCAGAAAGTTTTTAAAATCCCTCCCTGATAGTTTTTCAGAGAGAGAATCTTTGTCATTTTTAATTTATGCATTTCTAATAATATTCAGTTTTGGTGTTTTTATTTATTTATTTAAAGTAATATACAGGATGCCTCATTTATAAATTTACACTCTAAAAAGATCAATCGCAGGGTGAGCTTTTAGTAGAGCCAGACCACGGGCGAGATGAGAATGAGAATTAGTTCTATGGACAGTTACAGAGAAGACCTTGCGTTGGCATGGTACTTTCAGATAGATTTCACTGAAAAGATTGGAACAGTCTATGTTTTCGTTAATCAGTTCATAAATGAAGTAGAAGTAGGAAAATTTTCTCTTGTTCTCAAGTGCTGAAAGACAAAGATGAAGTTAGGTATACATCTTCTAGTCTATCTGTCATATCAAGTTTATATGCAGAATATTTTATAAACTTGTGTTGAACTTTCTCAAGTTGGTTATAAAATGTCAACCATACAACTGAAACATATTCTAAATGAAATCTTACTAGTACGGTAAATGGAGTGAGTTCATACAGACAAATCGCTACCATCTCTGAAAATCAAGCCCAGCATCTGAAACGCTCTACTTTTTATACAGGGTGTTGATAAATAATGGGATCAAACTTCTAGAATAAATAGTACTCATTAAAATTTAAAAAAAAGTTAATAAAAACATGGGTCTGCAAATGCTCAATTTGCGAGATACAGGGTGTCAAACCTTAAAAAAAAATGTTTTTTTGCTCAAAAAACCCTTTGCCGATATTCTTTAAATTTGACAGGTTTTTGTAAAAACAAAAGGTATCTTTTGACTAAATTAGATTTACCGTAATTATTCCGGTGGCGGTCCAGAAGACAACTACGTTGGTGAAAATAAAAAGAAAATGGCATGTCACTGTTTTTTAATAATTTTGATATTTTTTTTAGATAAAACAATTCATATTACATTTTTTTGTCTCTTGATTTTTTTCCGTATCTCTCTTGTAGTTGCCTTCTGGGGCGCCACTGGAAATTTAAAAAAAATCGGCAGCGAGATTTTTGAGCAAAAAATTTTTTTTTTTTTCAAAGTTTGATACCCTGTATTGCACAAGCATCATTGATAAAAATAATAAGAAACAGGACAGATTAAATTAAGGGTAATGTAAATACATTTTTAAACGTGAATAGCGTTAAAACAGCTGAACCAAATATCAACATATACATATATGGTATATTTGAAATCAGAAGAAAAAAAATTATCATTCTAGCCGAAAATATACAGGGTGTTCCATTTCAAAAATGCAAGTGTTTGTTATTGTGGCAGTTGGCACCTGTCATTTGCCCGTTTTGACATTCGCAAAAGATAATAGACGTAAAACCCTATAACTTTCAAATTTAAAGTTTTTTTCCACCTTGTATAGCTGAAGCTATAGGTAGGGATCAAAATATAAGAAAACACCCTGTATCTAATATGAATTTTAATTTTAAACACTTTTGTTGGGATAAATATCGTGATGTTTTTAAAATAAATATCGCGATATATATCATGATATACGTATATCAGCTGATATAATATATCCTCGCACCTTGCCCCCCACCCCCCCTATAGAGGTTATGTGAAGAGATATCAAAAAAATTTGAATACAAAAGTTTTGGGGTTTTACTTGAAATTTTTGAATCCAATATCAAAACTTTCTTGTTTTTTTTAGAAATGTCAAATTTTGACAGATGGTCAGTTTTTTCCTATGGAACACTCTATACAGGGTTTCACGAAACGTTTGTTACAAACTTCTAGAGATGGTAGATCTCGTGAAAATTAGGTTTTTTTTTCAATAAACATATCTCTGGAAATGCTTCGTTTTCCATATACAGAATGTTAGACTTTGTAATTAAAAGTCAATTTTTTTATTATTTTTCAGAAATGCGTTGGGCGAATTTAATGACATTTCCACAGTTTGTTGACACTTTTATGGGGTTTCTTTTGGACTGTTCAGAGTTGACCTAATAATTCGAGGGGCGTGCCCACAGGTCATGTCGAATAGTTTTTCGCACATAAAACATCGCCCAGTATATTTATTTTTAATTAGGATATATCTTTTAACACGATTTTATCTCAGTATCTATAAGTGCAAATGAGCTGAAATTTTCAAAGATAGTAGTTCTTTGAAAAGGATAAAATACAGTGAAAGTTTCAGCTTTCTATCTATAATAGAAAAAAAGTAATGACCTTTCAAAGTTTTCCAAAAAAATCATAAGGGGGGTACCTTCTTCCTGAAACGATGAAATTTCAATTTTTTTTTTGTTAAGATTTTGTATCCTAATGGTCAATCAACATACCCCAAACTCCATACACTAAATTATTCTTAGATTTGAAGCCGAAATCTATGAAAAAAGGCACTCAGAAAAATTGAAAAATTGATAAATCCAATCCCCCCAAATTGCTTAACACGATTTTATCTCAGGAACTATAAGTGCAAATGAGCTGAAATTTTCAGGGATTGTAGTCCTTTGAAAGGTATAAAATTCAGTGAAAGTTTCAGCGTTCTATCTCTAATAGAGAAATAATTATGGCCTTTCAAAGTTTTCGAAAAAAATCATAAGGGGGTTCTTGTTAAAACGATGAAATTTCAAATTTTTTTTTGTCGAGATTTTGTATCCTAATGGTCAATCAACATACCCCAAACTCCATACACTAAATTCACCATATTAGTTAGGTTAGAATCGCAAATTGGGGGCAAATTGATACCTTATGGGGACTCAATTTTAAAAGCGTCTGTAGACGTGATAGAACGTTTGTTAGGGAAGTGAGTTGTATAAATAAATTTTTCAATATGTTAATTAACTGAGAGAGTGTTTGAAAGTTGAATAAACATTGTTAAAATAAATATATTACCAATTTAAGAAGCCGATATTTGTATAAAATACGTATGTCGTTGCTTGATCCACAAGTATATATGGGTACCTATAATTATAATAAAATAAAAGTGTACCTACATACTTGGTTAGTAGATGTACTTCAATAATCCAAAAAAATGGAAAAATAAATGACTGAACTAGTGATAAATAAATAAATAAACAATTCACCAACAATCATAACACAACACACAACCTAACTTTCTTACAGTTGGTTTTAGACCCGACGTACGTCCACCGAAAACAGACACTTTTAATTAAAATCATTTGTATTTTTAATTCATAGGTCTAAAAAAACAATTAGAGCATGAATTATAGAGAAATACAGTGTATCCCAGATTCGCTTCTCTATACAGGGATCTCGGCTCCTATTATACCTACAGCGAAGGTTAAATGGGGAAAGTTTTAGAGGAAGCTAAGTGCATTCAATAATCGGCTGCAGAATAACGATCGCAGAATTAGATTTGGAAATATCGGCGAAAAACCGAAAATGACGGATTTCGTTTTCTGCCAGTTAAGGTTTAAAGTCAACCCCCATTTTCTGAACCTTGTGTTCAAAAATTCCAAAAAAAATATATGTTTTATGGTTATTGATATACTTTAATCCATAATTTTTTAAAGCAAATTTGACTCGCCATTTTTGAGATATATCGCAAAACTGAAAAAAGTGGTTTTTCACCATTTATTTCAAAACGAATAGATGAAGTTTCCCATTATTTTTATTACGAACTACTATTGCAATTCTACGCGACATATATTTTGTTCAAATTTTTTGAACTTGTAGTTTTCTCGCTACTGCAAGAATCGTTGGAAATACACCTGTAGCTACACTGTTTAAACAAAAATCCGACGGATGAACGTTCAAAATTATTTGTGTTGGTCCAAACTACAACCCTGTTTATGTAAAACAGAATAATACTTCGAATTTCCGCAAAAAAAAGAAAAAACTTTCCATCACATAATTTAATCAAATGCAGATTTCTATTTTTTTTTTACTATGAAGCTAGGGCACACTATAGGGGCGACAGTACTGACATCTCGCGTTGCTGTAATAAACTATATGCCCGACTTTAAACCTTAACCCTAAACGGTTAATTTGACAGCTGTCAAAATGTGACATTATTCAGACACCTTTTCAAGACCAATGAGATAGCGTGCATGACAGGTCTCAATCATCTTTCATTATCCCGCAACCCGCCTCAACTTCCATTTTTCTTATTTATTTATTTATTTATTTAGAGATACACTTTCCAAACACCCCTCTTGGAGTAATTACAGGAAAAGGAGTAGTAAAAACAAAAACAATAGAAAACACAACAAAAAACAAAAAATAACAAATTAACAGAAAAAATTAAATAAAATAAAAATGTAAAATGTAAAATAGAGAATAAAAGCACAGCCAAGTTCTAAAGAATAATACTTTCCTTACTTTCCTTAAGCAGTTCCTGAATATGTCTTAGACTGAAGCCACAAAAATCAGGCACCAAATGCTGTTCCAAGAATCTATTGTACAGGGTGCTGCAATTTGGAGTGTTTTAACAGGAAAACACACTTCCCGACCAGATAGAGGAAAATTGGCTTAGATGTCATGGAATCGATTTTCGAGAAACGTCGATTTTCAAAAACCGTATCGCGATATCTTCAATGGTACCATTAATACAGGGCGATTTTCGATTTTCCCCTATTATGAAAAATGGCTAAGTTTTTTATTTATGATTTTTTTTAAATTTTTGTAAAAGCATTATGGAGACACTTTTTTGAGCACAATCCAGTGGCGGACTCGGTTTTTTTCTATATCGTTCCGATTCCGAGATCTCGACCAAATTCCGATATTTTCAAATGAAGCACCCTATATATTAATAGCCCATTGGATAGCTCTGTTTTTGCTGATTTCGATGATATAAGGTTCGATAGGTTTATCTCTAACAGTTATTGAGAAAAAAAATTATATCTGTTTCGGTCATAAGAAACAATGTGTTAGACAGAGACCTTCCTCATCCTCCTTACACATATAAAATCCTTTTCTAACACATTGGTCCTTACGACAAAAACAGATATAATTTTTTTTCTCGAAAACTGGTAGAGATAAACCTATCAAACTTTATATCATTAAAATCAGCAAAAACAGAGCTATCCATCGAGCTTTAAACTGCTAGAGGGATCAACAAGCATATTTGTTTTGTTCCATAATGAGGTAGCGGGGTCAGAGGGGTGATTCATCCGATAAACAAAACGAAAAAAGGCCCTGTTGCCGAATTTTTTCCTGTTCGAATAATAATCTCGATAATAATGAATATCGTCATCTATCGAAAAGTATCTATTTCAAATTTGTCTGCTTATAATAATATTAAAAATATACTTGCGACTTTTTAAGTCTATACTTAAAATAATTCTATAACAACAATACCTTTTATCACGACTCAATTTGGTTTTAAATGGAACTACGTACCTACTTTTAAAGAAAGATTTTACAGTCTGGCAATAACGTAGTAATTGTTTTGTGTTCTCATGGTGTTCTCAACTTTCTTGTGAGAAATCAGCTGACTGCGTTCGAGAACCTGGTGTGTCGTATAAAAATCACACAGCTGCCGTTCGGAAAGGCGAAGTGTGGAATAAAATCATATGGTTTTCGGCGTTCGGAAGGGTGTTTGACACGTATTGATATGCGCACCGAATACTCTAGAGTGAAATTTAAGCTCACATTTTGAAGATTCACTCCCTGAAATAATTTCCACACAACAACCAGGTTTTCGAACGCAGCTCTCTGATACCCAAAACATAAACAGACTGGTTAATAAACATTCTATTTTCATAAGTGCGAGAAAGAGGGCCTGGTCTCATTCTGGAACCAAACAAGTTCCATAGCAAATTATTGCCGTTATTTGTCTAGAGAGAGTGTGCGTTGAATGGTCGAAGGAGCTATCCAATGAGCTATTAATATATATGTGTTTCATTTGAAAATATCGGAATTTGGTCGATATCTCAAAATCGGAGCGATATAGAAAAAAACCGAATCCGCCACTGGATTGTGCTCAAAAAAGTGTCTCCATAATGCTTTTACAGAAATAAAAAAAATTGATAAATAAAAAACTTATAGCCATTTTTTATAATAGGGGAAAATCGAAAATCGCCCTGTATCAATGGTATCATTGAAGATATCGTGATACAGTTTTTGACAATTGACGTTTCTCAAAAATCGATCCCATGACGTCTAAGTCAATTTTCCTCTATTTGGTCTGCAAGTATGTTTTTCCTGTTGAAACACTCCAAATTGCAGCACCCTGTACATAGTCAACATATTGCCGATCGGGGAGATATTATTACAAACATAAAACAAATCTTTATTTACAATTCTCAGCCAAGCCTTTGGTGCCTTAAACTTAATATAATTTACAATAAAACAATCTCTGTACCTAACATTATTAATAATACAGTATATAAACAATATTGCCTGTCTCTCTCTCCTTGCAGACAGTCTTTCTATATTAAAACCTGTCAACATCGAATTATATGACACCATATACGGGTAAACGTTATTTTTTTTTTTACATAAAGAAACCTTAAAAATCTCTTCTGTACTTTCTCTATTAGATCTATACCTACTGCTGTTGTTGGTGACCATACATTCGATGCATACTCCAAATGAGGCCTCACAAGGGCATTATACAGCTTTATTATTGTTTCAATACTAAAACTCCTACTGTTTCGGAATACAAAGCCCAACACTTTATAAGCCCTATTCACAATGTTAACAAAATGATCATTAAATTTTAATGTTGATTCAAAAGTTACTCCAAGGTCTTTAACTTTACTATTTCTTTTTAATGATACACCATCTACATAGTAATCGTGTAAAATAATATTTTGTTTTCGAGTGAAACTAACAACTGAACATTTATCAACATTGAGGGACATCTTATTCACACAAAACCAATTGACCACGGAGTTCAGATCAGACTGAAGATCATTACAGTCATGATCGGATAATACTGGTCTAAACAGTTTGAAATCATCTGCATACAACAAACTTGCTGATGTGGTTACAGAATATGGTAAATCGTTAATAAATATAATAAATAAAAGTGGTCCTAGCTTACTACCTTGAGGTACCCCAGACGTCGCAATGAACTGTTCTGATTTAGCCTGTGCAACTTTTACAACCTGAGTTCTGTTAACAAGATATGATTTCATAAAACTGTAAGCTTCCTTGGAAAAACCGAAATCAACCAGTTTATCCAGCAGAATACAATGGTCTACTTTGTCAAATGCCTTTGCACAGTCAGTATATATAACATCTAGCTGAGACTTATGAATTATTGCCTCACACGCATGTTCTGAAAATATACATAGATTTGTGGCCGTGAACTTATCAGGAACAAATCCATGTTGTGAAACTGATATTGATGGTTGGACCAGCTCAAAAAGGTTGATATAGAGAATATTTTCAAATATTTTGGCTATGCCATTCAATAAGCTTATAGGCCTATAATTTTCAATACTATCTTTCTTATCACTTTTATATATAGGGGTAATTACAGCCATTTTTAATAGATGTGGAAAATTGTTTTGTTCAATTGCTAGATTGAACATAAAAACTAGTGGTTTAATTAAAAAATCAACATATCCTTTATATATAACTGATGGTATTTCATCAGGCCCGGTAGCTTTTTTGGGTTTAAGATTTTTTATGCTATTTCTAACATCAGCTTCAGTTATGACTGAAAATTTGAATGAGCCCCATCGTTCAGCATTTGTGACAGTATCTCGAGTATTGCTTCTCTTATATACAGAGCTAAAAAAATGAGCAAAGGCATTCGCAACATTTTCAGGACCTTCAAAAAGCTCAGTACCAAACTCCATCTTGTTTGGCAATCCACTAAGACCCTTTTTACCGCGTAAAAATCCCCAAAAGTTATTCGGATCATTAGATATATTTTGTTCAATGTTCTGGTTATGTAATTTATATTCATTCCTAATTTGAGATATCACATTTTTTCTAAGTTTCTGATACATGCTGCACTCATCAGGAGTGGCCATTTTTTTAATCACTAAAGAATGTAAGCGGTTTTTCTTTCTAATGCTTTTAACTAGATCGATGGAGTACCAAGATGGAAATTTAGCCGCCGAGCTGTGCTCCCTTACCTCAACTTGTGGAATTGAAGCATTTATAAAACTGTAAAAAACATCTATACATTTGTCAACATCTGAACATGCTAGCAGGTCAGCCCAATCACATTGTTCAAAAAGTTTATATAACAATATAAAATCTCCCTTTGAGTAATCAAATCTAAATCTTTTAATATGCCTTTTTTCAGGTTGTGGTTTATCAATATTCAAATTAAAAGTTAGTGCTGGATGATAGTCATCCTCAACAATTAAAGGACTGTCAGACCTACCAACATTAAAAACTGTCAGATTGGACAAAATCAAGTCCAAAAACCTATTCATACTGTTACCCACGCCATTATACTGTTGCATATCATACATATTCAGGAACTGTTGCATAACAATACTCTTATCACAGTTGATATCACTTTGGAGATGTGGCAGGTTGAAGTCGCCAAGTACCAGTAAATTACTATTTTCCTCCAAAATCAGTTCTTCAAAAATATTAAAATAGGACTCATAGACTTCTACACTGCTATTAGGAACTATATAGACAACAGAGACATATAAAATAAAATTCTTATAATTTACCTTAATTAAAACACATTCACCATTACAAGTCATAATTAATTACTTCAAAAGGTATTTCTTTTTTCAACGCCAGTAGTACCCCTCCTCCTCGTGCTTTGCCAGGTTTGCGGTCTTTTCTTACAACTGTGTATCTCTCATCAATTAACTCGCCATCGAAAAAACTGTCGTTAAGCCATGTCTCTGTGAGTGCTATAAAGTCATAATCCTCAGATAGAATATTTGTATAAAGGGTTTCTGTCTTTGTTCTCAGGCCACGTACATTTTGATAGTAAGTGTTTAACTCTATTTTATTACAGTTGATATTTTCACTTACCACCTTGTGACATTCTTCACCTGAGAATCCACTTAATTTTCCAGTGGCATCCTCTTCTTCATGAAAAACTTCGAGACTAAAGCTCCATTTGGCCACGCTTCTCTACGCCAAGCTTTTTTGAAGTTATTTTGGTTTATTGTTACTTTCATTGATGAGTAAATTTCGGGTCTCTTGGATTGATGTAATTCGCATTGCACTTTAGGAAAGTTCTTAATTAGCATTTGCTTTAAATCCTCTGGAGATGCATTTGGGGCCAGTCTCGAAACATGTAAAGAAACATACTTAGGAACAGCCTGAATGTTCATATCAGCCTCATTCCTTCCCACAACAAACCTACGATTTCTATGTTTGTTTTTTGGCCTAACAGACATGACCGCCATATTGGATTTCACGATTTTTGAAAAAAGCATAAAATTTCCAGTCTAGTGATGTATCACAAGTGGATAAAAGATTTGAGTATCATCGAAAAATCACACTTCGTAAAGTTAATGTCTGGCCAACGATTCTGAGGCTACGGGGCATCGGTGAAGGAAATGCAGTTGTAAAAAAAATGGCGGTACGTTATTCATAAACTACTTACCCAGCTGCGTGCGGAACTTCTCGGACGTATAATATCGTATTGAAACTCGTCCACGAAAATCGATAATGACCAAACCACCACCACTGGATATTTCAATGTAAGTCGATATTTCAAGATGAAAGGATAAAATTACGGGTATCTTGGGTAATAGCGAAACGTAAGCCCTATGACAACCGCATGGTTACCCATGGCAACGGCGTTCCAAAATCTCCACCAATCACGTTCATCCAGGCCGGATGTTTGCCAAATGGACAAAAGCTAATGGTATGTTTAGAAAATGTTTTCTTTTGAGAATCGACAGAATAGACCTATCTCGCATAAATAGAAAAAGAGAGCTAAATTGTGATAAATACAAGTTAGAAAGTAATAAAAGATGACATGCGCGCGCAACTTATGGCTACAGTGTAGCCAGATTGTATTGTTGCAGAACAAATGTAGACAATACAAATCGAACATTATAACATTGAAGAAGTGATATTTTAGTGTCAAGTGTTTTACAACGCCTCAAATCAGACAAAGGAAGAGCTTTAAAGTGTATGTAAACATCGTTTGCACTTTTATTTTATGATTAATAATAGGTCTGTTTCTGCAGAAATCACAAACCAGTCGGAGCGAATTTCATTGGTTGAAAACAGTCAAAAACAGTCAGAAAACTAGTGTCAACCAATGAAATTCACTCTGACTGGTTTGTGATTTCTGCAGAAACAGACCTATTATTTGTCATAAAATAAAAGTGCAAACGATGTTTACATTCACTTTATTAAAGCTCTTTCTTTCTCTGATTTGAGGCGTTGTAAAACACTTGACACTCAAATATCACTTCTTCAATGTTATAATGTTCGATTTGTATTGTCTAGATTTGTTCTGCAACAATACAATCTGGCTACACTGTAGCCACGAGTTGCGTGCGCATGTCATCTTTTATTACTTTCTAACTTGTATTTATTACAATTTAGCTCTCTTTTTCTATTTATGCGAGATGGGTCTATTCTGTCTATTCTCAAAAAAAAAACATTTTCCTAAACATACCATTAGCCAGTGGCGGACCTAGGACCTTTGGGGCCCGACGCAAAAAAAAAATTTGGGGCCCTGACTCAGACTGTTTTTGATGTTTTTTAAAGCCAAATATAGAAACAAATTTAATTAAACAACAGGTTTATTAAGAACATGAGACAATATTACCTATGGAAACAAGTCAAACAAAAAAAAAAATTGAAATGTTTCAAGTCACAACCAGTATTTCCCTTGGTGGATGCTGCGTATTTCCAGCTAAATTCACCATATTAGTTAGGTTAGGAAAAATCGGGCGCGAAATTTAAAATGGGTTCCTAAACACATTTCAACAATTTTGACAGCAATGTATTTCTTATGGGGGATTCAAAAGAGTGATTTTCAGACGGGAATATCTTGGGTTCTGGACATTTCTTAGTATTTGAAATTTGAACCTATTATACGTCAAACTTTGAACATATTTCTCTATAATTCATGCTCTAATTGTTTTTTTAGACCTATGAATTAAAAATACAAATGATTTTAATTAAAAGTGTCTGTTTTCGGTGGACGTACGTCGGGTCTAAAACCAGCTGTAGGAAAGTGAGGTTGTGTGTTGTGTTATGATTGTTGGTGAATTGTTTATTTATTTATTTATCACTAGTTCAGTCATTTATTTTTCCATTTTTTTGGATTATTGAAGTACATCTACTAACCAAGTATAGTCCGACAAATACCATTTTCAAGTCACGTGATACTGGTGGCAAAAAACGTATGTCAATTGATTATGTCGTTGATATCACCTACAAAAAGCTACTGGTGGTTAATTACCATTGATAACCCATTTTCAAGTTGTCACTTCACTCATTTAATTACATATACCTACGTACATTACGGCTATATTTCGAAAACTATCAACTTTTAACATGGGGTATTCATACAAAAGTTATTTAGAATTGTTCAAAGAGTCCAAAAAAAAGATAATATACAGTAGGGTGTCCCATTTGAAATACCAAAGTCAAGGCCATTTCCGGTGAAACCGGAAAAGATATTCAATTGTTTTTATATTAAGATTGTTCACAATTTTCATCCCTATCAACAAACCGAGTTGCATATTTCTATCTCGAGCCGTTAAGAAATGGCGCCATGGGTAGTAGTTTCATTGTTACCCGGTATATACTTATGGATCAAGCAACGACATACGAATTTTATACAAACATCGGCTTCTTAAATTGGTAATATTTTTATTTTAACAATGTTTATTCAACTTTCAAACACTCTCTCAGTTAATTAACATATTGAAAAATTTATTTATACAACTCACTTCCCTAACAAACGTTCTATCACGTCTACAGACGCTTTTAAAATTGAGTCCCCATAAGACATCAATGTAATAATTTTTGAATTAGGAACCCGCGCCGATTTGCGATTCTAACCTAACTAATATGGTGAATTGGTTGGTTAACTGACACCTACTACACTTAGGGCTGGTATTATCAAACCATTCTGACAGTATAACTGAAAGTTAACTGGCGGAATAACGTTACTTCTTATAGTAATTCCAGAAGTTAACTTCGAGTTATCTTTTAAAAGAGGGCGGGTATTACAAAACTATTTTGACAGAATAACTAAATGTTTATAACTACTGGAATGACGTTACTTCTCAGTAATTCCAGGAGTTAACTTTCAGTTATCTGTCAATAGACATTCGTATATCAAGGCCGCGAAATGCCCTTTTAGCGTACGTAGGGAAAAGTTATCGCCTCGGCCGCTTGCAGCCTAGGCAAGATAATCTCAAGGACGCTAAAAAGTTACGTGGTCATGGTATACACATTACATACACATATTTTTTGTGCAACTATAAAAATTATGTGAAATTATAGAAAAACTATATGGATTTGACACAGTTTGCACGTCAGGTGTGGTGGCCATGAAATCGTATTTCACGGCCTTTGTAGCGGTCGCGAACGCTCATTTCGCGGACGGTTGCACAAAAAATAGTTTCAAAATACACGCCCTTAGTACACACACAAGAACCAAAAACAAAAACTAAAAAGCACCTAACTGTACTGTCCGTACTTCACCGACAAGTGCTGTAAACTATCTCTGGATTTCTTTCAAAATTTTAATTTTTGTTTTTTTTTTGTATATTTATCAGTTTATCATTTTTAATTCATTTTTATCGATGCCTTTAGAATACGGTTCTGTGGGGGCCCCTCAACTTTGGGGGCCCGACGCAGAGTGCGTCGTTTGCTTCATGTTAGATCCGCCACTGCCATTAGCTCTTGTCAATTTGGCAAACATGCGGCCTGGATGAACGTGATCGGTGGAGTTTTTGGCACGCTGTTGCCATGAGGAACAACGCGGTTGTCATGGGGCTTACGTTCCGCTATTGGCCAGGGTACCCGTAATTTTATCCTTTCATCTTAAAATATCCAGTGGCGGTGGTTTGGTCATTGTCGATTTTCGTGTACGAGTTGCAATACGATATTATACGTCCGAAAAGTTCCGCACGAAGCTGGGTAAGTAGTTCATGAATAAAGTCAGCAAAGCCTCAGAATCGTTGGCCACATATTAACTTTACGAAATGTGATTTTTCGATGATACTCAAATCTTTTATCCACTTGTGAGACATCACTAGACTGGAAATTTTATGCTTTTTTCAAAAATCGAATAATCCAATATGGCGCCCATAATAAAAATGAAAGTTGTGGCGGCTTACGGAAAAACAAAAGACGATTGAGACATGTCATACACGCTATCTCATTGGTCTTGAAAAAGTGTCTGAATAATGTCACATTTTGACAGCTGTCAAATTAACCGTTTCGGGTTAACGGGCAAAAAACGAAATCCGTCATTTTCAGTTTTTCGCCGATATTTCCAAATCTAATTGAGCGATCGTTATTCTGAAGCCGATTATCGAATTCACTTAGCTTCGTCTTAAACTTCCCCCATTTAACCCTTGCTGTAGGTATAATAGGAGCCGAGATCCCTGTATAGAGAAGCGAATCTGGGACACACTGTATGTTCAAAGTTTGACGTATAATAGGTTCAAATACTAAGAAATGTCCAGAACCCAAGATATTCCCGTCTGAAAATCACTCTTTTGAATCCCCCATAGGGCAAGTACACGATCTGACAGTTTGACACTATTGACAATCGCCTTGAGGTAAAACAAAGATATAATTTACAGTGTTTTTAAGTTTTAAGTTAGATTTTTTAAAATAAATAAAGTGTGTTTTTTTTTTTAAAGATAAAAGTCAAAATGACATTATGTTGGCAATACAATGTAAAATTGTCAATAATTTCAAATTTTTTATGTAGAAAAGGCTTGTGTTGCCAACATAGTTACTAAATTTTTGACTTGGGGAATTATCATTAAAAAAAAAACGCACTTTACCTTCTGTGTGCTCCAGAAGTTTCTTGGACATGCCTAGAGTTTGTTTAGTTGTTAAATGTGGCAGTATAGCGCAAGGGATACAATATCCTTCCATAGGTTTCCATCAATTTTAAATAACAATGGGAGCTTTGATTTGTTAGCTCAAGAAAGAAGAGAAAAATTGATTAATGTTGTTAAAAGAGAAGATCTGACAGAAAAATAGATTGAATATCGAGTAACTATACTTATATATTTGTTCTTGTGCCACTTGGTTTTGATATTTGTTGCAAAAAAACCTGAATTTAATCCATTATAGAAAAACCTAGCAAACTTTCAGAAGAAAGACCACATAGACTGGAACACAAACACTCCGCTCTAACTTTTTTAAAACAAAATAACACCAAAACTTGTGAAAAAGCTGCGAAAACCGCATAAAACATAACCGGCCTGATCTAAACAAATGTAAATAAATGATTTGTTTTACCTCAGGGCGACTGTCAAACTCATTTGTGACGTCACATGGACATGCCCTATAAGAAATACATTGCTGTCAAATTTGTTGAAATGTGTTTAGGAACCCATTTTAAATTTCGCGCCCGATTTTTCCTAACCTAACTAATATGGTGAATTACAAAGAAATCATAACTTTTGCAAACATCTGGGTTTTCCACTAATAATTTCTTAAACTAAAAACTCTCCATCTTAAAACACCACAAAATAGACAAAAAACAGTGCTTTGATAAAAAATGTCACGGTTGTTTGAATTAACTTTATGGTACCAATTTCATTCCTTGTCGCCTGGCATCGGCTGCCATTTTGATTGGATTGCCCTATTTTCTCGTTTTGATTCAGAATTGTAAATGATAATTTCGTCTGATTACTGTTACCACCGGCGTATACAAGGGGGGGGGTAATGGGGGTAACTACTCCCCCCCAAGATCGTCGCGATGGCGATGAACGAAAAATCTGTACCCTACACCTTTCAAATAAATCTATTTTTCATACTTTTATATGTTATGCCCGATTGCACCGTTTCTCTTAACTGAGGCTCAGGGCCGATCCTAGCAGGTGTGCAGCGCGTGCCCCGCACGCGGGCGGCGAAATCTAGGGGCGGCCGCAAGCCGCCCTATAGTTCTGTCATTCAAGTTTCAAGTAAAACTTTTCACGAATTTCTCGAAATAAAACTACTTCTAATAAAGATAGTAAGCTGCGAACTTTAAAAAACTCCCGAAAAATTAAAATAAACCCGATCCCCTGATAGCATAAATAGAAAGTTTAGTGCACAGTCAATGTGTAGGCTCACGCATAACGCATAATGTTTTAACTCTTTACAGATCCATCATAAGATCGCATAATTTTTTATATTTCCTAGATACTTCTGCTTTGTTTTTTCAAAATGTTTATTTTTGTTCCCAATTCACCTAATTCTGCAAGAATAATTACTAACCCTCCAACAGAACTAGATGAATACTCCCGCTAACAATATTACCAACTCTTTTATGGCGTTTCCGATTGGTAGATTCAGTAAGCACTAAAAGTATTTGCATCCTTTTAATCGACCTGTAGAAGAAAAAGACAGAAATAGAAAAAATTGCACTAGTTCCGCACTAGATCTACCAATCCGAAACACTATTAATTAGTATAGTATTTCCAAACTCAATTAGAACATGGTACCAACTGGTGGCTCACTAGTCAGTGAAAATTTCCTATAAGAAATGCACTGCCACCGGTCAGTCACCAGTTATAACTTATGTTCACCTTGTTCCAATCAATTTTGGAAAAACTATACCAAAGACTTCCAAGTGCAGGTGGGTATGTTATGTAGGTAAGTATTACGACTAGGGACTAGGGTGTCTTGATTTTCCACAAGGCCCTATTTTTCACTTTCTTACTCAGGCCCAAGCCCAGGCCCTACTTAGTTTTAGGATAGTGTTTGTCATTATTGATCACCACTCACCCGCATTCAAACAACTCATAAAAAACAAATATGTTCCAAACAAGTTTTTTTTTTTTTAACTCTAAACGCTCAAAAACGTTCATTTTGAGGCTCGAAAGGAACGCTTTTGGGCGTGGCAACCAAAAAAAATTTCTGCCTCAGGCGGCACCTGCGGCGAGCTACCACTACCGGCATCTACGTGTAAGGAGAGCTATATCTCTATGGGGCGGCGCAATTGATCTTTGCTCTTTGCACGCAAGCGGCCGATACCCTAGGATCGGCTCTGCTGAGGCTTAACGATAACTATCCCTTAAATTGACAGTTTTGCATGGGAAAATGTCATTTTAAGGAATAGTTACCTTAAAGCCTCGGTTAAGAGAGACGGTGCAATTGGGCATTATACACTCTTCCTATCTAGGGGTATGTTTGAAAATCACGGCCAGAGCGGCCGTTAATTATATTTTAACACCTTTTCGATTTCAATTTGGTTCATGCTATAGGGCCGGTTTCTCAATAGCAAGTCACCTCCGGGTTAACCATAACTCCAAGGTAAACATTCCAACTGGACACGTTTAACCTGTAGCCCAAGTCTTGAAAAATATCGCATCGAAATTTGATTCGAATTTGACTAATAGCAATGTAGATTAAATGGAAAGCGTTCAAAATCATATCAAATTTCGTATGCAATATTTTTCAAGAATTGGGCCCCTGGAGTTAAAGCCAACCCAGAGGTGACTCGCTATTTAGAAACCGGCCCATAGTAAGATAACAGTACAATATGATGAAAAAACTATTATAGAACAGTCAGAGTTCTGCCACGTTGTCAAGTACTGCTGGGACGTGACTGCAATCTAAAGGCTGACGCTGGATCATATTCTTGTTTCTCTTCAGACTTGTTTTCTGGTTCGTACAGTGTTCGCACTGCCTGCATACCATTTATAGCGAATTCTATTGAAAGGTATAGTGCGCACTGAGTGTATTCGTGTATTTTTCTACTAGCTTGCATAAGAAAGAGATAAAAATATATCTTTTGTACTGGTTCTACCTATAGAATTCGGTATAATTTAAAAGTTTTCGGGGAATCCCAGAGTTCGGTTTCGTTATTTGTTGGTAGTACAGAAAAATTGTTTTGAAGGCTCAAAATAAGTGGTTTGGGCGTGGCACCCCGTAAAAAAAAATTCGTCTTCGGCGACGCCTGCGGCGGGTTGGCCTGAGCTGATTACCCTCCCCAGACGCATGGGCTGGATACGCCGGCGCCGGTGACTGTTACCTACGCCTTAAGCAGCGTTTTCCTAGCAACGCACATTTTACGCGGCGTAGAACGTAATACGGCCGACGCAACGCAACATCCAATGCGCTGCGTAAAAGTGTTTTCCTAGGATTGTCAGTTGCGTCCGGATCGTCCCGATGAGTATATCAAAAAAGAAATTAGCTTTGGCTTTATTATTATTACAAGATGAAATTTTGCAAGAGGAGATTTATACATAATAACCACGATTCATGATAGGACTCGAAATTCTGCGCTAGTCAATTATTTCAAAAAAGAAAGAGAATTTAAAATACTTTTCCATAGATATCTGCTCGACGACGAAGTGAAATTTAGAGCATATTTTAGAGTTACGTTGCAAGACAGCAATTCTTATTTCTCCTCGATCTTTTGAGAAAAGATTTAAGTAAAGGAACCATGTAATCGTGTGCGACATCCTATATCGCTATTTGAAAAACTTGGCCTAACACTGAGATATATAAATATAATACAACAGGAGCACTTTCTTTGCCAACACGCAGCGTACAGCTGAATAGACTGCTCTCAGAGCAGTTGTCCAGTTGCGTCGACCGTACTACGCTAGCGCAAGTCGTTATTACGCAGTGTAGGAAATTTGATTTTCATTAGACATGTCCTCAGCATTTTACGCCGACCGAATTGCGTTCTACGCCGCGTAAAATGTGCGTTGCTAGGAAAACGCTGCTTTACTGTTTTATTGTTATTTTCCCTCCTCATTCAATATGATTGCGGTTCATTAGCTTTCTCTAAAATTATACCCTTATGCCAAAGAATATGCTATTGCATGGCACACATCTTATGGGTTTTCGGGGACCGGTCGATTTTTAAAAAAACTTGATATGTTGTAGTATAGGTACTAGCACTAGCAAAAATAAGCATTTTTCATTATTGCACTGTTGCTAGTTGCTATGATAACAATAAAATTATTTTGTGAATTTAATATTAGTTAAAGCTGACAACACTGCACATATGTCAATTTGAATTTAAAAACAGCTGGGGCGAGTTCAGAAATAACACACCGGGTGTGAGTGCGATTTTATGGATGTGTCTGAAATGACAATAGACCTATCTATTTTACCAGACAAAGAGGTAATAATACGAAAACTTTATTAGATAGAAAAAGACGCCGAACGCTTATTGCGCAAGACGAGGCAAAACGTACCAAATATGTTAGACTTACGTATTACAATCCGTTCTTATTATTTGCACGGGATAAAAAGGGAAGGAGGAAAACCGCGTGACATGCAACGTATTTATCAATCAAAATCACAAACAATTTAAAATCGATCACTTGTCAAGCTACGTCAAGTTGAATATCAAGTATAATTTTATCCTTGTCAGACCACGGGCAATGAACAAGGACAAGGAGATGCCCAGCGTGCAAAAGGATTACTTCACACCTGTACTAGTTAGCCAATAAAAATGCATTGCCTCGTGTTGCGCGCGCATACAGGTAAAAATAGATAGGTCTATTCTCAGGCGACAACTTTCGTATGAATTTCTGAACGCTTGGTGTGACCAATCGAGCTTCTCCTCAAAAATTTCACCAAATGTATTACTGTTTTTTGTTGTTCATTTTTTTAATTTGAAGAAAAAACTTTAATTCTTATTTGTGTTTTGTTTATATTTGGTGGGGTTAATGAGATTATGGTTGAAATTGTTGACATAAAGACACAAGCACACCGCAGTCACACCAAAAAATTATGGTGTGACCGGTGCGACACCTGGAGCGCGCCCAAAGTCCTTTCTGAACGGAACAGAGTGCGCGCACTCGGTGTGCCTATAGCATTTATGAACGGCTAGTGCGTCGCACCGGTGTCACACTCACACCGAGTGTGTCATTCCTGAACTCGCCCCTGGTGTATATCAAGTCAAGGATGTCGTTTTTTGGAGTCGGCAGATGGCTGTTTAATGTTTTGCCTCCAAGAATATTTTTCTTATTTTTCAATAAAAAACCTAGTTAAAAGTTGTCTGGATTATTATTTCTTTACTGGCAACTGGCAATATCCATTGCGCTACATGCACCAAATCCCTGACTATACAGGGTGACTCCGTAAAGTGTGTCCAAACATTATAAAACAAGTATTTTAATTATCGGTGTTGACGCGCCCTGCAAGTCACATATGGTGATTTCGGTTTTCGATTTGGCAAATAAATAGTTTAGATAAGCCTTATATACTATACAGGGTGGCTAAGCTTGCGTATTCTTTTAGAAATCCTGCCCTATCCTTAGAAATAGTATTACCAAATAGCAGTGGCGTCCATAGGCGGGGGGGGGGGGGGGGGGGGGGGGAGGCAAATGGGGCACTTGCCTTCCCCCTACGCCTGGCAATTATTATTGTTTCATGATGCTAGCATTGCTACCAGAAAAATAAAAAAAACAGAATAAAATTTGTAGACAGTTTTCAAAATCGCTTAAGTTAAAAGAAGATGTTGAATTTGTTGAATACTACTGTTGTTTATTTTCCACATCTATTTAACATTTTTATTTTCCCCTAAAAAATTCAAATTTTGTGTTTATTTTCTAAGCATCTAGCTAGGAATTCGATATTTTTATTGTTAGCTCCAAAACTATTATAATTGTCAAATCGACATTGTGTCTGTGCAATGTGTGTTTATTTTTTAAAATGATGTCATTACAAATGAGTATAGTTTAGACTGCTTATGTTGATTAGGTAATATACATATATGGTTACCTTCATAAATGGTCTTATTAGAAAAAAATAAATAAAAATAAGTCAGGTTTTTGCATCATCTCATGGGGGTTGCAGACAGGGTTTCCAGGGGTTGTTTTGCTATGCGAACGGTCTCTGTTGAGCTTGGCGAGGCTACTGCAAGGTCCACCTATTTTGCATTGGTGCAATCTCATTTACAATACGCATTAGGTTCTGAGGTTCACGCAGCGAGTACCTCTTCAATTCAATTTTTGTGCTGCAGGAAAGAGCAGTGCGTTACTTGTACAGCGTTTCGCCATCGGAATCTTGTAGGCCACTGTTTCTTTCTCGTAGGATTCTGAAGTTTCAAAAACGCTCTGATACGAACGCTTGAAAACGAAAAAGGACGTTTTTCAAAGATCTCTATGAACATTCACTGGACTTCCTTCAAAGTATCCAACACCATCCAATAGACTTGTTTTATAGGTAGTGCAAATATCACAGTTACAAACAACCATTCAAAAACGACTTATTCGAACTAATTTCCGAGTGTGTGGACGTGGGATACATGTTTCCAACAGTGGCGGATCTAACATGAAGCAAACGACGCACTCTGCGTCGGGCCTCCAGAGCTAAGGGGCCCCCACACAACCGAATTCTAAAGACATCGGTAAAAATGATTAAAAAAAGCTCAAAATAATTTTAAAAAAAGCATTTGCAGCGCTGTACATGTGGTAGAAGTGAAACTTCTTAAAAACTATCACCCCTCTTACAACTTTCAGACTTAGCGTATGAGTCGGGGTAAAGACGAAGGGAAACGTGCATCTGTTGTGTCGTCACAACGGTATCGATGCTTGACAATAATAGTCTATAATCCTTGGTTTGTGTTAATCGTTCGTCGGCTGTCATTGTCATTGGCTGTCTTTGTCCGTCCCCCTACGTTATATTTTTTTCTCCCTCGTGTAACGAAATTTGCCAAAACGTGACGCGTCTTCTAAATCACTCTCCATTCTCGTTCAAATAACAGACCGCCGTTTAAGAAGTTTCACTTCAAAAACCGAAAATTAAATTTTGGAAGAGAAGGCAACGTTGTATACCTCAAAAGAATCCTGCTGGAAAGAGTCTATTCGTGGGGATGTGGAGAGCCCAAGGAGCATCCGCCGTTGCCAAATGTATCCTTATAGGTTAGGTAATGTTGCGCACGTTAATAGTTCGATTCCTACGATTACTTTCACAGGCATGGTGGTAGGGACCAGTTGGGTCTTGTGTTACGCACGGTTTTTGGAGCAAATGGACCCAGATCCGATTTTCGTTGGAAGCAATAATTTTTTTTAAGGTTTATAATTTTTTCAAAGATTATTAAGAAGGTGGACGGGTTAGTTTGGGTTACCTTGGATTAGTTCTTTTCGTCTAAAATATACCAACATACAAAGACTAGCATTCATTACGAGGACGGGTTAGTTTGGATAAGCTCTTTTTGTTCAAAATACCAACATGCAAAGAATAGCACTCATTACGATACATTTTGCAACGGTATGTCGAGCTCTTTCTATACTAGGGCTCATTCCGGCTCTCCTTATTGGATATTCCTGCGAAAAGACTTTACGCGGCTTTTCCAGCTATTGTCTTTCAACCAGGCTCCAGATATAATTAATGGTACGTGTTGGTGGAGTACGTACAGTACAGTACTGTGCTTTTTAGTTTTTGGTGGCTTTGGTGCCTGGTGTGAGTACTTTTCCTATTATCTCATATATGTTATATGTTATATGTTCTTAATAAACTTGTTTTTCAATTAAATCTGTTTTCATATTTGGCTGGAAAAAACTTCAAGAATATAAATAACTTTCGCACACTCGCGTGACACCCCAACACCACAAGAGAAATACCTAAAAAAGCCTGACAGGGCCCCATTTTTTTTTTGCGTCGGGCCTCAAAGATCCTAGGTCCGCCACTGGTTTCCAATGATGTTTCCGAAAATGAACAACAGAAACCTTTAAATAAAACGTTTCTCATGACTTTTCATGAAAACATACCTACTTTTACGAACTCATAGAAAACATTCTAACGTTCTTCAATTGTTCCTAGCAGAGGTTTTAAAAACAACTTTATCAAACGTCTAAAGAACATCCTTTTTTTACCTTTTTAAAAACACTCGGACATGGATATTGCCACGTGCAGAAACAGTAGTTTCGAAAACTTTTCTCTCAGAACTTTATGCTTACGATGTTTTATGAACATATTTCGAACGACTTTTTTCGTCGTTTACTCGTTTACAAAAAATATGTACCTACCTAGCCCAATTTATGTGTTAAAATACATGGATTTAAAATATCTAAAATGGCGATATCTCAAAAAACGGCGAAACTTTGCATGAGGGTAAATATGGTCAAACAGCTTCCGAATGACCCCAACTATCATTCATTAAATCTTCCTATCGATGTACTAAACACCCTGTATAATCGGTTTAAGCCGGCCCTGGTTCAGGAACTTGAGTCAAGAAAATATTTTCTCGTAAAATGAAGGCACATCTTTCGTCCTGCGGACATTGAGGGATTAAAGGCCGATTCCATCCATACTGTGAGTGAAATAGAGGCCGGTTCCAAACTATTGTGATGATTCGCCAGGCTGTCAAGAATCTCTCGGTATTATCTCTTGAGTATACTAGAATCCAGTGAATTATTCTACTTAATTCGGGAAAATAGGATTATCGTGTGTATTCTAGATTTTACAGGAATAGATTTAGGGATATATAAAGGCGGCTATTGCTTTGTAGTTTTAGTTTCAGTTCGACTGTGATACGATTTAAATAGTGATTGTAAAGAGTTTGATTGTTGATAAAGTAATTAGTCTCAGAGTGTTTTGTTAAGTGGAATAAATTATTGCTGTGTTAATTGGACTTCGATTTTTGGAATAAACGAAACGAACCACGAACTCAAGATTTTTGTCAGCAGGCAATCCAAAGCCGCGACACTATTTAACCTGAAGTTAAATTTCACTCACAGTATGGAATCGGCTTTCATTTCCTCCATGCCAGAAGGGTAAATAGTGTGAAATCGGCCTCCATTTCACTCACAGAATGAAATCGAATGAAATGAGGAAACAGTGTGAAACAGCCTCCATTTAGCAATATAAATATGATGAGAAAAAAAAATTCAAAGGCTATAATACCCTTTGAATTTTCTTGTTGAAAGAATTCAAAATTTGAAAATTCAAAACAAAAAAAAAGACATTGAATAGAGAAGCAAAAAACACGTCGAAAAGTTTATATGAGCCACCTCGCTTCGACGAATCTTAAGGCCGGAAAAAAATAAAAAAAGAAATGTCTATTCTGACCAAAAAAAAAGGGGGTACCCGACACGAGGCCACTTTCTCGCTATAGCTCCGCTATTTCTAAACCGACCGTTTCGAGTCATATCTCTTTTGGAAGAGAATTAAATTACCTACAATTTTTTTTTTAATTGAGATTCCAGGCGGTTTTCGTTTTTGAGATATCAGCTGTTAAAGTTGAAATTCTAGAAGGAAATATCGATTTTACACAGTGTGGTTTTCGTCCAGGAATATGTTAATGAAAAGTCGGTTTTCGGCTTATTTGGACTTCATTTAATGAAATATCTAAATCAACAGCCAACGTTTCGACGCATTCCGCATCATTCTCAAGGCTAAAAGAAAACATGCAAAGAACGTTACAAGCATTTCATTCTCAACGATTAACATTTTAAAAAATGACTGACAAAATAAATTAACATTTAAAAAAGAAGCATTTACAAAGGTTTAAAAAAATAAATTAAAAAATGACGTGTAAAAAATAAATTAACATTTAAAAAGTTTCAACAATGTCTATTACATAACAAAAGATAAGTAAAATGAGTTTCACAAATTATATTTTTGAAAAACTATCAATCCAGACAACATAGAACCAATTACCTAATTTGACTAATAAAAACGTCGTATTGTTATCTATAAAATATCGATTTTGTCCAGAAAAAAATTGTGTGTGTCCTATACAATATCCTAAGGCCGGAAAAAAATAACAAAGGAAATTTCGATTTTGACCAGAAAAAAAATTGTGGATACCTGACACGAGGCAATTTTTCCGCTTATAGCTCCGCTATTTCTCAACCGATCGTTTCGAGTAATATTTCTTTTGAAAAAGGATCAAATTACCTACAAATTGTTTTTTTTTTTTTAATTCCAGGCCGTTTTCGTCTTTGAGATTCGTCGCTTTTCTGACAAATGGGCGTAAGCAACAATATTCCTAAAATACAGATTATTCCATGAAAATATCTCTATGGAGTATATATATGATCTGACCAACGGGCGTAACTGTATAAGTAATATTTTCCCGATTAGAACGTGGTTGGTATGGGCGGAAGTGACATTAAAAGTAACTGTAGGATCTTACTAAGGGGCGTATATCCCGGAAAGGAATTAACGCCTTTTTGTCAGATTTCCAACTAATAATGTTTCGCTAATGTTCCCTCCGATGGGCTATAAATTCGCACCGGCAACCGGCAACCATGTAGCGTAAATTGATTCATAATCATTTCGTTAACTTCCTGGTGGTGTTTACCCTGCAAGGTTTTCTACATTTTTCTGTTGAAAGTGAAGATATTAAGTTTGAGTTTGCCTTTTATTGCAGTAGTATATTTTCATAGGTAAGTTTTCAGTAGTTATAAACAAAAACAACATGAAAAAGATGGCAAGACTTACGAGGGGTGTACACGAGAGAGCGTTTTTAAAAAACTTTATTTGACTAATACAATAGAACTGACTTAAATCTAGAAATTACTCCTTTTATAATATTAAAAATAAGCTGAATAGAACAATATAAATGCTGAATTGGAGTTCTCACGGGATATAACTCCTCCATCCTAAGTTAAAAGCATACCAAAAAAGGTATGGTTTTATACAATGGAAAAAATAAAGAAAATGCTAAAAGAAAAATATGATTAAACTAAATAAGTAAAAGTAAAATTGTTAAATTACAATATCGTCTTCTAACGAGGCTTTTTGGGCACGTTTAAGGCGATGTTTCAAAAGTAATTTATAGACAGTAAAAATGCATAGTATTCCTAAAATACAATAAAGTAAAATTGTCCAAAAATTTATTTGGTGCATTTCCATTGGGTTAGATATTTCTTGTAGTCGTCTCTTCTGTTCTTGAAGCGTTGTGGCAATTTCATTGGTTTCCTTCAAGTTGATGGAGTTCAGGTCAAGTGTAGGTGAATTAAAAGCAAACTCCTTTGTTTGGTAATAATTCATCGATAAATTCAGTGTAGGCAAGGATACATCATCATAAGTCAAACGATTGGGCTTATAAGTTCGTAGAGTAATTGACTTTATTTGTAAGCTGCATTCATTTGTAGATTCGGCTAAGTAGGAACCATGAAGCGGTACGTTGTCCTTAGAATTTGGACAAGATGCTGAGACAATTAGTTGTTCGGGCGTTGTGATTATCCATTTTCCGTCCGTTATTTTAGTGATTTGGACATTTTGTAGTCTAATACGGAAAGGGTGGCAAGTAGTGGCATTTTCTTTGTATAAAATCAATTGGACTGCACATGGAGGCTCATGATCAATGTATGCAGTATGGGCTTCTTTACATAAGTACTCGTTGGGTAACAATTGGTTGCAGGTTTGGTCCATATAAGAGTACTTGTTGTTGCTAAGTGCAAGGTATGGTTTGTGTGGAAAGTTCATAAAGAAATCAGGATTTTGTTCGCTTGGAATTGGTATCGGAAATAATTGATAATAGTGATAGACATCCGATTCGACCAATGGTATTTCCAAGATGAAGGTGATAATCAGGCCCTTTGAATAACCTTTAATCTCGATTATTTTTTCGTAGTTCAATATGTTATCAATATTGGCTTCTAATGGTAACACGTCATGCACTAATTGTTTTTTAAATCTACAAATTTCTTTTATTAGCTCTAATGGATCGATTATTGAATTATGGAGCGTATTGATTTTAGCAAATGAGATAGCTACTTCCGTTTTTTCTAAGATATCGTAAATTGTTTGATATAGCATTGATATCTGATTAATTATTATGTGAGTTTGGAAGTATTGATGGTTGTCAATAGCAGACAGAGCTACCTTTTTTATTGTGCTTTCAATTTGCAGTATTCTCGATTTTAGCGTTATTTGATTGGCAGATATATTAGAGATAACGTTTTGAAACTGTTCAATGGTTTTCCCTAATAAATTAATTTGATTAAAAGATGATTTTTTAAGTTTATCTTGATTTTCTTGTAATTGTCTAATTTGCCTATCATAAAGATCTGCATCATCTTTATCAAGATTGCCAGTAATGCATTTTATTAATGATCCTAAAGGATTCAAGATGCCACGTTTTTGTCTTTTTGAGTAACTACTCGTTGGGTCAATTTGCCTTATGTTGTTTTCTATGCGTTTTTCTAATGCCATTAAAGGCAGCAACGTGTTTTTATATTCTCGTTCATAGGATACATTATTTGTAATGTTTTTAATTAAATAGTTAGCGTTTTCTTTGATCAAATAAAATTCGTTAACAAGGGGTGTTAGGTCGTGAATTTGTATTAATGACCAATGATTGGAAACTATTTTGGCAGTTCCCAATTTATAAGGTAGGAGTCCGGGATATTTATTCAGGTTATGGAAGTTTATTCCTACTGCTCCGATGTTGAAGATTCGGATCCATCTGTAACAATAGATTTGATTTTGGTTTCGTTGATATGCAAAATCTCTTTTCGATTTGTTTTGGGGTTTTCAATTTCAATCTTGTTGTTTTCTAATATTTTTGTTAAGATGAATGGACCTGTGAATCTGTGGTGTAATTTACCACGTCGTTTGTCTTGTTTTTTATATATTTGACACCCTATGGTTAGTTTTTGAGGGGTCTTCTTTTGATTATGTTTGTCAATAAGTTTTTGTTTTAGATTAATTGAGTCTTGTTGTATTTTATTATACAAAGCTTCCGTGTTAGTTTTGTGATTGTGGACATATTCGGTGAATATTTGCGCGGGCATAAGTTGCATAGGGTCACTAGAAGAAGTGTGTCCTAAAATCAATGTATAGGGAGTAAAGCCTGTGCTTGAATGGATTGTGCTATTATAAGCAATTACAGCATAGGACATTAGGGTTGATACGTCAGTATTTTTGTTTTTTTCTCGTAGTATTCTTATGTGTTCTATCAGGGTTGAATTTAACCTTTCAACGGGCGAATTCGACTCGTGATGATTTGGAGTAGTAAAATGGATTTTAATATTATGTGTTTTCAATAAATCCTTAACTACTTCGTTCTTGAATTCTGTTCCATTATCGGATACAATCAATTTAGGGATACCGAAAAATGAAAAGAAATGGATTAGATTTTGGGATACTGATATGGCGGTGCCAACGCAAGGAAGGGCTTGTCCATATTTGGAAAATTTGTCTATAATTACTAGGAATTTTTGTTTATCTACAAGGAGTGTATCGAGGTGAATAATCTCGAAGGGTTTCGAAGGTGTTTCTGTCAATACAAGAGGTTGGTCTGGTGGATTCCTGTTATACTTAGTTCTTTGACATATTTCACATCCATTAATAAATTTAGTGACGTCAGATTTCAGGGGTTTCCAATAATAATTAATTTTCAGGCGTTTTAGGGTTTCCTGTATTCCTCGATGGTTAGTTTTGCCTTCGTGTGAAAATCTTATTATCATTTCTCTTTCCTCTGGTTTAACATTATTAATGAGTTTTGTGCATTCTACAAGCTTGAAATTACAAAAGTGTTTAGATAATGCTTCTTGAAATAAAACACGTAATTCTTTTGATAAAAAGTGCACATAGGTAGTTTTCTCTGTGAGGTTTTCTTTCAGAAAATTTACTATCGCTTCTTGTTTCGTGGGAATCGTTGCTCGGATTATCCTATTACCGTCAAAGGTTTCAAATTCTCTTTTTATGTAGGCGTCGTATGGTGATTTTTTCACAATTAATTGATTCGTTTTGTTGTTAATTATTTCGTCTAATATTGGGATTTCATTTAGGGTTTCGTCTGCGTTTGTACTATGAGCAGTGTCAGTACTGGACGTATTATCCATTGGTGGTTTAATTCGGATATCTTCAAGAATTTTTATTCGAGAGGTTGAAGGCTCTTGAGAAGTTGAAGGCACTGGAGGTAATTCAACCGGTCGATTAAGTTCGTTTATGATTTTGTTATATTCGTCAGTGTGATGTTTTTCTAGAAGATTTTTATCGATTTCGTTTAGAAATTTATCGATGTCAGTTGTAATATCTCCTGGTTTATTAAGGAGAGATTCTGTTTCTAAAGCGTTGAGTGGAATTCTTGAAAGAGTGTCGGCGTTTGTATTTTGTTTGCCGCTTTTATATATAATGGTGTAGTCGTATTCTTCAAGCTTTAATCTCCATCGAATAAGTTTTGAACCTGGCTCTTTAACATTGAAAAGCCAGACTAAAGGTCGGTGATCTGTATATATTTGAAATTTCCTTCCAAATAAATACGACCTAAAGTATTTACATGCCCAGATGATAGCGAGCAATTCTTTTCCAATTGTCGAGTATCTCTGTTCTGTTTCATTTAGCGTGCGGGAAGCATACGCCACGGGATGATCGTTGGGGGGTGTTGATTGAGATAAAACTGCACCGAGAGCTGTATTAGAAGCATCGGTTGTTAATACGCTGTGCTGTGTGAAATCAGGGTATTTAAGGATTGGGGAATTAATTAGAAGATTTTTTAAATGGTTGAATGACGATAAAAATGCTGGGGAATGTTCGACTTTAGCATTTTTCTTAAGACATAATGTCATTGGCTTGGCAATTTTAGCAAAATCCTTTATAAATCTTCTATAGTATCCAGCTAGTCCTAAAAATGATTTGATATCTTTTGGTGTTTTGGGTATAGGAAAGTTTTTTACAGCTTCTATCTTATCTGGGTTGGGTTTCACGCCTTCTTTGGTTATTAAATGTCCAAGGTAATTGACTTCTTTGTGTAAAAATTCGGACTTATCCAATTGAATCTTGAAATTTGATTGTCTGAACCGTTCAAATATTAGTCTCAAGCGTTCTATGTGCTCTTGGAGTGATTTACTGTATATTATGACGTCATCCAAGTAAACGCAACATATTTCGTTCTGGAGGCCACGAAGAACGTTGTTCATCACCCTCTGGAACGAGGCGGGGGCGTTTCGTAAACCGAAGGGCATACGTTTGAACTCGTAATGTCCTGTGTCGGTGGAAAATGCTGTTTTGTGTACGTCTTCCGGTTCCATCTCTATTTGGTGGAAACCATTTGCTAGGTCCAACGTCGTAAAGTACTGAGCTTTACCTAGTCTATCTAAAATATCAGAGATGTTGGGTAATGGGTACTTGTCTTCGATTGTTTTGTCGTTAAGTTTTCGGTAGTCAATTACTATTCTCCATTTTCTTGTACCAGATGCATCTAGCTTTTTTGGTACTATCCAAATTGGGCTAGACCATGGGGAATTAGATGGTTGTATTATACCATTTTTCAACATCTGGTCCATTTGGGTGCTGACTTCCTTCTTATGAATCTCAGGGTATCGATAAGTCTTTGTAAAAATAGGTGTTTCATTTGTAAGATTGATTTTATGTTTGATTTGATTCGTAAAAGTCAATGGAATACCTTCACAGTAAAATATGTCTCGGTATTCATAACAAAGATCTCGAATCGCTTGATATTCTTCTTGATTACAGTGGTCTAAACGTAAGTTCTTCAAATTTTGTTTTAGTTTCATATCATTTGGTTGATTTACTTCGATATCCATATCGGTTTCCATTTCCTCGATAAAATTATTTTCAATTTCGTTTATAGGTTCTACTTCAAATGGTTCTGTGAAACTAATTTTTATTGGGTTTTCACATAAATTCGTAATTGTTGTCAATGCAAAATTACTTTCAATTTGTACCAAGGCTTCTGGCATTTCTGCGATATCATCAAAGTTAATATGGTTTAGTATTCCTATTCCATCTGTTTTGTTTACAGGTACTTTAACCTTTTGTGAAACACGAGGAGGTATAACAGTTTCATATGACTGTGTGGGCTCCGTTGTGTTTTGTGGGAAAAATAATTTGTTTTGAAAATGCAAGGGTAAATTTACTTGTGACGTTTCGAGTGCAAAATTCTTTAGATTTATTTTGGCACCGATATCGATTAGAAAATCGACACCTATCAAACCGTCGAATTTATTAGAGAAATTAAACAAGTAAAATTTGTGGTAACCATTTTTTTTGAATGATGGAAAAATGGGTATATTTATGACTTCGTCATGTATTGATGTTGCATGAGCAGTTTTTACAGTGAAATATTCATTAGAAATGAATTGAGAGTAAACTTGGTATGCTAATTGCGGATTGATGAAACTTTTTCCGCTGCCTGTGTCGACTAAGAACTTAGCATTTAATTCGGGGATAATTATTACAGGCAAATCTGAAGTACTATAGTTGTTGAGGCATATTACGTCACATTGGGGTAATTGGGCATAATCTGAAAATTTTGGTATTGGGAATCATCGATATTTGTTTCATTATAGTCATTATTAGTGTTGTCATACATGTTGTACATATAATCATATGGAACATTGTATGAGTTGAACATTTCAGAATTTGGCATTTGGTAATAATTACTGAAATCCAATTGTTCGTCATTATTGGGAGTAGAATTAACGTCGATATTTGTGTCTTGAGTTTGAGTTTCGGTGATAGTATTAGGGGACAAAGTATTTGCGGATTGGTTCGAAAGTTCTTGCACAGTGAAATTATTCAGGCGAGATCTTTGAACTGTATTTGGTCTTATAGTGACACCAGACGATGTGTCCATTGGTTCTGGAGCACTATTGTTTTGGGTGATATTGGGTCTTTGGAATGGTCTATTGAAATTATTGAAGTTTTGAGGTCTTTGGAATTGGTTATTGAATGGCATATTTGGGAAAGGTCTTGCAAAGTTTTGGTTGTTAAACGAATTATTTGGTCGATAGAAAGGATTATTAGTGAATGGTGTTATAGGCATTCTTGGAATATTAGCAGCATAATTTCCAAGTGTATTGTTAAAACTTGATTGAGGCTTACTTTTATTATTGACGTTGTTATTAGGTATATTTCTTGAGCTTTGATTAGACCTGTTTCTATATTGTATGAAATTCTCTTCTTCTCGTACAAATGCGAGAGCTTGTTCAAGAGAATCTGGGTCTTTTAATCTTACCACTAACTGCATATGGTAATTTAAGTTGTTAATAAAAGTTTTTAGACACAGATTATCAAATTGTTCGATTTTTAGAATTTTCATATTATTAGGATCGTTTGAGCTATTAATTTTAGCAAATAACAAACTTCTAGAATCTTGCAATTTTAATCCAAAAGAATGTAAGGATTCGTTCTTGTCTGGTTTCATATTAATGATATCTTGGACAAGACAATCTTCAGTTCTTTGGTCAGAAAATGTGACAATTAACGAATCTTTAATTTTCTGCCAGGTATCGAGTTCCGTGCGAGAAGCAATTAATTCGGCAGCTCTACCTGTCAATTTACAAATTACCGTATCGAACAAACAGATGTTTATTGGATCTGCGGCATTTTGTCGATTTTGGTGATTCTGTAGAAAATGTTCACATGATGTTAAAAATCTGCCAAGTGTTTGGGTGTTACCATCAAAATTTGGAATATTATCGGCTTGGTATCTAATAAGTTGATAAATTGGGTTGGCCATATTAACAAGATTTTGAATCTGATTATTAGGTTGAAAATTATTGTTAAAAATGTTTATAAGATTGTCAAGCTCGTTATCACCTTCCAGATCGAACAAATATATACCAATAAAATCAAAAAATATAAAAATAAAAGGAAAAGAATAATGGGATCACTTACAGCAATATCAGATTGATCTTGAAGTACATGAATTTATCTTCTATGGATTTTGGACGATGTAGTTCCGCTATCCGCACCAATAGGATTAATGGACGATTTTTGTTCCGATCCCTGGTCGCGAGTTCACTGATTGTCAAAAGTCTTTCGTATACCACGAACGTATATTTCGATTTGACGGTAAATCGTTAGCACGAAAAGACGATGGCTTTTTACGGCCCGCAAAATCCAAATTTTCGACTGAACCGGACTGTTTTTTACCGAAGTCTCCGTCAAAATCCTACCGACTGCGCCACTTACGAGGGGTGTACACGAGAGAGCGTTTTTAAAAAACTTTATTTGACTAATACAATAGAACTGACTTAAATCTAGAAATTACTTCTTTTATAATATTAAAATAAGCTGAATAGAACAATATAAATGCTGAATTGGAGTTCTCACGGGATATAACTCAAGCACCCTAAAAACAGAAGGAAAATCATACGCGAGTCCCTTTTTGGAAAAGCAAGAATCAAGAAGCAAAGAATCATGAAGCCGCGATGTGATTCTCAAAAATGTAAAAATGATGGCTGCAAGTTGTTAACTGAGGCAGAATTCCAGGAAATATTTCATGCTTTCTACAATAGACAAAGTCTCCAATTACAGAGGGAGTTGATTGTACGCCATGTCAATGAGAATGATGTTAAAAAGAGAAGAACTGCTGCAACAGAGTCCATAAGAACAAGAACTTTGGCTTATTGCTTACCAAAGGCAGAGCATCATTACCAGTTTGTAAAATTGCGTACGTTTTAGAACACACTGGCAATTTCCAAAAAAGCAGTTCGGACGGCAATAAGCAAGAGAACGGTGGAAGGCATAGTCTGTTCGAAAAATATGTAGGGCCTTGCATAATGCAAACTTGGAACAAAAAGACGAAGTTATGAGAGCCTCAGCTCTGGCTCACATACAAAAGTTCCCAATGCAAATAAAAAATTACAGCTTCAAGATGCATACACTGCAAATGTCGCCGAGAAAAACACTGTGTGCAAAAAGAAGGAGGATGCTAAGGAAATGTTCAAAAACAACCCAGATTTAATAGCTGCTGCTTTTTTTGACATGCAACAAGTTATTCAGTTGCCTATAAGTAAATAAAATGCATTGCCTTATCGTCGTCGTTTGTGTGTCAGTATTCACAATATAGGCAATAGAGAGTGCTACTGCTTCTCTTGGTCGGAAGTTATGAGTAAAAGCGGTGTCAATGAAATGTCTACATGGTTGGCAGATATTTACAAAACTGGACAACCAAGGAATCAAAGAAGTAAAGCTCTTCGCAGATGGTTGTGGTGGCCAGAACAAAAATACAATCGTTTTCACCATGTTACTAAAAGTTGTCGCAAATTCAAAAAACATACGTGAAATTGTATTATCCTTTTTCCAAACAAATCATGGGCAAAAAGGAGGGAATTCCGCCCACAGTTCTATTGCAACAGCAATTCGGTCCGCCGGAAATAATTATACACCAGCACCAACGACGTAGCTATAGCTTCCACATGGGGGGGTTTAGAGCAGTAATGGCCGCTCATGGTCTTTGCTGGAAAGGGTTTCAATTTTAGACCAGACGATGTATAGGTGACCGAGCGTAGCATAGTCAGAGCTGTTTGGAGTACAGGTAAAATATACTTAGCATAGAATGTTCTTGAGTACAGAGTACAGTACAATTACAAGTATTCAATACCCAAGTATTCAAAGTACCATGTACATTTATGAATACATTCTAATACCACCTTGCATTACTACCCAATGATGTCATAGGTACAAGTTATTACGCAACGTCCTCTTTTAAACAGCCTTGATCTATCATGGAAATCTAATGAATCCTCATAGGCTGCAAGCGCTGAGGTAGCTGCGAACTTAGCATTGCACATGGGTTATGAGGTCACCTCCCCTTTCACACTTCCGCCACATTTCCCGAAATTTACCGTCAAACCGCCGGTATAGATGTTCACACATCAAAAATTGAAAAACACATTTTGGTTTACTAAATGAATTCAGCAATTTTGAAGTTTGATTTGGTTATCCAGAGTCCAGAGTTTATAAGGACTCAGTTATAACTGCACAAATTATAATGTATAATTATATATTCTGAATCAGAATTAAATTATTTTTAAGATAGAATAAAATTCAATTCTCTATCTTAAATACTTCTGGAGATATTGAGGCTCAAAGTCAAAACTATGTCTCAAATTTTACAAAAGATTCAGAGCTGATTTTCTTGAAAACGAAGCCCTTGAGCTCGGAGTCTCAAATAACCTTTTTTATAGCTCTTCTCCAGAGCTACAATTATGCAAAAGATTCATGCCGATAGCTTCACTGGTTTCTAAAATATGGCCCTTCGAAACATTTGAAAATCAAATTTCCATGCATACCCCTTTGAAAAAATTTGAATTTTTAAATTTTCGGATTTTGCAATTTTTGACTTTACCAATCGAAAGAGGAGGTGAAAATTAGTGGAAAAGCATTAACGCAACTTTGTTTTTTGGGTAAAAAAATAAAAACCGTTTTTCCACATTTTGGGCACAGAAAATTTCAATAATCTGACATTGTCTCATAAAATCGCACATCACTCGCTTATAACTGCACATATTATGATGTATAATTATATATTTTGAATCAGAATTAAATTATCTTTAAGATAGAATAACATTCAATTTTTTATCTTAAATACTTCTGGAGATATTGAGGCTCAAAGTCAAAACTTTGTCTTAAATTTCACAAAAGATTCAAAGTTGATTTTTTCGAAAATGAAGCCCTTGGGTTTGGAGTCTCAAATAACCTCTTTATTGAGATAAAATTTAGTGAAAATTTATCTTTCTATCTATAATAGAAAAAAAGTAATGACCTTTCAAAGTTTTCCAAAATTTAAATCATAAGATGTGCTTTATGGGTTTGCAATTGGGTTGCTTATGACCGTGTTTGGGTTGTGCTTCAAGGTAGCTTTTGATAATTATTGTAAAAGGAAATCAGAATTTCCAAATTTATGGCCACAGACACAATGTCACAGTGCACAGAAAAGTTCAAAATTTTCGTTTGCAAATCACAACGATCAATGGAACGCATGCTAAGCATCTGATGCTAAACAAGAAATGGCTGAAAATTGGTCATATCGTAACCGTAACATAATAGGTCTGTTCCAACACAGCAGGAAACCGTACAATTTATCGTCATGATTCTGCGTAAACTCTAAAATTTGCGCGTAGAAACCGAAATTCGTTCACTGAGTGGTTTCCAAATCGTTCATGGGACGGTTTTTGAACAGACCTAATATGTCAAATCTCAACTTGTCTGGAAATATACTTGTGTCCAAATAAATATGTATTTAGTTAGAGTCCAATAATTTTACTCACCAACTGTAAAACAATGAAAATACCCGGGTATAACAAATGTATTTAAGTAAAAACGCATGTACGCGGGTATTTTGAAAATTACTCGGTACAATAAAAAGTACCGGGTACCTATTTTCTATATTCTTAAGCAGTCCAAGTACGAGTACAAGTACGCGATTCAGAAAGTATCTTGGCCTGAGTACCGAGTAACTAAAAATATACTTGGAATACAAGTGAAGAGTACTCGTACCGTACCCGAGTACCGCACAGCTCTGGATATCGTCAAAGGCGAATTTTTTTTTTCGGGTGCCTCGCCCAAAAACGTTTATTTGTCTTCAATAAAAATAATTTATTCAGTTCAATGGGAGGGGTTCGAACCCCCAAAACCCCCCCTTCTCCCCTTATATACGTCCTTGACGAGCACAGTTCAGTTACCCCCCATCTTTAGACTCGCCAGAAGCAATTTGCTGTACCTACACGGTTTTTGAAATTCGCGTAACCAGAAAATTGGACGCTGGTGAAAATGTTGACTGGACTAAAATTAATAGGAAGTACCGGTAAACAAAGATAACGTAATCAATATTAAAAAAAGTTATCATGATGCTGAATATCAGAAACTGCCACTACCGCCACTACAAAGACCTGATTTGCTCCAAAAACCTATACCCAAATCAAACAGTGCCAGATAAAACTCCCAGCAAATAAATACAAAGATCTTACGGATCTATGCACAGGTCGGATACAAGTCGTGCCAGACAAAACTTTTCAACAATTATTCTTCAAAGACCTTCCCCATGATTGGAATAATTAGCTTCTCGTTTACTTCTTTTAGAATAAAGTTATTTTGTTTATTTCTTGTGATTCATATGGATTAACCGATTTTTTTTAATGTTAATTTTTGTTTGTGTTTCGTTTATAGAGTGGGAGTTTCTTTTTGTTCTTTACCATAGATTGTTACTAATGTTTTGTTAAGTGCATTATTAGGCATAAGTAAGATAACAATAATATTCAGATCTGACGAAGGGACGTATGTTCATCTAAGTCATATTTTATCATGTTCGCCTGAAATTTCTTGAATTCGAATAGTATTTGGAAAAAGTATGTGTACTTAGCTGTCTAAATAAAATATTATCACTGAAACTGCTTTTCAATTAACACAAACACGGAACCATGTATATGGTACATTTTCTTTAAATTGCTTTCCTGTCAAATAATGCTAATGGTACTTACGCCCATTTGTCAGATAAGCGACGAATATGAGCCGTCAAAGTTGAAATTTTTTGTAATTTGGGGCTCAATTATTGCTCAAAAACTACTAAAGCTATCAAACTCAATTTTGCACAGATTTATAGAGAATTTATTGCTCTTTCCAATGCTGTATAATTTATTCGAATTTACTGAAAGTTTAACAAAGATATGGGCAATTGTTCATGATCATATCAAAATTTTGAAAATTTTCTGAAGCCAAAAATAGGATTTTTTTTTTTAAAATTTTAGTTTTTCCTTAAAATAGCCATTTGCAATTAATATCAGGGTTGTTTTCAACTAATTTTGTTCCGCTCTATCTGTTAATAAAGTTAAAATTAAGCAAAACTGAAAAATAAAAAAATCGAGTTTTTCATAAGGATAACCCCGTTAAATTTTGATTTCAATTTTTTAAAACCTCAATTCCTCGATAAGTAATCGTTGAACAAATTGCATTGAAATTTTCAGCATTTATAGCTCTTATTAAACTCTAAATGGGCTGTAATTTAAAATATTCGCAGATTTATAGTTTTTGAGTAAATTGAATTTCAAGTGTTTGACAACCAAAAAAAAAATCAATCCTCTTTTGTGATAATTTATTCTCCTTTTCCAGTTGTCACTGTACCAAACGACTGGAACATCGCCAGTCTTCAAACTTCAAGCGAAAGCGACTCGGACAGAAAAAGTCATGCCAGTTCCAGCAGCATTCCTATCACAAGAAAAAATAGACACAGTTCATCTGCAAATGATTCTTCGCTAAGTGATTGGGAAATAGTTTGAATATTATTATAAAAGGCTGCTTTGTTATGTGTTATTTTTAATTGTTATATTATTTTTTATTCAACATATTATTTATCATTAATAAAGTTAAAAGATCTGTAACTATTTACAAAAATATTATGTGGACTTAATTATTGTAACGCCACTACTTAAGAAATTAATAACAAAATTGGATTATTGGTTAAGAGGCCAACAACAAGCCGTTAAAAATTGAGAAAAAGGGTTAATTTCCTGAGACGAGAACTCACTTATTTTGTAATATTTTTTGACCGGATTAGAAAATAATAAAAGATAAAAATCTAAAGAATAATGCTGTTGTTTTAGTTTTTCGAAAAAAAAATTGCAAATTGAAAATATCACGACCTAAATACTCGAAAAAAAGCATCATTTCTATCGCTCGGTACATCCAAACCCATCGCTTTTTTAAAAAAATGAAACAAGAGCATTGTTCTAAATTTTATTATCTTTTCGAATCTTCTTGATTCACTCAAAAATATTAAGTAGTTTTTGAGATCTCGTCTCAAATTGTAAGCCCTGCAAACACGGAAATTCAAAAATTTTGGCTGCAGCGACGTGCTGCCTCTGGCGGATTTAATTTCGCACCGGGGTAAGTAAAAATTACACGACGCGAGAGGACTGCAAGGCCAGTTATTAGTTTGTGTAAATAATTATGGTGAATATATTTCATAATGAACTCAAAACGAACAAAGATAACTTTACTAGAATTCAATAAACGAAAGAGGATATCATATAGCATAGTTAAATACAGTTAGTACGTGAAGGTTAGGAATAAAATCCATCAAAAATACAAGGTTGATTTTTTTTTCAAAAAATCTCGGATACGTCGATTTTTGATTTTAATGGCCGTTTTTTTGATAAGAATTTCATACATTTGTCAAAACTGATATACCAACAATAAACTGACATGTTTTGATTGTTGATTTGAACCAATCAGATTGGAATTACGTGATAATTTATATTAGTGTAAATTATTGCATAGTAACTAATGCGAGAACTGGTGTTTTGACAAAAAATTTGAATTTTTGATTCATGAAATTTTCTCATAAAATACAGTGTATCCACTTAAGTTCGCAGCACATGGGAAACTTTTTTATTATCAATTTTACGAAAAAAAGTTATCCTTTATAAGAGTTTCTGCTTCTTGAAAAAATAATATCAAACTATGTATTAAAAGTTGAAATAGCATGTACAGGGTGGTCAAAAAATAGAAAAATATACAGGGTATTTCCTAAGTACGGTCCGTAACTTCAGGATGTCATTCCTTACGATATTTTAACAAAAATAGTTCCCATAAATATGTGACCAGAAATGCGTAGTTTCTGAGATACAGGGTGTCAAAGTTTTAGAAAAAATCGTTTTTTCAGCTCAAAAATTTTTCCATTTTTTTTTTTTTTTTAAATTTGGCAGGTTGATTTGTGATAACGAAAGGTTTCTTTTGACTGAAATATGACTTGCTTAATCTGAAAAAAATATCAAAGGTTTAAAAAAATAGTGATGTGCCATTTTTTTTCTAATTTTACCAAAAAACCCTGCATATTTTCCTATTTTTTAATCCCCCTGTACCGGGTGTTTTTTTATCTTCGATATCATCTGATCACCTGTAACTTTTTTGTTTTTGAAGTTATCAAGGTAAACAAAAAAACAAAATGTAGGATTAGTAGCCAAGTTTTTTTTCAAATTACACGTAAAACAAAACACTATCAACTTTTTGACATATAAGCCTACATTATATTTTTTCAAATGGAACACCCTGTATATTATATAGGTATGTGTTCGATATAATATCTTATTCTGATTACAATGATATAGCACACTTCATATTTTGGTCCACTCGTTTTTGACAAATCGGCAAAAATATGAAACTTTCGAAGTGAAACTTATTAGGCGGCACGGTCTGATATTTGGGACGAAAATTATTGAGAGCATATAAAAATTTCATATATTTTTGCCGATTTGTCAAAAACGAGTGGAACAAAATATGAAGTGTGTTATATCATTGTAATCAGAATAATATGCTCTAACGTACACACATATAATATACCGGGTGTTCCATTTAAAAATAGTTTATTAAAATACAAGCTTCATAAGACGTAATTTTATCGCATGAGCCCTATATTAGAAAACGAGCCGGAGGCGAGATTTTTAAAGGACGAGTGCGATAAAATGTCTTATGAAACGAATATTTTATACTATTTTTTCTATTCTGGTATTGTTTAATTAAAAAAAAACAAATTTTTCTTGGAAATTTTATTCTCATATTTCCTGATTTCATGTTTAGGTTGGTAACATTACATATTACATGCCAAATATAGAATTAAGGGCGGGTATTATAAAACTACTTTGAGAGTTAACTTAAAGTTAATTTTTGAAATTACATGTAATTCAAAAAGTTAACTTTAAGTTAACTGTCAAAGCAGTTTTATAATACTCGCCCTAAATCTTCTATAAAATCGAGAATGACAGTGCGATGGCCATCAGTCAGCCAGTGTTACCAACTTCCGATAAGTGAAAAAGGAGTGTCACAAAGAGCTTCTTTTCGAAACTACTTTTAGTGTCGAAAAGACTTCGATATGAAACCAAAATAAAAAAAATATAATGTTAGCTTATATGTCGAAAAATTGATAGTGTTTTGATGTTTTGTTTCATGTGTAACTTGAAAAAAAACTTGGCTATTAATCCTACATTTTGTTTTTTTGTTTACCTTGATATCTTTGAAAACAAAAAAGTTACAGGTGATCAAAATGATATCAAAGATAAAAGAACACCCGGTACATGCTATTCTAAGTTTTAATAGTTTAATACTATATATTTTTTCAAGAAGCAGAAACTTTCATAAACAATAACTTTTTTTTGTAAAATTGATAATAAAAAAGTTTCCCATATGTTGCGAACTGAAGCGGAAACACTGTACAGGGTGGCCCGTTTAAGAGGGGCCTATACCTTATCTCGAAATCTACAAGGGTTGCAAAAAAAAATTAAATACAAAAGTTGTTTCTAATAAAATTATCTACATTTTTTTTTCATTGTTTTTGTTGTTACTGTACTATATACAGGGTGGAGAGATAAAATTTAATTTTTTTAAATGGAACACCCTATATCGTAATACACTTTTACATAACCCTTTGAAAGACAAATCCAACGATATACTGGACATGTGTCTGTGATAAACCGTTTCGAACTTATTAGCGATTATCTTCAGGGATTCAGGGTAATTTTGAACAGGCATTGTTACGTTACTCATAAACTTTTGAAACTTTTTTTTTGCGTGATATTTTTTATAAAATGATGCTCTTTTTTAGACTATACTGAAATTTAGCAAAATGTTACGCTTCTCAATTTTTTTTAAATGGGACATCCTGTAAATTTTCGAATTTTTGGATAGCCTTTTAAAATACAAATTCAACGATATACTGGACATGGGTCTGTGATGCACCCATTTTGGCCTGATTGGCGATTATCTTCAGTTCTAGCACAATATTTCATGTCATCCCTGATGAATAAAAAACAATGTCCAATTTTGCATTAGATTAGATGAAATAGTGCTTTTTATTATTATTATTTATTCAAAAAGTAGTCAAAGTTTCTCCCCATTATTAAAATAAAAAAGGCGAGAAATTTGGATAAAAACAAAAAATGAAACGTGACGCTCTGTTGCTATATTTGTCAGATCAACCTAATTACGTGTTAAATGCGATAACACATTTACAAGTAAGATATATTACCTGTATTGTTGAAAATGGCGGACACAGAGAATTTAATTAAATTAATTTTATAGTTAGCCTGAAGTTGAAGTTCTCAAAATGTTTGTTCATATAATCTTAATCAGTAACCTTTATTTTGGACTTTATAATTCAATGCTTTCCTTGTTTACTGCAACTATAGTTTATTGCAGTAGGTATTATTAAATAATTTGCGAAATATTTTTTTATTATCATTTGTTCAAAGAGTAGTCAAAGTTTCTCCCCATTATTAAGGCGAGAAACTAATGAAAACAAAAACTTAAACGTCTTTTCTTAACTACTTCTGAATGAATAATAATAATAAAGAGCACTATTTCAGCTAATCTACTGCAAAATTAGACATTTTCTTTATTCAACAGGGATGACATAAAATATGGTGCTAGAACTGAAGATAATCGCCAATAAGGCCGAAACGGTGCATCACAAACCCATTTCCAGTATATCGTTGAATTTGTATTTTAAAGGGCTATCCAAAAATTCGAAAATTTACAGGAGGTCCCATTTAAAAAAATTGAAAAGCGTAACATTTTGCGAAACGTGGCAACACGGCGTTTTTTGAACAAATATTCCAAATTTCAAAATAGTCTAAAGAAGAGCATTATTTTATGAAAATAGCATGCAAAAAAAAGTTTTAAAAGTTTATGAGTAACGTAATAATGCCTGTTTGAAATTACCCCAGATCCTGAAGATTATCGCTAATAAGTTCGAAACGGTTTATCACAGACACATGTCAAGTATATCGTTGGATTTGTCTTTCAAAGAGCTATATGAAAGTGTTTTGAAATATATAGGGTGTTTCATTAAAAAAAATTAAATTTTATCTCTCCACCCTGTATATAGTAGAGTAACAACAAAAACAATGCAAAAAAAATTTAGATAATTTTATTAGAAACAACTTTTGTATTTAATTTTTTTTTGCAGCCCTCGTAGATTTCGAGATAAGGTATAGGCCCCTCTTAAACGGGCCACCCTGTACAACTCGTGCAATGGAAATATATTTTCAATTTTTGACAAATTTGCACTCATGCGTTTTTGACAGAAATGGGCACTGAAAAAGCACTGGTGCTCCTTTTTAACTAAAAATGCATCCGGGCAAATTTCCCAAAAATTATCGACAATTTCCATTGCACTCGACATTTAGAATTTCATACATCTGTCAAAACTGACATTCCAACAATAAACTGACATGTTTTGATTGTTGATTTACGTTTTATGCGTGTATCAAACGTCAAATTATTGAAGCAATGTCAAAAAAGAGCGAATCTCGCGCAAGTGAGAATTAGGCTTCACGCGATAATTGGCGCGACACTGGTGTTTTAACATTTTTTGACAAAAAATTTAAATTTTTGATTCATGAAATTCTCTCATAAAAGCTCTTTTCGGGTTCGAAAAAAGGACGGTTCTAGAACGGTTCAAAACAATCGCACAGTTCATCAATCAACTAAATGACAACGGTTCAGCTATCACAAACTTCAATAATAAACTGTGCGATTGTTTTGAACCGTTCTAGAACCGTCCTTTTTTCAAACCCAAAAATAGCTAAAATACAACTCAAGCAATGGAATTTTTAATCTTGGATTAATTTCCAAGCTGGTGTCAAATGATAGTTCATGGAAAACTCAGATAAGAATGTATGATCGGTTTAGCTCTAAAATCAACCGTTGAGGTTTTAAAGCCTGTCAAAGTTGCAAAAAAGTTAATTTTCAACTCTTATTATTTCCGAAACAGTTGAAGATAGGTATAGGATATGATACATTAAATAAGTTCAGAATGTAACGTAGAAATAAGAAATGAAATTAAAAAAAATCCTGTACAGTTCACACCCGGTAGAAGTGAAACCTTCATCGAACTGCATGCATTACACACATACTAACATACACAGTGGCGTCCCCCCCCTCCAAAAGACTTGAGAAAGAACGCAAATAAATATAGTTTGAAAAAACTAAAATACACGGTGGGGTGCTTTGTTCCACATTTTTCATACATTGAGCACCCCACGCTTTTTTGACAATAATTCTAATATTTTTTGTTCATTAATATTTTCTGTTTCTATTAAAAATTATTTTTCACTTTTTAGTTCAATTTACTATAAAAGCGTGTTTTTTAGTTTTTTTAAAATACATTTATTTTTCACTTTTTAGTTCGATGTATTATAATAGCGTGTCAGCCCCAGAGATTTCCAGACTTTTCGAGACATTATCCAGACTTATTCAGAGCTTCCCAGAGTTTTCCAGATTCCATCCAGATTTATCCAGACTTGTACAGACTGATCCGGATTCTGGAAAATGATCCCCAGGTCTTCTGGGACCTTTTCCAGAATTTTTCCGACCCCTTCGAGAAATTTCCAGGCCTTTTCCAGACGTTTCCAGAGATTTCCAGACATTATCCAGACTTATCCAGAGTTTTCCAGACTTCATCCAGATTAATCCAGACTTTATCCAGATTTGTTCAGACTGATCCGGATTCTGGAAAATGATCCCCAGGTCTTTTGGGACCTTTGGCAGAATTTTTCTGACCCTTTCCAGAAATTTCCGGGCTTTTTCCAGACGTTTCCAGAGAATTCCAGACATTATCCAGACTTATCCAGAGCTTTCCAGAGTATTCCAAACTTCATCCAGATTAATCCAGACTTTATTCAGAGTTGTTCAGACTGATACGGATTCTGGTAAATGATCCTCAGGTCTTTTGGGACCTTTTTCAGAATTTTTCCAACCCTTTCCAGAAATTTCCAAGTCTTTTCCAGACGTTTCCAGACTTTTCCAGACAATATCCAGACTTATCCAGAGTTTTACAGACTTAATCCAGATTTATCCAGACTTGTACAGACTGATCCGGATTCTGGAGAATGATCCCCAGGTCTTTTGGGACCTTTGGCAGAATTTTTCCGACCCTTTCCAGAAATTTCCAGGCTCTTTCCAGACGTTTCCAGAGATTTCCAGACTTCATCCAGATTTATCCAGACATTTTCCAGACTTGTTCCAGCTCACTTGGCTTGTTCCAGGTTCTTGTTGTGTGTTAATATAAGCGTGTTAAAAAAGTGTCATGTCGCTTTTTCGTTTCATCGAGTCTCACATCACTCCCAACGATTCTAAAGAAGTTTTCACTTCAAAATTAATGTTTTGATTTAAAAAAATAAAGTTAGCGGTCACAACTTGTTTCTGGGTCACCCTGTATACATGATATTACCATCAGAAAAACGGCAACTGAAATCAAAAATCGATGTGTCCGAGGTTTTCATGAGCAATCTCACCAATGTTTATTATTTTTCTAGGTTTTCTGGAAGTTCTTTATGTAATAAACGAATAAACATCATCTCTCCCACCCTCGTAACTACGCCACCTCACTTTTTTTTTGTGTAAACATTTCAAGTATCTATTTTGCTGTATTTGTATAGGTAAATTTTATTATCTTTGTAATATATTTTTGTGTTTCCGCACATTTCATTCTCCACATTCTTATTTGTTAAATAAAAAGCACAATGTAAATTATAAAACTATTATTATAACTGTATACTTTTTAATTTAGATTAAATATGATAGGTGTATTAGTTTTGCCTCCACAAAAGCCCATAGGATTTATTATTCACCTTCCATGCAATTTGATCACACCCTTCCGTTATCTCGGAAATATTTGCCGTAACGTCGTCTATCACGGTCCTACTTTGAACTCGGCGACAAAGAATGAATTTCGCGCGCTTGAATTTGTTGTTGGCCTCTTAAGAAATTAATAACAAAATTGGATTATTGGTTAATCTCATTTACGCATTCAGCTCCTTTCTTAGTAGTAGTTGTTTATCCTTGTTGTTAATAAAAGAAACCAAGTGTGGAATTTATTATCTGGGTAAGAATTTTTGATATTTTATGTGATTTCTCTATTTTCTCAGACTTAAAATCTCTTTTCTTAGTTTAAGTTTTTTTTATTTTAAGAAAAAAAATTAGTAATTTTTTCAAGCACTTGTAGATTATTGAATAGCAAAATTGTAGCCGTTGGAGTTTCAGTTCTGATTTCACTTGAGCTTTACATAAGCAGTTTTCATTTAATTTCTTATTTTATTCTAAAATCAAGATTTTAAGATTCTTATTTGATCATAATAATTAATTTCTGCTTAACAAAAGTAACACAAATGATAAACGAATAATATACAGTTTTTGTGATATCGATTTAACTTGTATTTGACCCTAAATAAACATCAACAATAATTATTATTAGTGATAAATTTAATTGAGTTTCTCTGGTTGGTAAATAATATTGGTGTACTTATTTCTTTTGTGATAAAAAATTATAGTTATTTATTGATGTTCAAGAAACGGACTTTGGCATTATTTTTCAGGCTTGTGTTTTACAAATACACCTATGTATGGGTACTTATTACATCTAAAGCTAATTACCACATAGAAAATTCTTATTAAAAAATTCTCACATTTTAAGTACATAAGTGATATTTCTTTTTTTTTTTTTTCAGTAAAATGTTAATTTTTTTGATCTTTCCCTTTTTACTCTTGGGAGTAATCAGTGCCGATGAAAATTATTTACATCCGCTATCTGACGAGTTTATTCAGCATATCAACAATCAGAAAAGTACATGGAAGGTAAGTGGAATTTTCTATTATGATATTTTGGTGGAAAAAACGGAAAAATTTTGATGAGGTACGTGAAAATTGGGGATGCATGCCATCCGCACCAAAACAAAATAGAACTTTCAAAACTATGGTTTATTTTATGCCCGTAGAGTAGAAATCAAACGAGAAGAAGCCACACGCGTTATCGTTTGTCTCACTTTAAATGGGAGGGACCCAGAGAAAAGAAAATCTGCCTTCTTTGTCAGCGCTAACGACAATGGCTTCTTCTCGTTTGATTTTTACTCTATTACATCTGTGTATTTCTCCGTGTATTTATTCATGTAGTTCAGGGTGACAACCGAAAAACTTCGAACGCAACAAAAGTCAGCATTATGAAAAACAAAATAATGTTGCCACCCTGAACTACATGAATAAATACACGAAAAAATACACAGATGTAAGACGGGCATTATTAGGAACAACAAAGCATGCTATAATAATACAGGGTGTCCCAGCCGAGACTGACTGATTTTAAATGCCTATAACTTTTGAACCAGGTGTGCTGTGTGCTAACTACCTGCGGTTTGCTGGTTTGCACCATTTGATTCCTCTGTGCCTGAAGTTTTTTCTAGTGAATTGCAAATTTTTCTGCAACTTATACAAGGCGAGTAAAAAATATCTGTTTTCCAACATCGAAATTCTCCACTATTTTCAATGGAACATCCTGTATATCACAACGCCAAAAAAAGACTTATGTTCAAGGTATCTATGTACCATCGTCACCGAAAGTATCTGGGACACGGATAATACATAATAATCTCCTGGACTAATTCTACTGTCATTCATTTCAATGCATTTAATTCATAGTTTGACAAATATATGACAATAAAATTCTTATAATAGGACAAGAGCTAATGTGATGCTGTCCCAGTTACTTTTGGTGACGATGGTACATACGAATAGACATCGTCTCTAAAGCACAAGTTTTAGCCGTAAAAAATCAAAATCGAAATCTTGGTATTTTTGCAAAGCTTGGAACTTATGTTTCCATAATAAAAAGCTAAGAAAATTGTGAAACATTTCCTGGAGGATCGCTTCAATGACGTTACAAATTTTCCCCTTAAGATTTTCTAGACTATTTGAGCTATCCAGCAAAGTATTAGCACATCTTTCTTTAACATGACTCCAAAGAAAACAGTCTAGATCTCTCATCAGGAGAGTAAGGTGTCCAATCTATAGGATCAGCCTTATCCTTCGTTCCCCAAATGTTATATCTAGTGATTCCCTTGCTATTGAAGTATCATGAGGTTAGGGTTTCCATAAAGGTTTTTCAGAATTCAGGACAAAGGAGTCAAGAAATCCGGACAAAATCCGGACTTCTCCGAAAGAGCTATTTATGCAACAAGTGTGTAAAGTGAAAGGCGAGTGCGACAAAATCCACATTCGTGAAAAAAGGTTCATATACAAAGTTTGCATAGGTACATAAAAAAAATTCTACTACCAATAAAATATGTGTAGAAATAGTAGATTATACCAAAGAATATTATAGACTAACGTCTCTAGAAGTCTCGTCCGTATTCTGATTTTTGATACCTCGATGGACGCCGGCTTTTGCCGGTGTGGACGCTGGCTCGAGTCTATTGCCCACTGTTGCCGAGTTGTCAGTGCTGTTGATTCAGCGTCCAGCCAGCGAGCCAGCATCCGTGTCTGCTTCTCTGAATGAAATTATTAAAGTGAAATATTTGCTTTGCGTGCATAGGGAGACAGACGCGTGCCAAAAGGAATTAGGAAGTTAAGCATATATTTTCTAACATATTTGATAATTTACCAACGAATATCATAGATGGATGCTATTCTATCATTTTCTTTAGGTTTTTTTTTCAGTATATTTGGCAAATTTGTCACTTAGAAATTTATGTTTAATTTCGAATTATGAATTATTTATTTATTTTCCAGTAGATCGGTTTATTTACCAACAAGTAAATTTTGGGGTCGGTCAAGTTTCCGCCTGTATTAAACAAATTTCAAAAATAAATACCTAAACCATAATAATTTTGCACACAACACAACGAAAACTAGAGCATTTTTTTAAACTAGGGGCAAACTTGACCATTCCCCCTTGTTTGTCTAAAACTTGAAAAATTCCTATTCACCTAAATTTGCACAATTTCGCATGCCTATTTTCAAATTTTGCACACTTTTCTGGGGAAAGTTAAAGTATGTTTTTTTTTTTAAAGATAATTCCTCAAGTCAAAAATTCAATAACTATGTTGGCAACACAAGCCTTTTCTACATAAAAAATTTGAAAGCATTGACAATTTTACATTGCATTGCCAACTTAATGTCATTTTGACTTTTATCTTTAAAAAAAAAAACTTTTTCTACAAACGTGTCAAAAATGCAATTTTTAACAACCCCCGTAGCATTAAAAATGTTACTTTATCGCACTAGTGCCATAAAGTCTTTATAGCACTAGTGTTAAAAATGAAACATCAAATTTTGAGAGCGAACGTCAAAAATGTTTGTATTTTTAGTTATTTACATTGATATTAATGGTAAAATTGGAACAACTGAGGTAGCCCGATTGGCCGCCTCATCTATATTTTTCAAGGGATCGATGCAATCTTCTCTTTCTTCTGTATTTTGTTGCATTTCTAGCAAAAATAATTACTGACCACGACATACTTTCAAGAAACTGACAAGACATTTCATTACCTGTAAAACAAGGTGCTGGTTGTTTGGATCTTTTGATAAATGTCAAATTCAATAATTTTATGTAGGAAAGATGCTTCCAATTTATTATTCATTGAAAAATCCAATTTGATGACGTCATAATTTAGAAATCTTAGATTTTACTATCACTTTTCCGCGATTGTAAACCCACTTTTCCGCAAATATTACCTCATTTTTTCGCGATTCTTATCTCACTTTTTCACAAATTCACACTCACTTTTTTTGAAATTTTTGACTCATTTTTTTTGTGATTTTTGACCCACTTTTTTGCAATTTTGTTTTCACTTTTTTGCGATTTTTGACTCTCACTCCTCGGCGATTACAAACTTATTTTTCTGCTATTTCATCCTCATTTTTCCGCGATTCTTACCTTACTTTCCGCGATTTTATCTCCACTTTTCCGCTAATTTGACCTCATTTTTTTTGTGATTTTTGAAAAATATTTTTTTTTTTATTTTTGACTCATTTTTTTGCAATTTTACCATCACTTACCGCAATTCTAAATCCACTTTTTCACGATTGTAATCTCATTTTTCCGCGATTCTTGTCTCACCTTTTTTTTGCGATGTTATCCTCACTTTTCCGCGATTCATATTTCATTCTCCGCGATTTTATCCTTACTTTTCGTGACTTTATCCTCATTTTTCCGTGAGTCTCATCTTACGTTTCCGCGAGTTTAAATTCACTCTTTTTGAAATTTTTGACTCATATTTTTCTTGCGATTTTTGACTCTTTTTTTTTGTGATTTTATCATCACTTTCCACGATTTTATCCTCATTTTTCTTCATTTCAAAATTACGAAAATAACGATAATTTTTGAAAAGTTACGAAAAATTACGGGAATTACGCTAAAGTACGTAAAATATGAAAAATGAGAGAGAGTTGCAAACATTTACGAGAATTACGGAACATTACGAGAATCACGGAATAACAAAAAATTGCGGAAATTACAAAAATTATGGGAATTGCCAAATATTACGCAAAAGAATTACGAAGTCACTCCAAAATTACGTCAATTATTTAAATATTACTAATTTTTGTTACGAAAACTAACAAGACAAATTACGGGAATTACGAAAAATAATGGGAATTTTAAAAATTTACGGAACCTAGTAAAATGACGGAAATGACGAAAATTTGCGGGAATTATGAGAAATTATGAAAATTACGAGAATTGAGAAAAATACAAAAAACTACGAAAATTACAAAAATTACGGGTATTACGAAATATTACGGAAAAGAATTACAAAGTCATTTCAAAATTACGTGAATTACGGTAATTCCCAAAATAACGGAAATCACAATTTTTTGAAATTACGAAAATTACAATAACTTAGGGAGAATTAGAAAATTCCGAATTTTTTTGGAAATTAGGAAAATTGAAAATTAAAATAATTACTGGAAAAAGCGCGAAAAATTGCGGGAATAACGAAAATTACCAAGTTTTCCAAAAATTGAAAAAAATAACGGGGAATTAGAAAATAACAAGAATTATCTCAGAAATGACACGAATTAAAAAATATGTAATGGGAATTACGAAAATTTAGAGTTTTTCGAAAATTGTAAAAACTAAGAGGGGGTATTAGGAAAATAACGAGAATTATCTGAGAAATGACAGGAATTACAAGATTTGGAAAATTCCCAAAATAAAAATACGAAAATTACGAGACTTATATAATTTCAAAATTATGAAAATAACGGAGTTTTCTGAGAAATTACAGGAATTAAAAAATTACGGAAATCTGAAAACTACAGGAATTATTCAAAAATTATGAAAAATACGAAAAAATCACGAGAATTAAAAAAATTGTGACAATTTTCAAAAAATTACGAAAATAACAAGAATTACAAAAAGTTACAGGATTCACGAATTTTCCGAAAATTGCAAAAACTAAGGGGGAATTATGAAATTAACGAGAATTTTTTGAAAAATGACGGGAATTTAAGAATTTTCGAAAATTCCAAGAAAACAAAAATACGGGAATTACCAATTTTTGAGAATCACAACAAACTGGGGGGGAATTATAAAGATAACGGAGTTTTTTTTGAGAAATTACGGGAATTACAAAATTACGAAAATTTGAGGAACTACAGGAAATATAAAGATTGGAAGAGATAAGGAAAAATCACGAGAATTGCGAAAAAATTACGATAATTTTTGGTAAGTTACGGGATTTATGAAAAAGTTACGGGAATTACGAAAATTACGAGTTTTTCAAGAATTGCAATGACTAAGGAAGAATTATAGAAATAGGGAGAATTATCTGAGAAATTACGGAAATAATAAAAATTCACAATAAAAAATTTTTGAAAATTACGAAAATTACGAATTTTTGAAAGTAACAGAAACTTAGGGGGAATTATAAAATAAGTAGGTAACTGAATATTTTGAGAAATTACAGAAATTAAAAAACTGAGAAACAACAGGAATTATTCAAAAATTACGGGAATTTTGGAAAGTTACGAAAAATTAAGAAAATTAGGAAAAAGTTATGGGAATTACGAAAATTAGGAGTTTTGCAAAAATTGCAAAAACTAAGAAAAAATTTTTTAAGAAATTTATTTGAGAAATAACGGCTTTCAACAATTTTTTTTCGCAATTTAACATTCACTTTTCCGCAACTTCAAAGTCCAAACTGACTTTCTCGCAATTTCAACAAAATTTTCCGCGAATTTTGCCTCACTTTTCCGTTATTCTTTCCTCATTTTTCAATAAGTATAAGTTCACTTTTCCGCGATTTTCGCCTCACATTGCCGCAATTTCAACCTAATTTTTCCATAATCTTTACTTTTGTTTTTCGTATTTATAACCTCATTTTTTCTCGATTATAACCTTGCTTTTCCGCCATTTTTACTCAACTTTTTCGCAATTAGGGAATCCAAACCACGTGACTTTTGCCAACCAGCCGGCATTTTGAAATTTTTATGAGGTTAGAATACGGGTTTTTACATGTCAACGATGTCAGAAAAGTGTCAGATTTGAGAACTCGTCCCGTGTATTGATAAAGCCTGGTACTCATAAAAGCGAAATTCGCTCTTTTTTCAATGTCAAATTGTCGATGCAATGTCAAAAAAGAGCAAATTTCGCTGTTAGTACTTAGTACTAGGCTTAATCCTGCCAAAAAAAAACATGTGTTTTGTTTATTGTTTGCCAACCAGACGCCATTTGGACAGGTCGTTGGATTGCCTAATTCCAACATTTCCAACCTCATTTTTCCGTAATTTTTACTTCTATTTTTCGTAATTCCAACGTCACTTTCCAGCAATTTTGACACTCACTTTTTTGCAATTTTTGAAAAGTTACGGAAAATTGCAGGAATTACAAAAAATTACTGGAATTATAAAAATAAAGAGAATTACAAAAATTACAAAAATTATAGGAATTATGAAAATCACGAATTTTTGAAATTATGAAAATTACAAAACTTGGGGAGAATTTAAAAATAACAAAGTTTTTTAAAAAATTAGGAGAATTAAAAATATGTACAAAAAATTACGGGAATTACGAAAAAATTATGATTTTTGAAGTTATGGAAAAATTACGAAAAAGTTATGGGGGAATTACGAAAATTATGAGTTTTTCGAAAATGCAATAACTAAGGAAAAATTGACTTTTTTAAGCAAAATTCATTTTCTTACATTTTATTTTTTTTCTAGAAAACTGGCAAAAGGATAATTGTGGAAATTTTTCAGAAAAAAGAGGAAAGTGAGGATCTCATTAAAACAAAATTTCAAAATTTTCCAGTAAAAAATCACTTCAGGAAAAATTCTGGAAAATTGACTTATTTAAGCAAAATTAAGGAAAATTCATCCTCTCACATTTCAATTTATTTCTGGAAAACTAATAAAGCAAAAGTTGTGAAATTTTTCCAAGAGAAAGAAGAAAATAAGGAGTTCATTATAGGAAAATTTCGAAATTTTCCAGTGAGAAATCACTTGGAAAATCGACTTTTTCAAGTAAAATTAAGGAAAATTCATCCTCTCACATTTTTTTTTTTTGGAAAACTAGCAGAAGAAAAATTTTGAAATTTTTACAGGAGAAAGAGGAAAGTGAGAAGTTCATTATATGTATGTATAAAAATTACAAAATTTTCCAGTAAAAAATCACTCCAGAAGAAATTCTGGAAAACTAACTTTTAACAAAAAATCATTTTTTTAATTTTAAATTTTTTCTGGAAAACTGGCAGAAGGAAATTTTCAAAAATTTACAGTGAAAAATCACTCTAGGAGAAATTTTATTTATATATTTTCGGATAACTGAATAAATTCTCTTCTAAGTTAAAAAATGTATTACAAAACAATAATTCCGAAGGTGCTCCATGAATTAATCTATGACATAACTTTTTCTCTAAGTTATGACGTCATCGATGACGTAAGTAAAAACTTGCGTGCCGTGAAACAAACTATATGTTTGTTTGAAATTTCAGACAAAAAATGGTGCTGCAACACCCCTCAAATTTGCTTGTCTCCCCACTCTCCCCCCCCCCTCGTTTTTCAAAAAGTTGAAAAATCCTTATGCTACTAGGTTCACCTAATTTTGCACAACTTTGCACACCTATTTTCAAATTTTGCAAAATGTGCACTTTTCCGCCGGTTTTTTGAGAAAATTAAAAATTTGTATGTTACTCAATTCGGGTTGAAAATAAACGTACAAAATTGAGTGAACCCAGTAGCAAGGGTTTTTCAATTTTTTGACAAACAGGGGAAAACGTGCAAATTAATACAACATTCAACTCTCAGAGGAATGTGTAAAATTAAAAATAAGGTGTGCAAAATTAGCCGAAGCGAGTAGCATAAAATTTTTCAAGTTTCAGATAAACGGGGAAAAAAGTGCATATTTATCACACCTCATAACTTTTCCCAGAAGAGTGTGCAAATTTTGAAAATAGGTGTGCAAAATTGTCCAAAATTAGATGAAACGAGTAGCATAGGGGTCTATCAATTTTTTTAAAAACGGGTGGGGTTATGCAAATTTTTGATACGATATAACTTTCCCTAGAAAAGTGTGCAAATTTTGGAAATCGGTGTGCAAAATTATGGGTTATTTATTTTTGAAATTTGTCTATTTGTCGAAAAAAGCAAATTTTCGAAGACGCGGGTAGTCCTGACAACCTGTTCACCTCTCGATCTGTCATATTTTGACAGCTATCAAAAATTACATTTGACAGCTGTTGAGTATTCCAAATTGTATTATCATCCGAACTTAAACTGTATGCAAAATTTCAGCAAAATCCGTTGCGAAATAATGGTTCAAAAATCTGCACCTGTCTCATTTGACAGTTGACACCTGTCATTAGTGATCTAAAATGTATTATCATCTAATCACCTGAACTTGAAGTGTATGCTAAATTTCAGCAAAATCCGTTGTGAAGATATGGTTCAATCTGCAACTGTCTCAATTTGACAGTTGACACCTGTCATTAGCGGTCCAAAACCTTCTTATTATTTTTGCCTTTCATATTAAACATTAAACTGGTTTGAGGCACATCGATCGGATAGTTTCAAAGTCTATAACGGACATAGGTAGACACACAGACAGACAGACAGACAGAAACAATTTTTGTGTTTTATTCCTCTATTTATTAGTGACAGAAAATTACTACCCACAAAAATACATAACTATTTACCTATTTATTATATTGTTTTTAATTATAATATAATATTCCTATTCTATAGTAGGTATATGCATAAAAAGTACCTATATAAAACACAGGCATTTAATTTGTTATACAAAAGACAACTTGGCAACGCAGCCTAACAAATACGCGTGCATTTGGTCCCTCAAATTAATTTAATCGCAGAAACGACTGATTTTACTAGGACACTAGCGCCATCACGCAGGTTTATATTTTCGCCGCCGGACGGTTCTTCTAGAGACGTTAGTCTATAATATTCTTTGGTTCTATTTTGTGGAACATTGGTTGTTGGCTGTTGATTTGCGGTGCCTGAGTAGTTAGCTGTAGTCGTTTTTTGGAAATTTTGATTTGGGTATTGTGTGAAGTTTGAACGACTGGAAGCTTGTTGTCTACATTGATTGGATGTATGGCCAATTTTTCCACAAGAAAAGCATTTAATGGATGATTGTGGTTTGTTGACCAGAACTTTTTGAACAGCAGTTTTTTGAGTCTTCTGATTCTCAAAAAAGGAAAGTTGGATTTCTCTCCTGATTCTACATTGAGCATCTAGAAGAGAGTGTGGGCTTCCTGCTCTGATAATCTGGCCAAGGCGAGGTTCTAGGCCTGTAAGTAGAGTGTTTAGGGCCATAGATTCCACAAGGGAGGACTGTGCTTCTTTTTGATCTTGTGTTTTAAGGTGACTTTTGGATAGCAGAATGCATTTTTGCATTCAGTACTTGAAGTCTGTTGTAGAAAGTAAGTGGGGACTCGCCTGGTAGTTGTTTGAGTCGTTGGAGGTCATGGATAAGAGCTGAAAGATCTCTAGAATCTCCAAAGTGTAAATTCAGAAGTTGTTTGATTTCCAAATAGGAAGTGGGGTTTCGAGAACTTATCAGTTGACCTGCTCTACCTCTGAGTTTATTTTTAATATGAATAACAAGTAAAACTTTTTGCTGCGTGGTTGCCATATTGTAGGCACAATCGCATGCATTAATAAAGTTTCCCAAAAAGATTTGATCTCCTTCAAATTCAGGAATTATCGAAAATATTTCAGAAAGTCTGTATGGTTCAACTTCCCTAATGCTTTCATTGGTTTCATTAGGCATTTTGTTGATTCAAATAAAAATATTCAAAAACAGCAACAACAAAAATATTTCGAAAGTAAATGATTAACAAACTTTTCAAAATATGTTTAATGGAAACGATTTATGAAAATTGGTTCGTAAATTTTCGAAATACATAATACGGTAAAATAAAACGATATTTAAGGAAATAATTGATTAGCAACTTTTCAAAATAAACAAAATATGGTAAATTGAAACAATTTATAAAAATTGGTTCTCAAATCTTCAAAATATAGTAAAATAAAACTTCGCAAAATACGGTAAACGCAAAAATAAAATAATAGGGAATGTTTGAAAAATCGAACAATATCATAAAACAAACAAAAAAATAAACGAGACAATTCTTTAAGTACTTACATCAATAGAATAGCCTCCATGGAATTGTCGTGTTCTCGTCGTGTTCACTTCGAGTTGGGATTCTTCCGTTCTTTTTCTGTTAAAGGATTAGAATCCGCCGCTATCAGTTAGAATTTTCTTGTTCTGACAACGTTGACAGATCCTACCGACTGCGCCAAATTGTTATCTCAAAAACTCTTAAAATCACTTTTTAAAAAAAAACACTAATTTATTTAAAAAATACTTGTTACAAATAAAATCGGACATTAACTCAACTATATAAAATAATGACGAATAATGACGCTTAAGCTAAAGAGACAGGATCTTTTATAATTAAAAATATGTCGATCTTGCTGTTTCTATGGATTTACAGGATAACTTGCTGAAGTAGCATCTAGACTTTGTAATACTTTGTACCACTATGGTGATGAAACGCGTCTTGAGGTCAATGTAGTCGTGAAATCCATATAACATATATGTAGATACATATAAATATGCTCAAGGCGTTTGGATCCCGTTAATGTTGATAAATGACTTTGTGAGGATATTGTTACGTCCAGATTTTGGTCGCAACGTCGTCCAAATACCAGACGAATAATCCGGGATTGGAAGGAATAAAAAGTCCAATTTAAAACAATAACAAATCGGGATTTATTAATAAATAATAGAAAAGAAAGTTTAACAAAAAAATTGAATAAATAAAATAAAACAAAATGAAATTTTGGAAATTAAAAATTGAAAGTTAAATCAGATTGCGATAAAATACAAATCGAAAGATTTTGGTTCGTACTTACATTATATGACTCAACATAATTTTGCACAACACTTTGTACTTTCTTGAAGTCTGCGAGGGTACTGTCCAAGCTTTAATTCGGTTTTTCGCCATCGAGTCTTTGATAAGTCAGCAAAATCAATTTTACCTTTGAAATAATTGAACTATCGTTTTGCGGACTCATCGAAGTTACAAAATTATAGTTATTGATTCATAACCGAAATTGTTTAATTTTACAAAAGGAAACGACTTGCAGTTTTGCGAAAAGTCAGTGAACTGAACTTTGAATAGAAAATTAAAATATTCAGTTTTTTTATGAAAAATATTTCCTTTTGTAAATTATAAAAACTTTTTAGCGTGACAATATCTCTCAGATTTTGATTTCTGATATATTTCACATGTAATTACAAAATTAATTACGTCTCCTTCTAGACTCGGCCAATAATATCTTTGCTTGATATTCTTGATATTTTCGGTCATTCTCATTCCTCATTCATATAGATGAAGTTTTTGTTGTATGGTGATGGTATCTATCTATTATTTCTTTTTGATCATCTTGATGTATTACATCTTCTAGTAAAATGTTTGAGATGTTTGTTTGAATTGTTTTTGAATGTTGCCTGGGAAATTCTTATTATCATATGTTCTGGTGGTAAATAATCACTTAAAATTATTTGTATTGTATTTCTCCTGTTGTCGGGTCAGGTTTTGATTTATATAAATTAGGATTCTTTTCTTGGTTTCGAATAACTTTATTATATTTACATAAGATTTTTCTTTGGCTGTTCATTTAAATATAACTTGATTTTCAACGTAACGTAACGCAACGTAAGGTGCTCCTAAATTAGGGTTTTCTGCAGAAATATGACCTGTTTCTGTTTCTGAGGTGTTTGCTGTAGCCGTCTCGGAATTGTGCATTGTTTCTGGTATTGTTCTTTTATTTGGTGTTTTTTCTTTGAGAGTTATTTCATTACACGTTATTTCTTTGAGTATTCTTTCATCAGGCGTTCTTTGTTTACTCGTTGATGGTTGAGGTGTTCTCTGTTTACTCGTTGATAGTTAAGGTGACTTCTTTTTTTCAGTTGGTGGTTGTTTTTGGTTTGATTGGTACATTTGTTATAATTTTTATTTTGGAACTTTTCCGTTTTTCTTCTAGCTTTTTGTTTTCACACACTTTTTTTGGTCTTTCAAATAGATTTTTTTGTGATTCAAAGAAATGTTTGATTTTCTCATGGCATAAATATTGGTCTTCCGAGTTCTCATCTTTTTCACATTGTGCGGACATGTGTGTTAGTGGTGATTTCTCTATTTTTGTTAAAAAAAAATCTTTAGAAGGCCTTATTTTTCGAAGGTTTGGTTTGAGACCTTCTGGAGTTATGATGTGTCCTAAAAATTCGACACTTTTCTGATAAAATTCAAATTTGTCTAACTGTATTTTCATATTGAAAGACATTAATCGATCAAATACTAGTTTTAAAGAATTTATGTGTTCGTGAAAGCTGGTTGAATTGAATAGATAATGATATTACAGACTTTTCATAGTAATCCTCGTAAAACATTATCCATTGCTCGTTGGAAAGTAGCAGGAGCATTTTTTAAACCAAAGGGCATACGTGTGTACTTGTAATGTCCATGGTCTACATTGAATACTGTTTTAGGAATACTTTTTGGGTCCATTTCAATCTGTTGAAACCCACTGGCTAAATCCAAGGTTGTAAAATATTGACAACGTCCTAGTTTATCTAATAAATCTGCGATATTTGGTAATGGATATTTATCACTTATGGTTTTTTCATTAATAATTAAGAAAATTGAAAATTAAAAGTCAACAGATTGCGATATAAAATAAATCAATAAATTTTGGATGTTACTTACATTACTTAAAATGACATAACTTATCACTACACACTTGTACTTTCTTGAAGTCTGAGAGGGTACATACTCGAAATAAAAATTTCGAGTATGTTTAAGAAAAAGTGTTCGATTTTGAATAACTGTAATATACTTGATGCTCATTGTATATAATATTATTGTTATTTCTCTTTTTTAAGGCAGGAAAAAATTTCCCTACAAACACCCCGATGAAATACATTGAAGGGCTGATGGGAGTTCTACCAAATCACAAAATGTTCATGCCTCCCGTACTGATTCATCAACTGGAAGGTGTGGAATTGCCACAAACATTCGATTCGCGCACTCAATGGCCCGACTGTCCTACAATCAAAGAGATCAGAGATCAGGGATCTTGCGGATCTTGCTGGGTTAGTATTAAGAATTCATCTTTGTATGTTAAAAGTTTAGTCATTCAAAAGGGTAGGTATATATGAATGAGAAAACAATGGTTCAATTATGTTCACTTAGGTACTTTTCTTTTGTGCACAATTTCATTTCACATTCAAATAATTTTATAATCTTCTGGAAACAATTGTTCGACATCATGTGAAAACATCCTAAATTTAGAGTTTCTCTTGTCAATCTTTTCCGACTGGGATGGTTAATGTTTTACAAGAGGAAGGCACTGATCAATGACTCACGCGTTGGGATACAATTTCTGGAATATATAGGGGACACTGGATACTTGATAATAGTGACAAAAGAAAACTTCTCAATAACTTTCATCCTCTTTAAATTCCATCTCTCAAATGCAAGAATCTACTGACTAGAGGAATTGATTCTTGGTCATCTATTTCTATTTGGAATTTACTCCGTTGTTGTAGTAAGTATCATAAATAAATAAAAATAATCTCTTTTTTTCTTAGGCTTTCGGAGCAGTAGAAGTAATGTCCGACCGCGTTTGCATCCACTCCAACGGGCAAACGCATTTCCGCTTCTCCGCAGACGATTTGGTGTCTTGTTGCTACACTTGCGGCATGGGCTGTAACGGAGGCTTTCCGGGGGCGGCTTTCCATTATTGGGTGCGAAAAGGAATCGTTTCCGGAGGGCCGTTCGGATCCGAACAAGGGTGCAGACCTTACGAAATTGCGCCTTGCGAACATCACGTTAACGGAACCAGGCCACCATGTACAGGTAAGAGTATCTTCCATCTACAATATTGAAACGAATTTTTCTCTTCAAAGTATCCACGATTTCCCTGCAAGTTTTCAATCTTCTCTTGTATATAACAGATATTTCAATGAGAACTTTTATTCAAAATCTTAATAATTGACAACTATCTCACAGGGTGTCCGAAATATGATACCACCCCAAAAAACGCCAAATTTCCATTTCACCCTGTATTTCGGAAACGAAACAAAATGGTACAATTCTGTTTGCGGCATTCAGAGTTTCACGAAAAACACAGGATCGCGAAAATCGCAACGTTATATGGTTATATCTCTGTTGGTTACCGAAAAACCCTGTGACTACAAGCAATTTGGGACACAGTGTACATCCACATCGTTTATGATGTTTATCCAACGTCGTAGGGTGGTGACTTTACTTTGATACCATGTGCAAACGAGAAGGAGATATTTCCTGATCTTAACTCAAATCCCAACTTTTTAATTTTATTTTGTAAACTATCCTATTTTTGTTGGAAAGTTCCAACTTCCTGGCGAACACATAACTGTCTGATGAACACTCCCAACTTCTTCGCGTCCGTCTTCCATTTCATTCGTGAATTTATTATCTTAGGTACTTTCAGTATTTTCGCGAATCTAGTTTGTTCCTTAGAGATTCCGGTTTGTATTCATTCACGCTGATGTTTAACATTGTCCTGAAGCCGGTCCTGTTCTTTTTATCTCCGCTCTTCTTGTTGTTGTAGAAGTACTGTAAGTCGGTCCTGTTCTTTCTGTCTTCGATCTTCTTCTTCTTGTCTAAATTCGTCCAGGAAGTCCGCCAACATTTAAATAACTTGCTTGACGAAATCAAAGTTTCAAATAGAACACACTGGAATATTGAGATCAGTAATGAACTCACTATTGTTGTATGTTTCACTCACGGTTTCCTAATAGAATTCTATAGAAGTTCGTAGAATTTTCCAGAAAATTTGTTTGTGAACTTGTTTTCCGATATCAAATCCGGTAATAAAGAAGTCACTATTTCACTTCAATAAGTTCAATGATTGTTCGGTTACGGATTCCGGGTTCACTAAAACTCACTAACACAAACGGTAATAACTTTTGTTAAACAAATTGACTTGAATTCACTTATCACTATTCGAAACGTATAGGACAAATATCGAATCCTGTAGTAGGTAGTAGTAGTGTGTATTATCCTTGGTTACATCCAACATCCAAGTAAGTGCTAAAGCCCGAATTTAAAGTCGTTCCTTGAATCTTCCTTGAAGTGGCGAGTTTAGAATGGACACTTGCTACTATTTGACAAGTTAGTCATGTCAATTCTAAACATTCAAGGCTTTCTTAAGGTTTGAGGAAGCCTCAAGGAATGACTATAAATTCGGCACTTAAATAAGCTGGCTGATGCCAACTTACCGGGCTAAAATAACCAAGTAAAACGAAAACAAGGGTCATTCTTGTCTTTCTACCCACGTCAAGAGCAGGGTTAACAAAATGACAAACATATGAGAAAACCGAGTTTACAAAGATCACTTACCGAACGCGAGTACTCGACTTCGGATCATTTTACGAACCATGAGATTACTAATCCAATCAAACCGCTTAAATCGGATCACACGTTTCGAAAGCACCTATTATTACCAAAATTTACTTTAAAGGGATTTTTTTGCGAAGTAACCACCATAGCTGCTCTCGGGTGTCACCCCTTTGAGCGCTTCCGAGTTACTCCGAAGTACTCCGGCAACAGTTTGACCCGTTCGAGTGCAAAACACATGGAGTATGACAGGTCACTGACAGGTGTGAAGTGTTCTAGGAGCACCCGAAAGCGCTGAACTTTACTTACCGTATGGTCACCTCCGGGTTGGTTTCACCTCCAGGGTAAGCGTGTCCAGTTGCCATGTTCACCCCGGAGTTATGCTTAACCCGGGGTGACTCGCTATTGAGAAACTGGCCCTAAAAGGCTGAAATTATGCGCAAACTGCTACTTTATGTAGGACGACTTTTCATCAATGGCCAGTGGCCTCATGGGGTTTATTAATAGTACTAATACCCAGCATCACTACAACGAAAAATAGGCTGCTTTTATTATTTGATGACGTTTCTAAGGATGCCATTCTTCGATGAAGATTGGGTAGTATGGAGAAATCCAGTTTCAAAGAATTCTTGTTTGATCTGGGCAAACGTTATACAAGCCCACAGCCCACTGTTTTCATCTACATCAACATTACCAACAAATAACCTGCAAACAACTAAAATGCCAAAACAATTCCTAACCTCCACTTTTTTTTTTCGCTTTCAATCCAAAATGTTAGCCTCAGAAAATCGGAATAGTTGTCTCGTAATGCTGGCAGCAGATGGATCCATTGCTGATTAAAAGAAAGCGCCCATAGTTACCTATTATGGTATGTTAAACATCATCATTGACGTCATTCGAAGGATTGGTTCTCAAAAAAATATGTGGTATGAGGTATGAGGTAACCATAAGTTAAAGAAAATATGGTATGATGTAACTACAAGTAAAAGAAAAAATGTTATGTGGTTACACAGCGCGAAAAATTCCCTTTTTGGGACTCGCGGTCATGATGTAGCACCATTAACGACGTCATTAACTAAGTTGTCTGCTGTTTGCGCCAGCGGTCGTAGTTTAGAATTTAAATTTATGATGAAAAATATTATTTAATTTCGATTGACATAAGGAAAATGCAAACGATATCTAAAAAAGAGTTGTTTAGGATGGTAATTAATGTAGTAAAACCAAGTATGCATAAAGCATAAGCTCGCAGAATCAAAACTTGGTGGTGCAAACACCCTACGTCAAGACGAGAAACGACACGTTGCCTACGTCATCACGGGTGCTTTGGCGAGGGACTCGAGATTTGAACTAAACAGGCCTTATGAAGATAAGCTATCCTGTAGCAATGAAGTAGAAAGAAGGTTTGGAATGGGCTTTGCGTAACTTGAATGATTCCAGGATGAGATAGCGCTAGTAAGTGCAGAAAATCTATTGAATCTCTCACTCTGTCTCTAACCTTGAGTGAGATAACGTTAGTAAGGGCAGAAAATATCACGGATCTTTCCCGTTCTCTCTTCTCTCTCTGTAATCTTGGTCGCAAATATACGTATTAAATAGATAGGCAAGGCAAGGAGCTATTCCAAACCTTCTCAACTACTTCATTGATTTGTAGTAGTAGTAGTATGTAATATCCTTGGATTCTCGCCCTGACGTAGGGTGTTTGTACTCTTTGCACCACTGGGTTGCAACTATGTAACGGATAGAGATTGTTATCCCTATCGCTATGGCACTTGTTGTCAATAGAAAGGAGACGCCAATAGAGATAGAGAAAATATCTATATTCGTTACAGAGTCCGAGCTTAGGTTATGATTCCACGGGCTTTTGCTTTATTCATACTTACTTGGTTTCACTTGACTACTTTAGGCAATTTTTCGTGAGGATAACCAAGCATAATCTTTTGGATTATGTGATGTGGATGTGTCAATTGTGTCATACTCCCTTACTCTGTCACCATTAAATTCTAGGATACTCGAGACTCGAGGATCAAGAACACTTATGGCGGCTTCGATTGGATTGCACGATTTTTGTTCGAATGCTCTCGTGCCCCTCGGATCCTATCACAAAATTACACTTGCTCTACGCTGGGGCGAACTCGGACAGATAAATCGAAAACCGAGCTGGTTGCTGGTTCGATTGGTGTTCTCGGACCCGAAGACACAAAAATCCTCTTATCCTTACGTTCGGTATTTTGCTCAGAGAGTAGAGCGTGATGAGCGGAGCTGGAATCACGTGACCAGCGAGCGCACAGAGCAGTAGAACGCTGTATTAGAGTACCAGAAATTTTAATAAACGAACGCGAATGAGCCTGCACCGAGTACACTTTTTAAATAAACGAACGGTAAATTCAAGTTCGGAGAACTCAGATCAAAATACCGAACGCACGGTTTCCCTCTCTGTTCACATTTTGACAGCTGAATTGCGTGATCTAACCAGCGTTGCCAACCATACGATAATTATCGTATTTATACGATAATTGTATGCTCGATACGATATACTATAGCAAAACGCCCCAAGTACTCTATGTAATTAATTAGATGGTAAATGGCGAGCGGTATATTGATGGTGTTTATTTACTTGGAGCTGCTACCTAAACTTATGGAAGGGTCTATTTGCAAGAGAGAGAAACAAACTATTGAGGTGTACTAAAATTATATTTTATTGTACATAAAACCCAAAAATTAAAATCAGCAAAATATCTCCCAACTCTGACAGCCTCATCTATTTTTCTAAAATTCATTCACTTCACATCAGGCTTGCTCCAAGAAAATTTTCAAGTGTGCATTTAACCAATGGAAAATTGTGCATATTCGTTCGAGATTGTGCACATGCTCAAAAATGACGTAAGTGACGTCATTAATAGAGACATCGAAAATCTGTTTAAAAATGACGTCATTACTTTCGTTCAAGAAAAAATTAGGTTTTCAAACCAGAAGAATTTAACCATACGGAACCTAGATTTTTGTTTGTTTTTTATGGTAAATAATTAATTACTGATATTTTCGAATGATCTATTTTTTATTTTTCAAAAATGTAAGAGTCTTCATGATGCCATAACCTCCTGCACAAGACACAACACTCGTATAAACATAAAAAACAGTCTACTTTCCTAAACTATTGCACATGCGTTTGTTTATGAACCGATGAGAAATCTCGTCTCAAAATATTTTCATTTTCAAACAGTTTTGTTATGACGTCATTAATTCAACGCGAAATAGGTTTGGTTCAACGTTTAACCAATTAAAGCCTAGTACTCATAAGACCGAAATTCGCTCTTTTTTGACGTTGCTTCGACAATTTGACGTTTTATGCGTGAATCAAACTTAACTTTCAAAATAAATAACAGATGTCAGTAACCACCAAGGATATTACACACTACTAAGGATTGCTTATCGGCCTCGTTTTTGGTAATCGGCGCCATTTTGGTGTATCACCATTATCGACATCACTAACTAAGTCATCAGCGACGTCAGCTGTTTGCGCCAGCGGTTGTAGTTAACAGGCGGAATCATAACCTGTGGTGCAAACAGCCTATGTCAAGGCGAGAAGCGACATGTTGTCTACGTCACAACTGGTGATTAGGCGTGGTGGGGAGCTTCAGATTTATTCTACATTCGCCTTATTAGGATAGGCTATCTTGTAGTAGTAGTAGTATGAGTAGTTGAGTAACCACAACCAACGCCCAAGGCGAGGTTGCCAAAAAGTTTACTTAAGAAAAATAATTTTGTTTTGGCTGAATTGTGAAAGAAAATTGTGCATATTTTATGAAGATTGTGCACATGGTGCATATTGAGATCAAATTGTGTATAATATGCTCAATTGTGCACCTTGGAACATCCCTGCTTCACATCCGTTCAAAATGTTATTATTACGGACCACTGAAATATCTCTACTAAATAAGAAACGCCCTATTCCTAATATTCCTAATAACTTATAAGTTAACTCATTTCAATACTTCCAATTCATTCCTAATAAACTACCCTTCACCTAATTATATAAATTCTTTAAAATTTCTAAGTCCTTTACTGGACCTGCTTATGAAAACCCAAAATAATTACCTATTTGTTTATCAATATAGGTATTACTAACTTATTCTTATAAAACCTTACAATAATTTCTACTTGAAAAATAAAAATCCTAATTCAAAATTCATTTCATGAACAACAATTTTCCTTTTCAAAATTTCCTATTCCATTCAATAGTTTATTTAATCAGAACAATTTCTATTATAAGTTTCCTTTAACAATTTTCCATTATTTTAAGACAAGAACAATACTATTTCATGAACATCAAGTTTTTTTTTTCTTCAAAATTCCCTATTGTAATTAATAGTTTATCAGAACAAATTCTATTTTCGGATTCCTATGCCTAGCTAATAAACCCAACTGTTTAATTCATAATCCCTACTCAAAATAGTCAAAATTGTATATTGGTAAGTGCATTATAAATTCCCTTCATATTTTTGGTGCAAAATTAAATTAGAATGTCATTATATCTGAAAACAATTAAAGTTATTCAATAATGTTCCATTTATAAAACACTCGAGTTATTAATACATATTTATGTAATAAAGTTTTTCTAGTAAAAATCACTCAAGTTTTTAGGCTTTAAAGTCATTGTTAATTCACTTCTTATCATTCAGAATCATTGATAAAAGTTAGAAAGTTTTACTAGTAAAAATCACTCAAGTATTTAGGCATTGAAATTCAAAGTTTAATCACACAAAGACATGTTCATCATTTATATTCAAAATAAATCTTGTCACTATAGAGTACTCACATTTTGTCCATAAAACACAAAACTAATGTAATTTATTTCTTTTGATTACTTAGAGCCCGCACATAAATGTTGACGAATTTAATTGTTCTTTCTTTCAAAATTTTTCCGCTACTTTTTCAAAGACTGTTACCGAGGCAATACAAGAAACTTTCCGGACTGACACTTTAGGTACCTACTTTAGATTTCAACTCAAACTGGACAGGACTGCGAACTCATCTCTCAACTGACAACTCATCTGCTCTGGCAACTAACTATTGCTAACTCAACCCGCGCTATTTATATTAAATCGTTCCCCCCAAATCTCTCTGTCCATGACAATTAAGATGATGCAATTTCCTTGAAATTTTTATTATTTTTAGTCTAAAAATCGAATAATTATGTCGCAATTTCTGATTTATAGAGGTCAAAACGTTATTGGTTCAAGAATGCCATAAATCATTCAAGTTAATTAACATGCTGGCCTTGCTAAAAAAAAAAGTTCATTGATCGGGTGTTAGGATGACATCACCCTGTCCTCGTTTTTATTATTTTTAAGAATTTAATTTAGATGATGACAGGCTGGGTGTCGAATTATGTTAGCGTTAATTTGTTTCATTTTTAATTTATCGATACTGATTTAGGAATACCGGAAATTAAGTTTTTGATTATTTGATAATTATTAAATTTTTACAGTAAAGACATTGTGATTTATGGGTCTATTTTCTCGGAATATTACAATACGATAGCAACCAAATTATCGTATGCAGTTATACGTATACGATAGTTTTGGCTTCTACGATTTTTCTCTTCACGTTTTTCACAATTTGAAATATTTATTGTCTTGACATGAGAAATGGCAACAATGGAATTTGGAAAGCACAAGTTAGGACTTTTGCCGACGGTCGCTGTTTTCTGTCTTTGTCATCATATGTCATAAGGCCTTTAAGGAAACGCTAACCCGCTTAAAGCCTAGTACTCATAACTGCGAAATTCGCTCTTTTTTTACATTGCTTCGACAATTTGACGTTTGATTCACGCATAAAACGTCAAATTGTCGAAGCAATGTCAAAAAAGTGCGAATTTTGCAGTTATGAGTACAAGGCTTGGGAGGGGGGTTATCAAGGTACCACTCGACCCAGTTTCCCTATTCAACTTTTGAGGGTGCAACTCACGCCGGTAAGGGGGTGCAATCTAGGAAAATTTTGAAATAGCCAAAAAATGTCCCCCTTGCGAACAAAATCGACGTGTTTCGGCGTTTTTTCAATTTCCTGATAATTTTCGAGAAAATCCAGGTGGATCCTTTTTAATTTTCCACCCTGTATAATACGAATTCAGGGATTTCAATCGATAGAAATTAAAGTACCATCGGGTGTATCCCAAGATTCACACCTGGGCCCTCTTCTTTTTAATTTACATGTGAATAAGATTGCATCCTTTTTTGTCTTTGCCTTCTTCCTAATGTTTGCAGATGACTTAAAATTATACATGAGAATAATAACTGGTACTTACATAAAACTGTAAGGCGACTTAAACTGTCTGAGCAACTATGGTGGAATGGAGCTTGAAGAACTCAATGTTAAAAAGTGCCATCTAATGGTCTTTAGTCGTAATAGAAATTCCACTGAACAAGTCTACACTATAAATGGTTGCCCTTTGGAATCTGTATCTCAAATTAAAGATCTATATAGTCCTTGATTCCAACTTATCTTACATACCCCATATATTAATGGCAGATTCAAAGTCACTTCAAAGTTCAAATGGTTTTATTAAGAGGCGTGTTGAAGATTTTCTTAATATAGCATCCATGATAATATTGTTCTGTTCACTTGTGAGGCACCTTATCTAGATTACTGTTCTTGTGTCTGGTAGTCTGGTCTACCCACTACAAAGTTTAACATAAATTCTTGAGATTTATTTCATTCAAGAAACGCCATGAGGTTGAAGATATGTTGAAAGCCATCTTGAAAGTTCTAATATTAAACTGCGACAAGTGAATGAACCTGTATGGAAGGAATGCGGGCATAACCCTCCTGATTGGCCCGAGATAAAATATACTTATACGCGGGTCGTCGCGTCAGGGTAAACGCAATTTTCGCAATGCACCACGTCGGGTAACCGTCGCGTCGTATAGTATAGATTTTCGTCTTCCTCTCTGCTACTTCATACGTTACCACGGTTCACTCACTTGTCACACATTACTATAATCCAGATCAGACGCATGCACATGGATATAACATAAAATTAATATTCATGTCCTTTCCAAATCAGACACTATCGTACTAACTAAATTACAGATATGATTTTTTTTTTCTGTCAAGGTCGGCTAGATTTTCTAATCAGTCTTCTGTCTGACAGGTTGGACTGTTTTGATCAATGGTTTTGATAAGATATTTTAATGTCTGTAAAAATGAAAAAATAAAAAATTTCTTTTTTTCAGGTGACGACAATAAAACCCCGAAATGCGTGCAGCAATGCGAAAAAACCTACACCATCACCTACGACCAAGATAGACACTACGGTTCCAAGGCCTACTCTGTTGCCAGCAGAGTGGAACAAATTCAAATGGAAATCTCCACCAATGGACCAGTGGAAGGCGCTTTTTCCGTTTACGCTGATTTGTTGAATTATAAAAGCGGTAATTATATTTATCACCGAGTGAACTTAATTAACTAGGTACTACAGTCTTCATACCCAAAATTTGGGTATTCCTTCAAATTTATATGTTTATAACACACCCGTACCTGACTTAAGCTAAATTGACTTTAATTTAAATTTACTTGGTGCAAGGACTTAAAGGGGGTGTGCACCAAAAATTAAAGTTTTAGTATAAAAAAATCTAAGAATAACTGTTCAAACCTCGTTATTCTACGATAAACCATCGCTGAAATATACCGCTTTCAAGTGTGTGTGACGTCACGAGAGCTTCGTATAGCTGCGCTCTGCATTGTTAATTTGATTGTTCCCAGTGGTTTTTGTTTAGATTATTGCAGGTGACACAGGAAAAACATGTAAATTCAATTTACTTCACTTTCTCGTGTGTCGCTTGAGCTTTCGTGACGTCATAGGGTGAGTTTCGGTACCTTCATAGAGCCATATCTTCGGTATTATTTGTCATAGAGGGGTGCGGTTTTCACTGTTATTCTTAGATTTTTTTTTCTCTCCTTTCTCTCCACACTTCCTTTGTTCGGGACAATGATGTGTTATAACTATTGTAAAAATTTCAGGTGTGTATCAACACGTATCAGGCAAATTCCTAGGAGGACATGCCATAAGGATTCTAGGATGGGGCGTCGAAAATAACGTGCCTTATTGGTTGATTGCCAACTCGTGGAATTCCGATTGGGGCGATAACGGCACTTTCAAAATACTAAGAGGCGAAGATCATGTCGGTATTGAGAGTTCCATTGTTGCTGGATTACCAAAATGATAACATTTTGCTGCTTTTTACATTACATATGGCCGTTTGAACTGACCATTTTAAGGAAGCCTTAGCGTTAAGTATTCCTTAAAGTGACATTTCTCCATATGAAAATGTCATTTTAAGAAATACTTCTCGTTAAGGCTTCCCTAAAATGGTCAATGCAAACGACCAATAAGTAATAGGGATCAAGAATAATTATTTTAAATTTGTTTTAAATTAAATATAATGTATCATAATTTTACGTTTTTCAATAAATAAATAAATCTGAAATAATAGGATGGCAACGCTATGCTTTGTTTGAAGTGAAAATTAAAAAGTGAAGACAAATGTCATAAGAAAATTCTCGAGTTTGTTCACTTGTAACTTTACCACCCCTGTTTTGGACTGTATTTCCTTTTGGTTGATCTTGAAATAATGGACTAGCAGATGGTGATGATGAATACTTGGTTTATTGACATTTACTATTTGATTTTTAGATGAAAAAATATTTTTTATAAAAGCTGCTTGTTTCTTGTACGGCGGTGCTGCTTCTCTGCGTTCCAGCTGACTTGTCCAGCTGTGTATTTTTTTCTCTCTCCTTCGTGCTTTAAGCCGGGCTCACAAGTCACAGCACAATGCTGCCAAGCTTCGATACGGAACATTGATGACGTAGGAATAAACACAAAAAGGTTTGAGTGGCCGAAACATGCCCCCGGCCTTGAAAGGACTGTACTTTCAAATTTCCAATGGAAGGGGACAAATCTTCTGGAAGTTTCTTTTGATGGGCCCAGTGCTTGTTAAAATGGAAGCGATGCGAGCTACGCCATCAGAACCTGGGTGCAATTGAGTGATGCGTCCAAGTTTCCAATCAGTAGGGAGTGCTTGGTCATCCCGAATGAGAACTAATGTACCCTCAGACAACTGGCCTCGGCTAACCTTCCACTTCTGTTTGTGTTGCAATTCGGATATGTAGTCTTGCTGCCAACGTCGCCAAAAATGTTGACAAAGTCTTTGAACTAGCTGGAACCTTGTCAATCGATTGAGCTTGATATCTTCCAAGTTTTCATCTGGGGCGGCAGTTAGTGGTCTTCCGATAAGGAAGTGAGCCGGGGTCAAAGGAACTAGGTCATTGGGTTCAGAGGAAAGTGGAGAAAGAGGGCGCGAGTTCAAGATAGCTTCAATTTGCGCTAATGTCGTAATAAGCTCTTCAAAGGTAAGATGAGCATTTGCAAGGACACGTTTTAAATGATGTTTTACGCTTTTGACGCCGCTCTCCCACAAACCCCCCATATGCGGAGAATATGGACAAATAAATTGCCAGTCTATCCCTTCATTAGTAGCATTACATTTTAATGTATCTTGATTGGATTCTAGAAATGTTTTAAGTTCGCGGTGTGCTCCAACAAAGGTTGTGCCGTTGTCACTAACAATTTTGGAAGGTTTCCCTCTTCTGGAAACGAAACGCCTTAAAGCTAATAAAAAAGAGTTTGTAGTTAAACTTGACACTAGTTCCAAGTGCAAAGCCTTTGTGGAAAAGCACACGAATACTCCAATATAACACTTTTCTAATTTGCGTGAACGTGATTTACCCAGTCCCTGCCTCACTAGAAACGGTCCCGCATAATCAAGTCCTGTGACGTGAAAAGGCGGAGAAGGAACAGTGCGATCGCGCGGTAAATTGGCCATGATCGGCTGTACATAATCGGGTTTAAATCTGAAACATCGAAAACATCTTTTGACCGTCGTTCTAGCTAAATTGCGACCAGCAACTGGCCAAAATTCGTCTCTTATTGAGGATAATAAAGCTTGAGGTCCGATGTGCATTAACTTGACATGTTCATGGGCAAAGAGCAATTTCGTAAAATGATGACTTGAATGCAATAATATTGGATGTTTTTTATCTGGTGAAAAATCAGAAAATTCCAATCTGCCCCCAACCCGAATAATCTCATCTGAATCTAAAAATGGTGTTAAATTGAGAATTTTGCTATTGTTAGCAATGGGACGTTTTTCAATTAAATGAGAGAATTCATCAGGAAAAGAGTGTCTTTGAGCGACCTTAATTAGATGCTTCTTTGCAAGATTAAATTCTTGAATTTTAAGAGGGTCTTTAACTCGATCAGAAGCCGATTTCAAACAATTGTTCTTGAATCGCAAAATAAAAGCAACAGCTCGAATCAAACGCAGACATTTTGAAAACCTTTCGAAAGGAAATGTGTTTAATTCGAAAACTGGCATTGCGGTGATCGACAAGGGTTTCAACTCTGGAACGGTGTCGACTTTAGATGGTAATAACGGCCATTCACTAGAGGGTGTCTTCAAAAATCTGGGTCCATGCCACCACATATCCGACTCTAGAATTTGATTGACTTTCGGTTAGATTTTGAATTATTGCTATTCTGGTTGCTACAAACGTCTTTAATACGTTTGGAGTCGTTCTGATCCATGCTAAAACGATTGACGAATCCGACCAATAGACACATTTTTGAGATTGTATATTTAAAGACATCTTAATCTTGTTTACAAGACGAGCAAGTAATAACGCGGCGCATAATTCTAACTTGGGTATGCTTAGAGTTTTAATGGGTGCAACTTTGGATTTCGAACATAAAAGCCTTACATGTACTTGATTATTTTGATCTACACTTCGAACATATAAACATGCACCGTATGCTCGCTCGGAGGCGTCTGCAAAACCCTGCAAATCGACTATCTGCGCCCCCTCGCCCACTACATGTCGTTCGATGGTTAATTGATTTAAACAAAGTAGATCAACCTTGAACTTGTGCCATTCACAGGCTAGATGTTCCGGTAGACTCTCATCCCAAGACACCTTTTCAGACCACAATCTTTGCATGAGGATCTTCGCTAGGATAGTACATGGACTCAACATTCCCAATGGGTCAAATATGCGAGCCGTGAGAGACAAAACATTTCTTTTTGTATCCATCTGATAAGTGCTTATATCAATGCGAAAGGCTAACTTGTCGTTATAGCAGGACCAAGTTAAACCTAGGGTTTTAGCTGTTTCATCAGGACTGAAAGTTAAGATGCCGCATACTTCGTCGTTGGTTTCAATGCCGTCGAGCACCTTTGGTTCATTGGAATACCACTTGCGCAACTCGAAACAACCGCCTTTTAGAACACGTGCAATCTCTTGACATAAATGACGTGCATGTTCTATGGAGTCAGTACTAAAAAGCAGATCATCGACGTAAAAGGAGCGCTTGATGATATCAGCAACTTCTGGATTGTAGTCAGCACACTCATTGGCTAACTGGAATAGACAACGAATGGCTAAATAACTTGCGCTTGCCTGTCCGTATGTAACGGTATTTAGTGTATATGCTTTAAGTGGATCCGTGGGGCTTTCTCGCCATAAAATCTTCTGGAGATTTCTTTGCATGGGATTCACCAATACTTGTCGGTACATCATTTTGCAGTCGGCAGAAACCACATAGCGCTTTTCGCGAAACCTTAGCAGTATTGATAGGAGGTCGTCCTGCAAAACTGGTCCGACATATTAAATATTGTTAAGAGATATTCCGTTGCTTGATGGAGAACTGGCATTGAACACAACCCGAAGTTTAGTAGTCAAACTATCGCTTCGTAAAACTCCATGATGAGGCATGAAATATTCCACGTCAGAAGGGTTGGAATTCAAATCAGCAACGGTCATGTGATGGAGGGATTGATACTCCTGCATGAACTTGATGTATTGTTCCTGCAAAGACTCTTGCTTTAGAAGTTTTTTCTCGAGGTTGTAAAACATTTTCTCTGCTCGAGAGCGGGATTCGCCTAAGCAATCAGCTGACTGTTTTAATGGTAGATTCACTACAAACCGACCTTCATGGTTCCTACATGTTGTCTCTGAAAAGATTCGTTCGCATTCGGTTTCTTCGCTGGATAACGGTCTAGCTTGAGTCAACTCTTCAACTTCCCAAAATCGTGCCATCATATCATGCAAATCTTGGTTGATGCTTAGGTTGCAAGAAACTTGTCTCCTTTGTTCTTTTGCTCCAATTCCTCCTACTGGACCAGCTACTACCCATCCAAGTTCAGTTTCTTGAAGCGTAGGATTGTACTTACCACCTGATAACCTACCTAATTTTAATAGACTCCAGAAGAGATCGCAACCAATCAAAACGTCGATCGCACCTGGTTTGTTGAACTCCTCGTCGGCAAGGTATAGGTTTGATGGAATTTGGAATAAATTTAAGTCAATCTCAAAACCTGGTGTAACATTTGTGATTTCAGGAAGAATAAAACAAGTAAGTTTTGTATTAAAATCAGTATATAAAGAACTTAGAATAACTTGACATTTACCATGTACTTTGGTAACCGAGTTTGATATGCCGAAGACGTTTAAATTGGCATTAACTTTATCTAAACCCAATTTGTCACATAGGTTTATCGTGACAAAAGAAGACATAGAACCGGAATCTAGTAAAGCTCGCGCAATGTGAGGCATGCCAAATTTGTCTAGAACCTTGACTCGAGGTGTTGATAAAAGCATAACCCGCTTACCTGATTTGCATATGCTGCTACTTAAAACCGCCTCTGCCTGACACCCTTCGTCGTTGTTGCTGTCAGCAGTTGTAACATTCGATGGAGAATTGAAATTATCCTGGTGTAATAGAGTATTGTGCCACGAATTACATTTTCTACAGGTACCCATTTTGCATCTCTTGGGTGGATGATGACGCAAGCAATTTATGCATAGTTTTGCTTTGTTTATGAACTCGATACGTTTTTTAACTGGTAAGTTGAGAAAATCTTCACACACATAAATTGAATGATCTTTCTTGCAATTATAACACGAAAGTGTTGAAGAAACTTAGGGACCTAGAGGAGAACCGTTGCTTGAAATCTCGCTTGTCCTGCCAATCGTCTTGCGCTAATTTCGAAGTAGTTTTGTACTCTAGAGTTTCCAAAAAATTAGCCCGATTTGTTAAAAACGTTTTTAAATCATCTAATGAAGAAGTGTTTAATGTTATCGAATATTTTTCCCATTCACTTGCCGTATTTTGATCAAGTTTAGATGTTATCATGAATATTAACAAAGGATCCCAGTTTTTAATTACTTGATTTAATTGCTCTAGTGATCTGAGATGCTTTGACACGTCATCGATCATTTTACGAATCTTTATGGATGATTCTTTTTGAATGTTTTCTAGTGTAAACAATGCTTTAATATGATTATGAATTAATAATTTTGAATTATTAAAACGATTATTTAGGGTTTCCTATGCAACGATATATCCATTTGGAGTAAATTCAATGGATTTTAAAATTTGCGCTGCACTGCCCTCCAAAGATGCCCGCAAATAATGATACTTTTGAATTGCGGATAAAGACTCGTTCTCGTGAACCAAGGACTGAAAGGTTTCTTTGTATTCTAGCCACTCGTGAAATGAACCATGAAACTTGGGAAGAGGAATAACTGGCAATTTAACCCCACCCAAATCTAAATTTGCGCCAACGGACGCCGCACCATTGGACCCTGCACCAATAGACCCTGCAACGATAGACCTTGCAACTGAATGACATGAATGTACTGACCCAGCGTCATCGTTTTTGGATGAGAATGAATTTAGAATATTTTTTGCAATGGATATGATTGAAAAATATGCATCTTCAAATGATGCACGCTCGTTATATTCCTCATCCAAATGGGCCAATGCGACATTTGCCTCGATTTCGTCTTGAGTTGAAATAAATTCTTGAAAAACAATTTCTATTCGCGTAACCCTTTCCTGAATTTGTATAATTTCTGTCTCATTCAAAAACTGCCCCTGCCTTATGCTATCTTGCTTTTGTACGGTAAATTTAGTGAACAATGTAAGAGAAGCCTTGAGTGAACCTCTCTTTCTGATTAGTTTGTCTAACTCCGTCATTATTGATCTATTTATGAATTAAATTAGTAATTAAGATAATTTGTTGGCTATTACGCGAATATCTTGAACTTGTGTCCTGTTTAAGGACTCTAGGAATAGGAAATGTGTATTGGAAACGACTCACCCCGTGTAATGTTGCTCGAATATTGCCACTTGCTATTGTCACTTGCACTTTAACTTGATTAACTTGAATACTTGAACGTGGAAAATTACTGGCTGGTTTTCCGTTTTCTTGTTTATTCGGCTCGTAAGACCATGTTTTGGACTGTATTTCCTTCTGGTTGATCTTGAAATAATGGACTAGCAGATGGTGATGATGAATACTTGGTTTATTGACATTTACTATTTGATTTTTAGATGAAAAAATGATTTTTTATAAAAGCTGCTTGTTTCTTGTACGGCGGTGCTGCTTCTCTGCGTTCCAGCTGACTTGTCCAGCTGTGTATTTTTTTCTCTCTCCTTCGTGCTTTAAGCTGGGCTCACAAGTCACAGCACAATGTTGCCAAGCTTCGATACGGAACATTGATGACGTAGGAATAAACACAAAAAGGTTTGAGTGGCCGAAACAACCCCTATTATCTCGTAATCACATTATTGTTATAGCGAAGGCACTGGATACTGGAAAATGTCCTTTTGCAGTTTACTCTGACCTTAGCAAGGCTTTCAACATGATGGACCATGAAGGTCTACACTTTATTTTTTCTCAAGATAGATTTTGACATTGAAACATAAACAATAACGCTAAACCCTGATTGGTCGCAAAATGAGGTATTTCTGCAGGTTGACATCAGTTTTACAATAGCGACCAATAAGCGGCATTGTTTATGTTTCAAAGTTGACAATGCCAAAATCTATCTTGGAAAAAAATAAACCATAGAATCGAAAGTCGAAGAGTAAACGGTCATTCAGTCCAGTGAAAATAAAATTTGAGACAGAAAAAAGTAAAGATAAATAAAACCACTTTAAGGACAATAAAAAATATTTATTAAAAAACAAGGTTAGGTAAGTAATGGAACACTAACAAAAATGAAACTAAAATTAGGGTGAATAAATTGGTACACCTTCCAAAAGAAATTAAATGTTTTTTAAATACAAACTAATTTATCCACCAACCATACAAACTATAAGGTGCAGCCTTCTTCATTTTAAAGACTAAATATAATAATATTATTATAAATAAATAATTAAAAAAGTTATTCATCTTTTTTGTCACCAGCTCCAATGGTAATCTTCTTCTGCAATTTAATATTCTCTTCAGACAACCTGTCATATTCCTTAGCCAAATTATCAGCTTGACTCTTAACAGCAGCCTTATCCTTTTTCTCCAAACCCAGCTGGTTTTGCAGTTCTAAAATTTCCTTCTTCAACTCGGTAATTTCCTTGTCGTGAGCCTCGTTGGTGTCGTTCTGCTGAATTTCGCCGCTTTTGGCCAAGAGGCTGCGAGCAGCTGTGGTGGCACTTTGAGCTTGGGCCATCGAAGCTTGAGATTGGGCCAAGAGGGCGGCTTGTGACGAAATCAAAGTCACTAAACGTCTGATTACCAGGGCGAGGAACAGAGCGAAGCCGGAAATGTAGAAGTTGCGTTGGGCTCGGAATAGTCGCATGCTACCTTGCATTTCGCGGTCTAAATGGGCATGGCCGTGGTCGTCAGCTTCTGCAAATTTACAAATTTTAGAAATAGGAGCTTATATTTAAGTAAGTATTTAAGGTGAAACATAAATATTTCAAGTCATATGAATTGAAAAAAGAAGTTAAGTATTCTTAACTTCTTTGTAAAAGAGGCTTTTCATACAGGTTTTTATTCTTATCTTTGTTGAAATTCTTATAAACCAATATTTTAGGGTATCAACTTTTTCGCAGTGAAAAAGAAAAGAGAAATTTCGTAGATACTGTTTCTCTCATATTTCTTCAAATATGATAATGAAAACACTAACGCAAACTTAAGCAATTTTAAAGTTTTCCAAAACTACGAGAAATACTATTTATTTCAAATATTCAGTAGAAAGTAAAATCTTTAATAATAATAAATTTTTACCCATATTTGAATATTTGCGCATCTCTCTGATGGCATCCAGCAGGAACAAAACCAGAATTCCGAGCAAAATCAGGAAATAGACTCCGGCCTGACGTTGAAGGGCTTGCAGGAACCTGAAAAAATTTATTCATTACACATAATTTCAATATCTAAAAACTAATTAAAATACATATTGTAAGTATTAAGTAAATTTAATTTTTTTTTTTTAATTTTTGCAATTTTATCTAAGCATAGGTGCAACTAGGGGGGTGCTAAACAACCCTAAAGCAAAAATTAGCACTCCTATTCGGCATCCCACCATAGCACTACCTAACACTAATATAAAAAATTAGTGCAACCAAATTATTTTATGTATTTTTTTGCACTTTTTGTACTTACTTACGTCATCGATGACGTCATAATTTAGAAAAAAGTATTTGTCGTTGATTAATTCATAGAGCACCTTCGCAATTATTATTGTTATGGAATAAAATTATTCAACTGGGGCCGGTATTACAATATTACCTTAAAATCAAGACACCCAAAAATATACGGTTTTTATGTTCCATTTAGGATGACGTCACTCCAAAAAAAATTTTAAAAAACTAACAGCTGTATGCAGCATCCTCTTTTAACTTAAAGGCGCTTTTTAAAACTGGTCACTTTTAAAAATGTGTATTCTAAACAATATTAATTTTTAAAGGTACCAGTCTTAAAAAGCGCTTTTAAGTTAAAAGAGGATGTTGCATACAGCTGTAACTTTTTTAAGCAAAATTAAGGAGAATTCACCCTGATACATTTTAATTTTTTTCTAGAAATCTGCGCAAGAGAAAATTGTAAAATTTTTCCAGAAGAAAGAGAAAAGTGAAGAGCTCATTATAGGAAAATTTCGAAATATTCCAGTTAAAAATCACCCTTTTACATTTTAATTTTTTTCTGGGAAACTGGCAAAAGAAAAATTGTAAAAATTTCCCAGAAAAAAAAACAAAATAAAGAACTCATTATAGCAAAATTTTAAAATTTTCAAATAAAAAATTACTCCATAAAAAGTTCTGGAAAATTGACTTATTGGGGCAAAATTATTAATGAAAATTAAGGAAAATTCATCTCTTAAATTTTAATTCTTTTCTGCAAAAATTGGCAAAGAAAAAAAGAAAAGTGAGAAACTCATTATAGGGAAATTTCGAAATTTTTCAATGAGAAATCACTCCAAGGAAAATTCTGGAAAATTGACTTTTTCAAGTAAAATTAAAGAGAATTCATCCCCTCAAATTTCAATTTATTTCTGGAAAACTAATAAAGCGAAACTTGTGAAATTTTTCCAGGAAAAAGGAGAAAATGAGGAGCTTCAAATTTTCTAGTGAAAAATCACTTCAAGGAAAGTCGAGAAGAAAGTTGTGGAAAAATAACTTTTTTAAGCAAAATTCATCGTTTCACAATTCAATTTTTTTCTGGAAAACTGGCAAAGTAAAAATTGTGAAATTTCTCCAAAAGAAAAAGGAAAGTGAAGAGCTCATTACTTATAGGAAAATTTCAAAATTTTCCAGTGAAAAATCCGAGGAAAAATCACTCTGGAAAATTGACTTTTTCAAGTAAAATTAAGGAAAATTCAACCTCTTACATTTTAATTTTTTTCTGGAAAACTGGCAAAGGGGAAATTTGGAAAATTTCCAGGAATAAAAGGAAAATGAGAAGCTCATTATACGAAATTTTCAAAATTTTCCAATCAAAAATTACTCCATGAAAAACTAACTTTTTTAAGCAAAATTAAGGAGAATTCACCTCTTACATTTTAATTTTTTTCTAGAAATCTGTGCAAGAGAAAATTGTGAAATTTTTCCAGAAGAAAGAGAAAAGTGAAGGGCTCATTATAGGAAAATTTCGAAATATTCCAGTGGAAAATCACTTCAAGAAAAATTCTGGTAAATTGACTTTTTTAAGCAAAATTCACCCTCTTACATTTTAAACTGGCAAAAGAAAAATTGTGAAAAAGAGCAAAATAAAGAGCTCATTATAGCAAAATTTTAAAATTTTCGAATAAAAAATTACTCCATAAAAAATTCGGGAAAATTGACTTTTGGGGCAAAATTAATGAAAATTAGGGAAAATTCACCTCTTATATTTTAATTTTTTTCTGCAAAAATTGGCAGAGGGAAAATTTTGAAAATTTTCCAAGAAAAAGAGAAAAGTGAAAAACTCATTATAAGGAAAATTGACTTTTTCAAGTAAAATTAATCCATCCTCTTATATTTCAATTTTTTTCTGGAAAATTGGCAAAAGAGGAAAAAAGGAAAATCACAGGGTTGGCAAATATCATGATTATTCCTACTAATTCCTAAATAATTTATTCACCAAAATTCACCTGCAGTTTACCCCTCGGGAAATCGATAAAGCTAGTTCTTACCTCAGTCACATTTGAAATTTGAATATTTGAAAATTTCGATTAGAAAAAAAATCTAAAAGGGAATCTCATTTTTGGCTGTAATTTTTTTTTTAAATCTTGATACGCTCATGAATAATTATTGCTTCTTCAATTATTATATTTGGGTAAATTAGTGATAACTATACATCATTGGAAAAAGCATTAAATTCTCTATAAACCTATTCAAAATTGGGTTTTGTAACTTGTAAAGTTTTGAAAATATTGACACTCAAAGTTGAAATTTAGTCTACATTTTGTCCAAAACTTCAAACTCGATTTCTCAAAAACTAGAAATGGTAGCGATTTCAGTTAAATATCATCCTAAAGCCCCTATTAAGAGCAACAATTCCTGAAAATATTGTCCCAGTACGGCTTTTAATTATCGAGGTATTCAAGTTTGAAGATTTGCAAATCAAAATCCAAAAAGGGTATCCCTAGGTACATAAGCGCAACTAGGCTCCAAATTTGAAGGGTGCTGCAGCACCATTTTTTTAATTTTTTTTTATGTGGTTTGATGGAAAGGAAATGAGACGCGTAAAAAAAGGTAGTTTCATGAGGATTTGTACTTACGTCATCATTCGCCTTTTTTTTTTGAAAAATAGGTTTTTTTTATGCCTGAAATTTCAAATAAACATATAGTTCGTTGCACGGCACGAAGGTTTTTACTTACGTCATCGATGACGTCATAACTTAGAGAAAAAGTTAAGTCATAGATTAATTCATAGAGCACCTTCGGAATTATTGTTTTGTAATAGGTACATTTTTTACCTTAGAATGATTTTTCACTGGAAAATTTTGAAATTTTCCTCTAATGAGCTCCTCACTTTCCTCTTTCTTTTGTAAAAATTTCAAAATTTTCCCGTTGCCAGTTTTTTAGAAAAAAATTAAAATGAAATAAGATGAATTTTCCTTAATTTTTCCTAAATAAGTCAATTTTCTTTGAATTTTTCTTGGAGTGATGTTTCACTGGAACATTTCGAAATTTCCCCCATAATGAGCTCCTCACTTTTCTCTTTTTCATGGAAAATGTTTAAAATTTTTCTTTTTTTGCCAGTTTTCCAGAAAAATATTAAAATGGAAGAGGGTGAATTTTCCTTAATTTTACTTGAAAAAGTCAATTTTTCAGAATTTTTCTTGGAGTGATTTTTCATTGGAACATTTTGAAATTTTTCTATAATGAGCTGTTCACTTTCCTTTTTCTTTTGGAAAAATTTCACAATTTTTGCTTTGCCAGTTTTCCAGAAAAAAATTGAAATGTGAAAGGATGAATTTTGCTTAAAAAAGTCAATTTTCCAGAACTTTTCTCTCAACTTTCCTTAGAGTGATTTTTCACTAGAAAATTTGGAAATTTTCCTATAATGAGCTCCTTATTTTTTTCTTTCTCTTAAAAAAATGTCACAAATTTTGCTCTATTAGTTTTCCAGAAATAAATTGGAATGTGAGAGAATGAGTTTTTCTTAGTTCTATTTGCAAAAGTCATGTTTTCAGAATTTTTCCTGGAGCGATTTTCCATTGGAAAATTTTGAAACTTTCTTATAATGAGCTCCTGACTTTCCTTTTTTACTCTTTTGTCAGTTTTCCAGAAAAAAATTAAATATAAGAGGATGAATTTTTCCTTAATTTCACTCGAGATTTCACTTGAAAAAGTCAATTTTCCAGAATTTTTCCTAGAGTGATTTCTCACTGGAAAATTTCGAAATTTTCCTATATTGAGCTCCTCATTTTCCTCTTTTTCTTGGAAAATTTTCAAAATTTTCCCTCCGTCAGTTTTCCAGAAAAATATTAAAATGTAAGAGGGTGAATTTTCCTTAATTTTACTTAAATAAGTCAATTTTCCAGAATTTTTTATGGAGTCATTTTTCATTCGAAAATTTCAAAATTTTGCTATAATGAGCTCTTTATTTTCATAATTTTGCTTTTGCCAGTTTCCCAGAAAAAAATTAAAATTTAAGAGGTGAATTTTGCCTAAAAAAGTCAATTTCCCAGAATTTTTCCTAGAGTGATTGGAAAATTGTGAAATTTTCCTATAATGAGCTCCTCACTTTTCTCTTTCTTCTGGAAAAATTTCACAACTTTCCCTTTGGCAAATTTCTAGAAAAAAATTAAAATGTAAGAGGTGAATTCTCCCTAATTTTGCTTAAAAAGGTTAATTAAGGTAAAATGCTAGTTATTGACATCCAGCTAGTTATTGACACTTCCTACAAAATCTTGGTTTTTAAGGAAATGTGCCTTGTTTTGTGTTAAATTCCTTCATAAACTTCTTCCTTTATCAGTTTGGCAACACCGCATCGGCCGCCATAATTATCGGACCCGGCGTTAACAACACACGTGTTAAAGTTTTCAAAGTGTGCACAGTGATATATGTGGCTTAATCAGATTCTTAAGGTGAGTAAGTTGTTCAACCTTAATTTAAAAAGTTTAATTCTTAAATATCTGGTATTGGTAGTGAAATCAGATCTATAAAATAGACTAAAAATTCAAAATAAGGAGTAAAAACATAGCCTAACAAAAGGAAACTGTGAAAAAATGAGTGTCAATGACTGAAATGCATATATGTATACCAAGACCAGTGATTGACACCCTGTCAAAGACTGACTTATGAGATATTTTTAAGATTTAGTTTGCATTAAGATCCTGAGGTGAAGACGATGTTGCCAATTCAAGTTTTTTGTTTTTATTTCAAGTAAATCCAGTTATTGACTGGGGTGTCAATTATTAGATGTCAATGACAAAAATGATGAGGAAGAAAATTATTCAATACCTGGACCCTCTGGAATTTCTTCCTCTGGGGTTTCTTTAGGCAAAAATGATAAGGAAGAAAACTATTCAATGCCTGGACCCTCTGGAATTTCTTCCTCTGGGATTTCTTTAGAAGAAAATAATTTAAGTGTAACACAAATACATTTAAATAATGGGGAAAAAAGTCCAGTGGCAGGACCCTCTGATATTTCCCTATTTCAAGATCCTGAAACTCCTGAAAAGTTAACTGCAGTAAAATCAAGTACAGCTAAACTTCCTTTTGAAGTTCCTTCTCCATTTAAGCAAGCACTTTTTTGGCCTGAAGAACAACCTAATACTAAGAAAAGGAAGAATAAAGAAAAAAATCCATCTGTAGTGACATCGAGTGCATGGCAGGCATACCATCGAAAAAAGGAAAATGAAAAACAAAGAAAAATAGAAGAGAAAAAAGAAAGATTAATTTTGAGAGAACAGAAGGCACTCCAAAAGCAAAAAGATACAGAGACAAAACAAAAATTCAGTGAGAAAAGAAAGAAAACTTCAAAAAGTCTACAAAAAAGAAAACCAGTAGGATCAAAAAGGAGGAAATATATAAGTGACTCAGATTCTCTTTCAGAAGAGTGGGCATCAAGTGGAGAAAGTGATGAGGAAAGTTTTGAACTGAACAGTGATGAAGAAATAAACATAACTAAATTAAAGAGTTCTGAAAAGGAAAACATAGTCCTTGAAAAAGAAAATATCCAAGGGGGTGACTATATATTAGTTAAGTTTCCTGGCAAGAAAAACTGGAAGAATTTTGCTTGTGTTGTTCAAGAAATATTAATTAATTCTGAAGCTGAAGTAGTAGGAATGATTTGTTGTAATGATAAAAAAACTACATTTAAGTTAAATGCAACTGATGTATCTGTAATAAGTTTTACTCAGATTATTAAGAAATTGCCTTTCCCAAATATGATAGTATCAGGTGATAGGGTAAAATATGTTTTTCCAGAACCTGTAGATGTATCTGATACTATTTTTTAGACATACCTACATGTTAGTTTTTTGTTATATGGCATTAGTTAAATTTAAGAGAAAAGTTCTTACCTGATTTTGGAAAATAAATTAATACTAAGTAGTAGTCAATAACTGGGTGTCAATTACTAAATTTTGGGAAAATATCCATGTCAATCACTGGTATGGAAAACATCAAATAAAAAAAAAATCACAGTAATGGAAATAAGGTCACTATATTGAAAGTTTATTAATAAATTAATAAAAAAATCTCCAAAGATCAATATAAAAATATAAGAAACACCTTAAGTGTTTTGGTAAAAAAAAAAACAATGCTGAAGAGTAATTATGTCCCTTATAGTGTCAATAACTAGCGTTTTACCTTATTCAAAATTTTTCTTGGGTTATTTTTTACTGGAAAAGTTTCGTAAAATGAGCTCCTCATTTTCCTCTTATTCCTGAAAAATTTACCAAATTTTCCCTTTGTCAGTTTTCCAGAAAAAAAATAAAATGTGAGAGGGTGAATTTTCCTTAATTTTACTTGAAAAAGTCAATTTTTCAGAATTTTTCCTGGAGTGATTTTTCACTGGAAAATTTTGAAATTTTCCTATAATGAGCTCTTCACTTTCCTTTTTCTTTCGGAAAAATTTCACAATTTTTACTTTGCCAGTTTTCCAAAAAAAAATTGAATTGTGAAAGAATGAATTTTGCTTAAAAACGTTATTTTTCCAGAACTTTCCTCTCGACTTTCCTTGAAGTGATTTTTCACTAGAAAATTTAAAAATTTTACTAAAATGAGCTCCTCATTTTCTCCTCTTTCCTGGAAAAATTTCACAAGTTTAGCTTTATTAGTTTTACTTGCAGAAATCATTTTTTCAGAATTTTACCTGGAGCGATTTTCCATTTGAAAATTTTGAAACTTTTTTATAATGAGCTCCTGACTTTCCAGGGTTGGCAGGATATATATCAGCGATAAATATCCTGATATATATCTTGATAAATATCATGATATTTATGCTATAAATATACAGGGTGAAACATAAGTAGGTGATTTTTTTGCGAAAGTTTGGGTTCGCCCCATTCTGCTGGAGGGAGGGTTAAGTAGATTTTTGGTATGGAGTTTAGAAGAGTACCTTGGTACCTCGGGACGTTTTTGAGATTTTTTGAATATCGCAGCCCACTACGATTTTATCTTGAATTATGCGATTTTATGTAAAATATAGCTATTGATGTCATTATTTCTTTCGAAACAGACACTACAATTATGGCGCATGTGGAAACACACTTTAAAACATATTATACAAGGTCATACAAAAATATACAGTGTGCCTATTTTTCTAACCAGAGGTATCTGGGTTATTATTAAAGATATGAGGTCGGTTAAATTAGGGCAAAGTCGCGTAATTTTATGGACAATAAAACGAGGTTTAACACTGGCACTGCTGCTTATAGACATTGCAGGTGGTAAACCAAGAATTACTTCGGTCCGGGATGACAACAGAATTCTTTTACCAGTGCGACCAAACAGAACTTCTCAATTCTTCGCGAATAAGGATCGCGTTAGGAATTGAAGCCTCAAAATCAACAAAGACGTCTCCATGAGAGAAATTTAAGAGCCAGACAGCATGTCCATTATTAAAAGTAGTCCATCGAAGAGCACGAATAAACTGGGCTAATATTCATAGACAATAGACACTGGGGGGAGTAGCTGAATGGTAGGGATGTTTGCTTGTGGATGAATGCAGATTCACGCTGTATCAGAATGACGGGCGTGTATTAGTATGTAAAGAAACGCGTGAGAGCTACAGAAAAGAATGCATGGAAGTAAGACAGGCTTTTGGGGGCGTGACAGTTTGGAGGGGGGGGGGAGGTTATTTATCGGAATGAGTAGACTGACCTATTAATTTTAATGAGAGAAAGTATGAATGAGCTCCTCATTTTCTCCTCTTTCCTGGAAAAATTTCACAAGTTTAGCTTTATTAGTTTTACTTGCAGAAATCATTTTTTCAGAATTTTACCTGGAGCGATTTTCCATTTGAAAATTTTGAAACTTTTTTATAATGAGCTCCTGACTTTCCAGGGTTGGCAGGATATATATCAGCGATAAATATCCTGATATATATCTTGATAAATATCCTGATATATATCAATATTATTTGGATGGTCTTCTTTTCTTATTTTATAGATTTATTATTTTATGTTGAGAAGTTTAATGGCCGTAACAGTATATTTATGAGAAAGAAATCACAGGAATCTCGGCCAAAACAGTCTACTATATCATGTATTTATCAATTATTAGCTTTCAGAACCGTTCTAGAACGGTAATTTCCAGTCGATCAATTCATTTGTCAAGTAGGATAAATACTCAACTTATTGAGAAATAGGTGGGCAACTGGAAATTACTGGTTCTGGATCGGTTCTCATGTCGGTTGGAACAGGGCTATAATTTTATTTATTTTTATTTATTTTTACTTTTGTATAAGAAATATTAGGTTTTTTAGTTGTAGGTTTTTTTTGTTGTTGAGTTCTGAATTGTCATTTTTTTTTCAATGTTAAACCACGACTACGAGTAGTACAAAGGTATAAATGACATAAATGTTTTCATATTCTTAAACTCGAATTTTCATTTACCTACTACACTTTACATTCCTATATATGTGTCTATAGGAGATAGGAGCACTTTACCATGAATTTATTTTGAATTTTAATGATATAGATAACAGAAAACAGATACTAATTTAAAAAATTAAAAATGTAAATAAATATCCAAATTTTGATATATATCCGATATATATCGGATAATTGGATATTTATATAAATATCATGATGTAGGAAACCAAAAAAAAAGTAAGATGTGGCGCCTCTACGTTTTCGTATTTTCCCGGAATTTTGTTCTGAAATTTTTTTTCTAAAATTTTTTTTTCAATTTTTTTTGAAAATGTATTTTTTGATACTTTTTCCTGAAATTTTTTTCCTGAAATTTTTTTTTTCCAATTTTTTCTGAAATTGTATTTTTTGACCTTTTTCTCTAAAAATTTATTTTTTGACTTTTTTTGCTAAAAATATTTCTCTTGAAAATTTTTTCTGAATTTATTTTTTTTTCCATTTTTTTCTGAAAATGGATTTTTGTATTTTTTTTTTTGGTATCATCGCTTTCGCAATTTTCATAAAATTTTCTATTTTTCATGATTTTTGCAATTTTTTGGTTTTTTTTTTTTTTGGAATAATCGTAATTTTTTATACTTTTCGTGTTTTCTACGACTTTCATATTTTTTTTTGTAATTATCGTATTTTTTTACAATTATCGCATTTCTTTGGATTTTTCGCAATTTTCATTAATTTCTGTATTCTTGCCATTTACGTAAATTTTTGTATTTTTCATGTTTTCTGCAATTTTTTGTATTTTTTTTTTTGAACTCGTGTATTTTATTGTACTTAATCATATTTTTTTTACAATCATCGTATTTTTTTGGAATTTTCGTAATTTTCGTGAATTCTGGTACTTTTCACAATTTTCGTAAAGTTTACGATTTTTCGTTATTTTCTTAATTTTTTTTATTACATATTTTTGATTTTTCATAATTTTTTGTGATTTTCTAAATTTTTATGATTTATTCTCGGATTTATTTGAATTTTTACGATTTTCATTAATTTTATGATTTCAAATTAAATTCAAAAATAACAAAAATTAAAAAAGTTTATGCAAATCACAAAAATTCGAATAAATCATAAAAATTTAGAAAATCATAAAAAATCATGGAAAATACAAAAAATCATAGAAATTAAAAAAAAATCAGGAAAATTACGATTACAGGGATAATTCTCCCATGTTATTGTATGCATGGTTGTCATGCTAATTTTTGATACAAACAAACGGTTCCTTATAGCAACCATTCATTTGTATTGATTGTTAAGATGTTCAAATCGTTTAATAAATATTCATTTCCATATTTTTTGCATTCTCATACGTGGAATAATCCTCTAAATACCACTCAAGCTTTAAAATGGACCAGATAATTTTTCACTCATGCGTGTTTTCTCTGCAAATTTCACTCATCCTACGGACTCGTGAAATTATAGAAAACACGCAATCGTGAAAAATTATCGGTAATTTTCAAGCTCTCGTGGTATTATCCCCGAAAATTTTTTCTTGAAATTTTTTTTTCAAAATTTTTTTTTTTCCAATTTTTTCTGAAATTGTATTTTTTGACCTTTTTCTCTAAAAATTTATTTCTTGACTTTTTTTGCTAAAATTTTTTCTCTTGAAAATTTTTTCTGAATTTTTTTTTTCCAATTTTTTCTGAAAATGGATTTTTGTATTTTTTTTTGGAATCATCGTATTTTTCGCAATTTTCATAAAATTTTCTATTTTTCATGATTTTTGCAATTTTTTGTTTTTTGGAATAATCGTAATTTTTTATACTTTTCGTGTTTTCTACGACTTTCATATTTTCTTTGTAATTATCGTATTTCTACTTTTTTTTACAATTATCGCATTTCTTTGGATTTTTCGCAATTTTCATTAATTTACTGTAAATTTTTCGTAAATTTTTGTATTTTTCATGATTTTTGCGATTTTTTGTAATCATCGTATTTTTTTTTGCAATTGTCGTTAATTTTTCTATTTTTGCAATTTTCGTAAATTTTTGTACTTTTCATGTTTTCTACAATTTTTTGTATTTTTTTTTGAACTCATGTATTTTATTGTAATCATATTTTTTTGCAATCATCGTATTTTTTTTGGAATTTTCGTAATTTTCGTGAATTTTGGTATTTTTCACAATTTTCGTAACGTTTACGATTTTTCGTTATTTTCCTAATTTTTTTTATTATTTTTGATTTTTCATAATTTTTTGTGATTTTCTAAATTTTTATAATTTATTCTCGGATTTATTTGAATTTTTACGATTTTCATTAATTTTATGATTTCAAATTAAATTCAAAAATTAAAAAAATTTATGCAAATCACAAAAATTCGAATAAATCATAAAAATTTAGAAAATCATAAAAAATCATGGAAAATACAAAAAATCATAGAAATTAGAAAAATCAGGAAAATTACGAAATACACAAAAATTTAAAAAAATCATAAAATTAATGCAAAATTTTAAAAATTTAAGAAAATAAGGAAAAATTACAGAAAATTCAATACAATGAAAAAAAAAATAAGAAAATCATAAAAATTGACAAAAACCATTAAAAAAAAAAAAATTCAAAAAAATAATAAAAATTTAGAAATTCACAAAAAATTACGATAACTATGATTATTCCACTCATGTGTTGAAAATCCCATAAGACAAGTGACGATTTTCAGAATTACAGCGATAATTCTCTTTTCCATTTGTATAACCAGAGAGAATTACAGCGATAATTCTCCCATGTTATTGTATACATGGTTGTCATGCTAATTTTTGATACAAACAAACGGTTCCTGATAGCAACCATTTATTTGTATTGATTGTTAAGATGTTCAAATCGTTTAATACATATTTATTTCCATATTTTTTGCATTCTCATACGTGAAATAATCCTCTAAATACCACTTGAGCTTTAAAATGAACCAGATAATTTTTCACTCATGCGATGTTTTCTCTGCAAATTTCACTCGTCCTACGGACTCGTGAAATTATAGAAAACACGCAATCGTGAAAAATTATCGGTAATTTTGAAGCTCTCGTGGTATTATCCCCGACAATACATAAAAATTTGAGAAAATCATAAAAATTTATGAAAATCATAAAAATTTACGAAAATTACAAAAAATCACAATCACAAAAAGTTCAATACAATTCCTGGAAAACTAGTGGAAAGAAAATTTTGAAACTTTTTGCATGTAAAGAGGAAGGTGAGAAGCTCTTTTTCCCAAAATTTCAAATTTTTCCAGTGGAAAGCAACAACATAAAGAATATTGGAAATTAACCTACAATAACTGAATTAATTTAAAATACAGTCTCACACATTTCAAAGTTTTCCTAGAAAATTAGTGAACGGAAAAATTTGAAACTTTTTGCATGTGAGGAGGGAGGTTAGAGACTCATTTTCGCATAATGTCAAATTTTTTCATTAGAAAATAACATGAAGAATCTTAGAAATCAACGTCCAATAACTGAATAAATAAATTGAAAATACAGTCTCACACATTTCAAAGTTTTCCTGGGAAACTAGTGAACAGAAAAATTTGAAACTTTTTGCATGTGAAGAAGAAGGTTAAAGACTCATTTTCTTATAATTTCAAATTTTTCCAATGGAAAATAACAACATTAAGAATCTTGGAAATCAACCCTCATTAACTGAATTACTTAATTGAAAATACAGTCTCACACATTTCAAAGTTTTCCTGGAAAACTAGTGAAGGGAAAATTTTGAAACTTTTTGCATATAAAGAGCAAGGTGAGAAGCTTATTTACCCAACATTTCAAATTTTTCCAGTGGAAAACAGCAACATGAAAAATCTTGGAAATCAACCTACAAAAACTGAATTAGATGAAAATACAGTCTCGCACATACAAAGTTTTCCTGGAAAATTAGGAAAGGGAGAAATTTGAAATTTTTTGCATGTAAAAAGAAAGGTTAGAACGAGGGGTGAATAGCTGGCCCAAAATATGTACACCGACTGCCAAATTCCACAATCTTTAAGGAAATTTGCTAAGATTGTTAGTGATTGTGTACGATTGTGAGTGATTGTGTACGATTGTGAATGATTGTGAATGATGGTGACTGATTGTGTAAGGATTGTGAATAATTGTGAGCGATTGTGATTGTTTGTGTCACAATTGTGAGTGATTGTGGGTGATTGTGACTGATTATGTATTGTTCGTCGATTTTTAACTGATACTTGCGGTATGAGGAGCGAGGGGGTGTTTCATATGGCAAAAACAGGTGTGACGTCAGGTAACCATTGGCGTTCTTATGTAGGGAGCCACCAGCTCAAATTCCGTCCGAGTATCAGATTAAAATCGACGAACAATAAGGATTGTGAATGATTGACGATTGTGTAAAGACTATGTATATTAATTGGGTTAGAACAAAACAACAAAATATCAAAACTACATTTTCTCTCTAATTTTAACAAATTAAAAAATATCACCATAATCAATAGGTCTGTTTCCACAGAAATCACAAACCAGTCAAAGCGAATTTCATTGGTTGAAAATAGTCAGGAAACTGGTTGTTGGCGATTTGGACCAATCAAAAATGCTCTGACTGGTTTGTGATTTCTGTGGAAACAGACCTAATGTGTTTAGAATATTCAGTATTTTTATCTCTCTTTTACACATTACTCGGACTGAGAAGTTGTACAGGGTGTCCTATTTTGGTTGTAGGTACATAAAGGATATCTCTGTTGCTATTATTAAAGTTAGAAGGATGCGGCTTTCGCGAACGTTGGCTACTTTTTTGTCAAACGAAAGTTGCCGTCAACAAAATTGTCATCCCCCTTTTTGTTCTTCAGTTACAAGGTGTTTTCGAGGTGTTTTTGAGAATGTTGCATTTTGGGACACCCTTTTTATCTCGATCCTCTCAAAAGTGTTCCAAAAGGTGGCAATTAATGAGTTCCTATAGATCTTTCGACAGAGATTCCAATGGCGAAGTCAGTTTTTCTCTAGAAGTTAGAGTTTTTCAATTATGTACCAAACATAGGTACTTTTTTCAAATGAGACGCACTGTATGTTTAAAACTTATCGGATAGTTCTGCATTTGCTGATTTCAATAATATAAAGTTCGATAGGTCTACTTATCTCTATTATGTCTGTTTTTGTTATAAACAACAATGTGTTTGAAAAAAACTTTAAATCTGTAAGGAAAATGATAAAGGTCTCATAAACTATCACTTCCAGAGAAAAACTGACTACGCTACTGGAATCTACATAAAAAGATCTATAAGAATCTGAGATACCAAGGGCTGTCCCAAAATGCAATATTTTCAAGAGCACCGTGTATCTGAAAAACAAAAATGACAATTGTCGACGGCATCTTTTGTTTGGTAGAAAAGTAACCACCGTTCACAAAAACCGCATCCTCCTATAACTCTAATAGCAACCGGGTTATCCCTTACGTACAACCAAAATGGGACACCCTATACAGGGTGGCCCAGAAGAAACGCATGTTTTTCACGTAGGTACCTACAAGCATAACATTTTTAATTTTCAATTACAGCTAAATGAAGTAATAATAGTGCGCTTTTAAATTAATGATGGAAAATAATGTCAGTCAAGTGTCACCCTGCTTTGTGGGCGCACATCTTCAACCGCTCTTGAAAGTTGTGCATCACACTTGAAACATGAATTTTCTCTGCGCCCGCTATGGAATCGAAATTTTTTAAATATATACTGGGTGTTTGAATTTGAAAAAATCATCTTACGTAGTGACAGATAAAAGTTTTAATTAATGATACAGGAAGATGATGACGAATAAAAAAAAAATTGTTGTGAGATAGATACATAAGTACTTTAGTTAGTACTCAAATTAGGATTTTATTTCCTTGGACATGTTGTTAATTTTTTGCGACTCAAGTTTTTAAAATAGATTGGACATTGGACCATATATAATATATATTTTTTGTACAAGGTCCAGGTCTAGATTTTTAGGCCATCTAAAGACTTCTAAAAAAGTTATTTGACATTCTATACTTTTGTCAATTTTCCAATGTGGTATTTGTTAGAGTAGGCAACTGCATATTACTAATCTACTTCAAGTTCTTCAAGCTGCTTTTCTGCTTCATTGAAATATTCCTCTCCACCTTCTAAATCATGAAGGCTAGATAATGACTTTGTTGATTGTGATCGAGATTATGATGTTTCATCATCAATCCTCAATTAGTCTACATTTTGTACTTTTTGCAGATTAGCTTTTCTTGCAGTTTTAGTATTTTTTAAGTTTCTTTTTTTCTTAATTTTTACTATTTTTCTCTCTATTTTTTTTTTTCTCAATTTTTCTATTACTTCTTTCATTTTGTTTATTTGTTTTGTTTTATCTTCTTTTGGCATCTTTCTCCCTCACCCTTAGTAATTTCCCATATTTTTCTGAAAACAGCCAACATAAAGAAGTTTTCCTTACTTATAGTAGTTTCCCTTTTTTCCATATAACTTGGATTAAAGGTGAATTCTTTTTGGTTTTTATGTGAAACTTTTTGGCTTTTTATTGATAATTCTTTAAATAAAGATTGTTAATTTATTGTAAAGTAGAGAGACCTAGGTCCTTCTTGATATACTCCGATATTTCCTCAGATATTTATGCTTGTTTTATGGTTTATGGGTATTTCCCTTAGTATTTCCGTATTCAGAAATCTATGCTGCAGGAGGTGGCATACAAAAGTTAGCTCATCAAAAGAGCCTATTATTACGGGCAAAAATAAAGTAAATTAAACTATTTGGGGCCGGTGTCTCAATAGCGAGTCACCTTCGGGTTGGTTTTAACTCCAGGGTAAGTGTGTCCAGTTGCAATGTTTACCCTGGAGTTATGCTTAACCTGGGGGTGAGTTTCTATTGAGAAACCGGCCCTTGGAGGAACCCCAAGTGTGACAGATGGTGGTATATTGTGTAGCGATTGTGTTACGATTGTGAGATATTGTGCAACGATTGTGATATGATTGTGAGAGATTGTGACACAATTGTGAGAGATTGTGTAACGATTGTGACAGATTGTGTGAGATTGTGTAACGATTGTGACAGATTGTGAACGATTGTGAATGATTGTGTGAAGATTGTGAGAAATATGTACACCGACTGCAAGACCTATTCACCCCTCGGGTTAGAAGCTCATTTTCCCAGAGTTTCAAATTTTTCCAGTAGAAAATTACAAAATGAGGAATCTTGTAAATCAACCTATAATAACTGAATTAATTGAAAATACAGTCTCACATAGGTATTTCAAAGTTTTCCTGGAAAACTGGAGAAGGGAAAATTTTGAAACTTTTTGCATGTAAAGAGGAAGGTGAGAAGCTCATTTTCCCAAAATTTCAAATTTTTCTAGTGGAAAACAGCAATATGAAAAATTTTGGAAATCAATCTACAAAAACTGAACTAATTAAAAATACAGTTTCACACATTTCAAAGTATTCCTGGAATACTATACCTTTTCAACTTCAAATTGGGACTAAACAACTTTAAGTTGGGAACTAACAAAATCATATTGAGAATTAACAATATCAAATTGGGAATAATCATATTCAATTTGGTACTAATCAACTTCAAATTGGGACTAATCAATTTTAATTTGGGAAGAAACAAATTTAAATTGGGAATAGAATTATTCAATTTAGGAAATTATATTTGAGACTTTGACTTTGAGTTTGTTTTTCTTTCCGATTACATTCAAGTCCCTTAGAAAATCATGAACTATTTCTTCGAATTTGAAAAAAATATTTGTGCCAGCTCATATTCAACGCTTTATACCTGATGGCCGGATGCGCTAAACATGGCTGATTAGTGATTTGCGAATGAAAATATTTCATCAAAATGAGATTATGTTCAAATTTTTCTTTTATATCAGCGTAATTTCAGGATTTTCCTCTATGTATCCAGTCATTTATACCTTATGTTCTTCTAAAATGTTTGTTTTTCTTTGTCCCCCACGTTTCCTTCGAACAACTTCTTGGGTACCTACCCATCGATAAGCTGTAGATTTTTTTATAACCAGTGTGTTATCCAATTTTCTTCAGTGGCCTTTGATATTAAAAACAGCACATATTTGCTTCTCAGCATTTTCTGCATCAGGTGTTTTAATTTAAGGCGTTTTGTTAATTTAATATACGGTTTAAACGCGTAGCTGCCGGTTGACTTGCAAAACTTTAAAATTTATTAAACAATTCCAATTTGAAGTTGATTAGTACCAAATTTAGATTGTTTATTTCCAATTTGACTTTGTTTATTCCCATTTTGAACGTGTTAGTTACCAATTAAAAGTTGATTAATCCCAATTTGAAATTGCTACGTTCCAAATTGAAATTGATTGTTCCCAATTTGAAGTTGAAAAGGTATAGTGAAGGGAAAATTTTGAAACTTTTTGCATGTGAAGAGTAGAGAAGTTCAAGGCTCATTTTCCCAAAATTTCAGATTTTTCCAGTAGAAAATAACAACATGAAAAATCTTGGAAATCAGCCTACAAAAACTGTATTGTTAATTAATGTATGTACCGTGCATTCAATTTATCTTGATAACATTTTAATTCGCTGTAACTTTTTTGTTTTTGAAGGTATCAAGGTAAACAAAAAAACAAAATGTAGGGTTGGTAGCCAAGTTTTTTTTCAAGGTACCTATAAAACAAAACACTATTAATTTTATGACATATGAGCCTACATTATATTTTTTCAAATGGAACACCCTGTATATTATATATGGGTTTGATAGAATATCTTATTTCGATTACAATGATATAACACACTTTATATTTTAGTCCACTCGTTTTTGACAAATCGGCAAAAATATGATATTTTTATATGCACTATCAATGATTCTCTCCCCAAATATCAGATCGCCGCCTAATAAGTTTCACTTCAAAAGTTTCCTATATTTTTGCCAATGTGTCAAAAACGAGTGGACTAAAATATGGAGTGTGTTATATCATTGTAATCGGAATAAGATATTCTATCAAACACATATATAATATACAGGGTACTCCATTTAAAAAAATATAATGTTGGCTCATATGTCAGAAAATTGATAGTGTTTTGTTTTATAGGTAACTTGAAAAAAAACTTGGCTACTAACCCTACATTTTGTTTTTTTGTTTACCTTGATACCTTCAAAAACAAAAAAGTTACAGCGAATTAAAATGTTATCAAGATAAATTGAACGCACGGTACATACATCATGAAGTGAAGTTTTGGGAGATAATGACAGTAGGAAATTGACTTTTTTGCAACTTTGAGAGGCTGTAAAACCTAAACTGTCAATTTGACAGCAAAACCGATTTTACATTCCTATCTTAGATTTTCATAAGCTATCATTTGACACCAATTTTGAATTCAATCCGAGATTAAATTTAATTGGAATTTTTAATCATGGATTAAATTCAAGGTTGGTGTCAAATGATAGCTTATAAAAATCTAAGACAGGAATGTAAAATCGATTTTCCTTTAAAATTAACGGTATTACAGTCTGTCAAAGATGCAAAAAAGTTAATTTTCTACTGTCATTATTTCCGAAACAGTTCAAGATAGGTATATGACATTATTCATGAAATATGTCTAGAATTTTCTGCAGAATCCAGAAATGTCATAATGTACAGGGTGTCCCATTTAAAAAAATATATTTTTTTGTTTTTTAATTTTTTTGCAACACCCTGTATGAACAAAACTATGTTTCCTGAAAAATGTTTTTCAAGCACTACAACTTCCCTATTTACATTTTTTTGATACACGGTGGCACAAAAAAGTTAAGGGAGGTGGGAAAATATTAAAAATGACCCTGTACAGGGTGTCCACTCAAATTTCAATAAGTATTATTAGGGATTTTTTTAGAAAAAATTTGATAACAAATTCTTGTTTTGAATGGTCTAAAACCCAAATGTACTAATTTTTGTTTCGATACGATACAGGGTGATCACAACAAACTTTATGAATTAAACCGCAAAAATGTCACATTTTGAGCTTACTACAAGTTTTGATTAAGGATGTTCTAAAACTATGTTGCATCAAGTTTTTTGTTCTCAAGACTTAAAAATAAGGCATTTTTGCGGTTTGCTCTATTAATTTTTGCAAATTTGATCTGCTCACCCTGTATTGTATTGAAACAAAAATTAGTATATTTGGGTTTTAGACCATTCTAAAGAAGAATTTGTTATCAGATTTTTTCTAAAAAAATCCCTTATAGTACTTATCAAAATTTGAGCCTTTAAATGTGAACACCCTGTACACTAGTACAGCCACAGAAATAAAATTATGAATCTAATAAGTGCCAAATTCAAGTAGATATAAAAAAAAAGAATCAGTCAAAAAATAAAATTTTTAGAAGGATGATCAGTTCTCAAGCGGGACACACTGTATACCGGGTGTTTTTCAAAACCTGCTTACCCCTATAACTTTTTTATTTTTCCAAATAAACAAATGAAATTTGGTGTTTTTATTTATGTCCCGGATGTGCATTATTTAGCTATTTAAATTTTTCCTTTTTAATCTAGAGCGCCATGAATCAGTTAAAATGCTCAATTTTGCTCCAAGGAACCTGGTCCGGTCCGGTCAAACTGGAAGTGACAATACACCAAATTTCATTTGTTTATTTGGAAAAATAGAAAAGTTATTGGGGTGAGCAGGTTTTGAAAAACACCCGGTATAGAGAAATAGTATGGACCCTAATTAGGGATTTTAGATATATTATATTATAGGACTTATTACCAGTCATTGTATTACGTACTGCTTAAAGTTGCTTATTAAAAAAAAAAAAAAAAATCCTACAGCCGTGCGGAAAAATCAATTTTCCGCACTGATATGTGTGCGGAAAATGAGTTTTCCCGCACGCATATCAGTGCGGAAAAAGTTTTTCCGCACAGCTGTCAAAAAAAAAAAAAAAATTACATTTTTACGCCTGCAGGAAAAATATTGTACCTAACACTTGCAGAAAAATTCATTTTCCGCACTTGTTAGGTAAATAGCTATAGTTTTAATTTTTTTTGTCACAGCCACAGTGAAATCGAAAGGCTATTTTTCGCCTTGACGCTGCATCACACTCCTACATCTATTCTGATTGTAGTTATTTTTAATTAATTAATATTATATTTTCATACTGAGCATCATAGGACTTTTCTGCCCTATGGCTAGAATATGCAGAGTAGCTAATCAGCTACCCAACAATTTTGATTTTTTTGGCATGTCTCTAAAAACTTGTAAACAACTATTAAATGCTCTACAGCACTAAATGTCAGTGTATTTATATATGTACCGTAAATGTTAAATTTCAAGCTGTTGTGTTTTTCTTTAATATTACAACGTCATATATTTTTGTATTATCTTATTTACTGTAAATGGCTTGTCCGTTAATAAACTTTATTTTTTTATTTATTTACTTAAACGACATCATCTGGAGCCTGTTAATGTGCCTCTAGAAAACTTTTTCATCCTCATAGATATTTTTTTTTTGTTGGAAAATATAAGAGAATTTATGCCTAAATTACCTATTTAAATTTTAGAGAGAGTTTTTCAGAATTATTGAACTTTGGAACCAATTAGGTACCCCCTAGGTAGGTGAGGTGGTAACTAAAGTTTCCACACTGCCACACTGAAAATGGAATTTTCCAGTAAGGCGTGGTGGTACCAACTCGGGTACCAACAACCTCTACTCTAATCAAACAAATCTCAGCAAAAACGCTTACCTGGATTTGAAAATTGCGTTCCATCTCCTGGGACTGGCAACTGGCAGTACCAGAAGCAACACGAGAGCGATTTCGGCGTACAGAAAACCTGCGATCAGGGTCCACTGGATACTCATTTTTCAAAATTTCTTTTACTGAAGGTCGGATTTCACTACTGATATTTGATTTAGGTAAAGACCGGCTACTAGGGTTTTATATATAGCCTCGGAGCTACCAATAAAATTACGTGTATATTTGTTCGAAAATAGAATGACTAATGAAATTAAAAATAAAAGTTGTGAAATGTCCAAAAAAAAAAACAGTTAAACTGTCAAAAGTGTCAAAGTGACTTTTGTTGATGGGCCCCAAAAAAAAAAAATAGCGTTTTCGGTTGAATAAAAGGAGAGCGGCTCGAACAATATATGAAAATAATAAATACAACCTTAAGGGTGTGTTATTTAATTCTTGCGCTTAGGCTTAGGTTTACCCACAAGAATGTGTTTTTTCTTTTAAACGACTTGCCGCACCAATTTCGTATCCCTTTGGCCGAACTAGTGCTACACTAGTGCAATATTTGTCAACCGATGATAACTCCAGTGCAGGTTTTTGAAGACAACCAGTTCAATCGCACTTTCCTGCTCTAAAACCGCGGTTCACATTTGCTTCGAGCAGTTTTAAGGCAGTTACAAATGAAAACCGCTAATGAGTGTGTATAAATTAGTGGGCGATTTTGCACTAGTCACTCTTAAGTGCCAGTGCGAGTCACCTCCAGGGTTGGTTTGTAACTCCAGGGTAAACGTGTTCAGTAGCTATGTTTACGCTTGAGTTATGCGTGCATAACCCAGGAATGATTTGCTATGCTATTGGAAAACCGGCCCTAGGGTAAATCTGTGACGTCATGAATGTAACCCGTGGATCATATTCCGAATCAGAGAGCCGGGATCACGACAAGTAGAATTCTACTTTCATGACGTCACCCGCGACCTATTTATCGCCTACAGTACAGGCGATGATGACGGTTGCTAGGCAACCTGACGTCATGAAAGTGGAATGCTAGTAGAATTCTACTTATCGTGATCCCAACCCAGTTCGGATCTCTGAATAGCGCTGTTCGCGGAAAATACACTTGCTAGATCATACGACGCAGCGTAGCGACCATGTCGAAATGTTGTAAGGCCGGCAGAACCCGTGATACTTTTCTGAACTAGAGAAAATCATGAACTGGTTTATTGATATACGCATACGGTACACAGGTTGTCCTAGAACCATTAACCTCACTATAGTTCATTGGTCCAGAGCATTTCTGAACTGGTTTTCACTGGATCACATTAAAAATTCATTTGGAACCGGTTCCAGATCATTTCAGAATTGATTTTTAAAGTTGAATTGTTCGTAATTCAATTAAAACCGATTCCGAATAGTTTTTTAAATCTTGAACTGGTTCACAATCGAGCAATCTTTAATTTGTGTGCCATGTGCCAGATCATTGAATTTACTGTTCTTTGTTCGCAGTGCAACTAGAATCAGTTCCAAATCAGTTTTATTTGTTTTTCAACCCAAAAACCTGTTCCGAACTTGTTTGCCTTTATACTCTTCAATATTCGAACTCACTCTATTTACTTCAAAAGAATAAAAAAAATACAATCTTGAACGATTTGCTTCCTCAGAGTACTCGAAATATGGCAAATAAAGTAATTATGTTCATATTTGAGTAAGAAGGAAAATAAATATAACTTTTCAACGAATAAACCTACTCTATTTACTCTAAAACAGTAGTACGAGTGAACAGAGTTAAATTTAGTGCACTAAAACGAGAATCTCAAACCAAATGGAGTAACTGCTAACGTTGCCCTATTAGTTTCGAACATAAAAAAAACCTACACTACATAGATCCAGAATTAGTGTTCTAAAGGCAACAATAAACAAATTTTGAGTTAAAAATGTCGATTGGAACGAAATCACCTCTGAAAATTACGCAAACATAAACCGAATTTTCGCGACTACTTCCATGATTTCATGAACATAAACACTCTCCCGAGAATTACATGACGTCATATTGGACGTAGTTCGATGGAAGCATGGATGCAGCTCCTAATCAGCGTTCAAACTCATGACGTCATAGGACAACTATGTTTCGTCCTTGGATGAACTACATTCGTCGCGAAAATTCAGTTATAGCCTACAAAATTCAAAAATGCTGGTAATGCAGGCACCTGCAACGATAAATAGAACTCTATTTAAAGGGGGTGTGCGCCAAAAATTAAAAGTTTAGTGTAAAAAAATCTAAGAATAACTGTTCAAACCTCGTTATTCTACGATAAACCATCGCTGAGATATAGCGCTTCAAAGTGTGTGTGACGTCACAAGAGCTTCGTCTAGCCGCGCTCCGCATTGTTAATTTGATTGTTCCCGGCACGCGTGACTGGTTTCTGTTTAGATTATTGCAGGTGACACAAAAAAAACATATGTAAATTCAATTTACTTCTCTATCTCGTGAGTCGCTCGAGCTCTCGTGACGTCATAGGGTGAAATGCGGTACCTTCATAGAGCTATATCTTCGGTATAAGTTGTCATAGAGGGGTGCGGTATTCACTGTTATTCTTAGAATTTTCTCCTTTTGTTTTTAGATGAAGTTGTTTTTTTGGCGCACACCCCCTTTAAGTTAGGTTACTTGTCATTTTTAAAATAAAATTATTCTATCAATCAAAAGCGTTTTTTCGCGGGGCGAATGATTCAAACTACGGTTTAAAAACCACTTTGTAGATGACGTCATCATTGGTGAACGCGAAAAAATGGAAGGTTTGAACACAGTCTTATGTCAACGGATAACAAACCAAAGATTGCAGTTAGAACTTTCTTGAACCAGGTTTTATGTTCCGTCACTGGATCAGCGCAAGAATGTACAGGTTCGAACCTTATTGAATAGGATTGAACCAGTTTCACCGCGAGAAAACAGCTCAAATGTTCGAACTTTTGACCGACTTGCCGCACCAATTTCGTATTCTTTTGGCCGAACTGGTGCTACACTAGTGCAATATTTGTCAACCAATAATTACTTCAGGGCTGGGATCACGACATACAGAATTCTACTTTCATGACGTCACGTTCGACCTAATTATCGCGTACAGTCAATGAACTATAACCAAAAACTGAAATGCTAACACATAAGGACGAACGTGAAGCCTAGTGCGGCTGCTGCGGAGGGGATACCTGTTTTTGTCGCACTCATTATGTTTAATGGCGAAAATTGCTTCCAACACGTATTCCAATTGATGAAACCTGTGAAGGGAAATATGACAAAACTTTCGAAAACGTCATATTATGACAGCGGGCAACATGTGTATGGCCGACCAAATGTTAATTTTTCAATATTCGCCTTACTCAATCGTTTGGTGGTCGTTTGGTGGTCTTTGGTATCCCACTTTTAGTATTTGGTGGTAATTACTTAGGCAGTAATTAACAATTCAAAATTTCATATGACGTTGGCCGACATAACCTGATTCTAATTTATTTTTTGGCCCATTTATAGTCAAATCTACTGGCAAATCGAACGGAAATCGTTTGGTGGTCACGAATTTACCGAATTTAACGTTTGGTAGTCAATATTGTGGTGACCACTGACCACGACAACGACAATCCAGTAATCTAGTATCCAGTACAAGCAGAGTCCGCGACTCGCGAGTTGACACGCCACCGGCCCACCGCCAGTTCCGGATCGCAACGGCAACGCCGCGATCGAGGCGGCTCAATGTAAAACAGATAATATATGCGCATGCGCGACGATTAATTAAAATATATCAGAAAACAATCTTATTTGATTAATTACTCCGGTATTATTGACTAACAAACGCTAAATTCGGTAAATTCGTGACCACCAAACGATTTCCGTTCGATTTGACTATAAATGGGTCAAAAAATAAATTAGAATCAGGTTATGTCGGCCAACGTCATATGAAATTTTTAATTGTTAATTACTGCCTAAGTAATTACCACCAAATATTAAAAGTGGGATACCAAAGACCACCAAACGACCACCAAACGATACAAGCGATGATGACAGTTGCTAGGCAACTTAACTTCATGAAAGTAGAATTCTACTCGTCGTGATCTCAGCCCTGTATAGATTTTTGAAGACAACCAGTTCAATCGCACTTTCCTGCTCTAAAACCGCGGTCCACATTTGCTTGAAGCAGTTCTAAGGCAATTACAAATGAAAACCGCTAACCAGTGAGTAGAAATTAGTGGGCGATTTTACGATAGTCACTCTAGAGCTGTTTCCTCGCAGTGGAACTGGTTCAATTCGGTTCGAACCTGTACTTCCTTGCGTTGAATTAGTGACGCCACATTTAACCTGGTTCGAACCGGGCTCTTGGCTTGTTCTCCGTTGACATAAGACTGTGTTCAAAGTTCAAACCTTCCATTTTCTCGCGTTTACCAGTGATGACGTCATCTAAAAATTGGTTTAAACCTTAAACCCTAATTTGAACCATTCGCCCCGCGATTTTGTAGGTTATGTTTTCAGTGGAGATTTCGTTCCAATCGACATTTTTTACTCAAATTCTATTTATTGTTGCCTCTAGAACACCAATTCTGGATCCAGTGAAGGTTTTTTTTATGTTCGAAACTAAACGGGCAACGTTAACAGTTACTCCATTTAATCTGAGATTCTCGTTTTAGTGCACTAAATTTAACTCTGTTTACTCGTATTACTGTTTTAGAGTAAATAGAGTAGGTTTATTCATTAAAAAATTGTATTCATTTTCCTCCTTATACACAAACATGAACATAATTACTCTATTTGTCATATTTGGAGTGCTCTGAGTAAGCAAATCGTTCAAGATTGTATTTTTCTTACTCCGTTGAAGTTAATAGAGTAGGTTCGAATAATGAAGAGTAAAAAGGCAAACGAGTTCGGAACAGGTTGTCGAGTTTATGAAAAAATAGAACCGATTTGGAACTGATTCTAGTTGCACCGCGAACAAATGACCTGGAACACAAATTGAAGATTGTTCGATTGTGAACCAGTTCAAGACTTCAAAATCTATTCGGAACCAGGTCGGGGATTCTAAAATCACGATTCGACATATGATTCGACAACGAGACGATTTTTCCGACGATTCTAGGTTAGAAATCTCATTGGAATTATACCTTTCGACACGACAAAGCCGGTATCGTTGTCGAGTCGTGTGTCGAATCGTGATTTTAGAATCTCGGCCCAGTTTTAATTGAATTACGAACAATCGATGTGCTCCGATACAATTCAGTTTGGTTTATTTTGAATTTGGAACAGCAATTGTAGCAGTCGGAACTCTAAAAATCAATTCTCAAATGATCTGGAACCGGTTCTAAATGAATTGTTAATGTAATCCGGGACACTTAATTTAGGATTCTCGTACACCGTATGCGTTAGTAATAATTAAGTTCACAATTTTTATCTAGTTAGCGGAACAGTAATCAAACTACTTAGAACTCTGAGAACCAGTTCAAAAATCATCTGAAATCGGTTTTAAATGTTCGGAACAACGCAACAATAACAGTTCAGAATCAGTTTTAAATTGAACTGCGTAATATGTATGTTCGATATGAACAAATGTGTAAGCGCAGTTCAATTCACAACTGATTCTAAGCCAAGTCCAAATAAACCTATTCCAAATTAAAATCAGTTCAGAGTCGATCTAAAACCGGTTCTAAATGAATTGTGAATAAAAAAAGAGTATATTCGATGTGTTCCGGGGCATATTCGATGTGTTCCGGGGCACTTATATTAGGATTTTTTGATTGTGAACTAATTCAGAACAGGTCTTTAGAACACAAAGAAACGTTTTGGAACTGATTTAGTTGAACTTTATAAAGTTTGAAGCTGATTCTAATTGAATCACGAACAAAAAATGGAATAGGTTCCATGAGTTCTAGAACACTAATTCAGGATTTTTTTTATTGTGATCTAGTTCAGGGTTTCATTTGACAATAAACGAGCTCGGAACAGATTTTTGATCAATTTTTAGAACAGATTTGAGCTGTTTCTCGCGGTGGAACTGATTCGATCCGCTTCAATTCGATTCGAACCCGTACATTCTTGCGCTAAACCAGTGACGTCACATTGAACCTGGTTCAAAAAAGTTCGAACCGGACTCTTGGCTTGTTCTCCGTTGAAATAAGACTGTTTTCAAACCTTCCATTTCCTCGCGTTCACCAGTGATGACGTTATCTACAAATTGGTTTAAACCGTGGTTCGAACCATTCGCCCCGCGAAAAAACGCCTTAGGTGTCATTGCGAGTCACCTCTGAAATTGGTTTTTTGAGGCGTTTTCTCGTGTCTCAAATGTTTCAAAACATTTTTCAAAACTGGTTTGAGTAATGTCACTATGACGTCATAATTTCTCGGCGCGAGAAAATGGTTTGAAAACGTGGATTGGATTGTATTTCGTAACGGTTTGAACCAATTTTAACGTGACGTCATGGGTTTTGCGTAACCCGGGAATGATTTACTATGCTATTGAGAAACCGGCCTTACGGTAAATCTGTGACGTCATGAATGTAACCCGTGAATCACATTCCGAAACCATTCCGCACCATATTGGAAGTCCTACAGGTTTGTATAGGTGTAAAATGCATGTGAAAATAAAAATATTACTAAAAACTCCAGCTGCCCCTGCAAACAATTTCGAATCAGTTCTGATTTCTGAATAGCGCTGTTCGCGGAAAATACACTTGCTAGATCATACGACGCAGCGTAGCGACCAGTTCAAGGGTGTTCATTTGTACTTGCTTAACTGCTCGAAAAATCAGAAAGATCTGCTAGGGGCAGGGATCTGGAACGGAACGATATTGAACCGAAAACCGGAACGAAACCCATATTTTACAGTAAATGTCGAAATGTTGTAAGGCAGACAGAACCCGAAACTGATATAACTTAATCGGTATTTTTCGGTTTCCAGATTCCATAAATTAGGCTATTTGCTGTTGGTTGCATCGCAATAAATTTAACACTATTAAAAAACAGAGCATTGGAACGCGCATTTCTGAACTCGGCTAGGTTACACCAAGGATATTACCCTTGCGTTCGGTATATTGCTCAAAGAGCAGAGCGTGCTGAGCGGAGCCGTAATCACGTGACCAGCGAGCGAACAGAGCAGTTGAACGCTATATAAAAGCGCTAGAAATTTTAATAAACGAACGCGAATGAGGCTGCACCGAGTACACTTTTTTAATAAACGAACGGTAAAGTCAAGCTCGGAGAACTCAGACCAAAATAACGAACGCACGGTACATACTACTACAGGATTGCTCATTGGCCTCGATTTTAGGAATCAAGTTTATATGGTGCTGCACCGTTGCCGACGTCATCAACGGTATCGTTAGCGGCTTGCGCCAGCAGTCGTAGTTAAGAATATACAGTCGTGAGCATAAAGAGCAGGACACCCGTTTTTTTCCTATTGTAAAACGAGCTCATCAGAGAAAAGACTCAAAATAGCGGGTCGGGTGTCCCACTTTTTATGCTCAAATCTGTACATTAATCTATGATGAAAAATATTATTTAATTTTGATTATCATAAGAGGAAGATGCAAACGAGAACTGAACAAGGGTTGTTTTAGAAACGACACGCTGCTACGTCATCACTGGTATTTCCGCGTGGTGGGGGGCTTGAGAATCTTGAGATTTATTTTTATAATAATATTTAATATCCAGATAGGCAGAGAAATTCAATAAAAAATAAACCACAAATTACAGAAACATACATTTTTCTGTTTTTATGAGAAACTATAGAATAAACCGTTAAAACAAGGTTAAAACCGAAATTATATGTCCGAACTTTTGACCAACTTGCCGCACCAATTTCGTATTCTTTTGGCCGAAAAAGGCAGCCAGTTCAATGGCACTATCCTGCTCTAAAACCGCGGTAAACATTTGCTTGGAACAGTTCTAAGGCAGTTACAAATGAAAACCGCTAATGAGTGAGCAGAAATTCGTGGTTGATTTTACGCTAGTCACTCTAGGGTAAATCTGTGACGTCATGAATGTAACACCCTTGCGTAGGGAACATTATGCAGCCACCGTTCCAGTGTGTTTGTTTAGTTCATTGTTAACCTATATAATAATATATTTTTTTGACAAGATTCTCATTCATAATTTGCCCATAAGGTGAATAGAGATAGGCATCCCCTACATCCTCCATCTCAATTTGCCTCATTTTAAAGATCGGCGAGACCAGTAGTTCATAGTTCATTTTACACAAAATTCACTTTGTTGTTTGTGTTTCCGCAATTGCACCTACCTTATCTCCTTTTTTGTTTGACTCACTATCAAGCAATATGACTATCAGCCGTGAGTTTGTCTTGAAACACTGAGCGCTCGGAGCATCTTCCATCTTTTTTCCTTTTGATAAGAAGACAAGGATAAAAAAACTCCGAACGTCTACTCGAACTTTACCCAAGTAGGCCCTGGAATGTCATTTTTATTGAAATTGAACTAAAAGCAAAATTCCAATACTTTATTTCCGGAATTTTAATATTTATAATCATTTTTATTTAATTATTTAACAGCTTTTCAATAAATTTCGAGCAGAAAACTATTTTTTTATTTGAGATGTGGCAACGTCGCTTTCAATATCACTTTTGACAGCCGGCCATTTTGAGTGACATTTATCCAGTTTTTCCTTGAATTTTCCACTTTTTTAGGACCTTTTTTGATCGGGAAAACCGATTTAACGCGCGGGGCTTTGAATTTTCCTTCATTTTTTGCTAAAAATTTCCACTTTTCAATGGGGGTAAGTAACGAAAATCATATTTTTATCAAGTAGGCTTTGGAAACCACTGTATTCTTTTCCAAAAATACAATTGAATTATCGTTAAAAATTGAAATTTCTTATTTTTCCAAGTTGTGAATCTATCGAAAAATGAGGAAAAATCTGGAAAATCATTCGGTTTGAGATTGTAATTGTGACAACATAAATTTCAATCAAGTAGGGTTTTTGTAATAAATGTCATTTGCCACTTTATAAGTGTTTTTATCAAGTTTTCTTTGAATTTTCCGCTTTTCCAGGGCCTCTTCAGTCGGGAAAACTGATTTAAAGTACGGGGCTTTGGATTTTCTTCATTTTCTGCAAAAATTCCAGCCTTTAAATGTTAACATTAAGGACGAAGGGTAAGAAAGAAAAATGTATTATAAAATGGGGAATTTTAACTTTTAATTCATTAATAATTAATTATTTAACGGCTTTCTCATTAAATTACCCATTTAAAATTATTTTTTTAGATAGCCAACACCGCTTGTAGCCAACTTCACTCAGGTTTCAATTAAGTAGGCCTTGGAATGTTATTTATAAATACTCTGAAAGTGACATTTTGATTTTTGACAGTCGGCCAATTTGAGTGATGCGTTTTTGTTTTTGTCCCGGTTTTTCCTCCAATTTTCTAGTTTTCCGGGACTTTTCCAGCGGCAAAAGTGGTTTCAAAGTGCCGGGACTTTGGATTTGCGTCATTGTCTGCTAAAAATTTCTAATTTTTAAATGGGGTAAGTAACGAAAACTTTAGTCTTATCAAGTAGACTTTGGAATGTCATTTTCGTTGTTTTTTTTTTTTTGTATTTTCTGCTTTTCCAGGGCATTTTTAATCGGAAAAAGGTGGTTCTAAGTGCGGGGCTTCGAATTTGCGCCTTTTTCTGCCAGATTAGGGGCCGGTTTACTAATAGAGGGTTATCCCATGCCATGAGTTAGGGATAACTCTGGGTCAAAGTTGTGACAAGTGTTTATCCATCTAGAATCTAGGGTCAACTGCTAACTCGAAAGGTATTCCAGAAGAAAGTTAACCCGCGCTCTCACGGCAAGTTAGCATAATTGACCCTGGGTTAACCTCAAGATTTTCTCTTATTATCTATCTGATTTTTTTTTTAAAAGTGGTGGTTTTGGCTTGAATTTTGATATTGTGAAGAGATGGAGAACCTAGATTTCAATGATGGTGATCGAGATGTTCTAGTATTTCTGAAACATGCATGAGAGGCGCCTCTCCTTGTAAGGTTGCGGTCAAATCCCTTTGACGCTTTTGAAAACGTCAACTTCTTTGGACGTTTTCGCTTGCGGTAAGAAAGGGTTTTAGTTTTTGTAGAACAAATCGAGCATAGACTTGAACTCCCAAAAATAAATTTTGTTGAGAATTACAGTATATTGTATATTTTTACACAGAATACACGAAACCAAACTTCCTGCTACGGAAATGGAATAATAAATAACATAAAAAATTAAGGTTATGAGCAGAAAATGTCAAAAAACCGATAAAAGTGAGCTGGCAACGTTGCTTAAGTAATGCCAACCTTCGAAAAACCCAAGAGTTTACCAGCCCCGGGGTTAAAAATGCTTGAATAAGTTAGTAAGCCCAGAGTTAGAGTTAACCCAGGGTCAGCGAACTCTGCGAGTTATCCCTTGATTGATAAACCGGCCCTTTAGTGTCGAAACTCTAGCTTCTTGGGGATCAGAAGCAAGAAAATTGAAGAGAGATCTTGGTAAACGGATTTAGGTTTTGTCGGGCGACCCTAGATCCACAAAACAAAGATTGAGTATAGCTATACAGTTCGGCAATGCTGCATCCATTTTGCGAACAATGCCGGCTGGGGAAAAATTGGACGAAATTTTCTTTTCAAAAATCTTTATTCGAATTACTATTTATTATATTAGAACATAAATTGTCGACAAAATTTGAAAAAAAAAACGTAAACTTTAAAAAAAAAAAATTTTACAATATGAATTTCTGTATTTTTATTTATTAAATTTAAAGTAATGTACGAGAGACTGTTGTACCTAGAGCATAGTGTACCCAACCGTCCGCGAAATGAGCGTTCGCAGCCGCCACACAGTCAGAGAAATTCAATTTCAGTTATATGGTACGAAGTCCGCGAAATGTCAATTTATAAACGATAGGCACACAAATTACATTAAAATTTACACTTATTCGAATGTGTCACTGAATGTTGTTTCAAATTAACTTTGGTTCTAAACTTAGCGTTGCATATGTTGCATTCAAAGTTCTTCTCATCCGAGTGTGTTAGTCTATGTCTTTTCAAATTGCTTATTTGTTTAAATTTTGCCCCGCAAGTGTCACAAGCAAAAGGAAAAATATCCAAATGTGTTAAAATGTGATCCCTTAAATTCAGTTTTCGTTTAAATTTTGCTTTACAAATGTTACATTCAAAAGGATTAATATTCGAATGTGTTATTATGTGACTCTTCAAATGGTCTTTTCGTTTAAATTTTTTTTTGCAAGTGTCACATTCGAAAGGATAAATATCCAAGTGTGTTAACTTGTGATTCCTCAATTCCGATTTTCGTATAAATTTTGCTTTGCAAGTGTCGCATGCATAGGAGTAAATATTCGAGTGTCTTAAAATGTGATCCGTTAAATTCCCTTTCCGTTTAAATTTTACTTTGCAAGTGTCACATTCAAAAGGTTGAATATTCGAATGTGTTATTATGTGACTCTCTAAATTCCCTTTTCGTTTGAACTTTGCTTCGCAAATGTCACATTGAAATGGATGAATTTTTAAGTGTAATGATATGTGAGACTTCAATCCACGTTTCCGTTTAAATTTTGCATTGCAAACATTACATGCGAAGGGATAATTATCCGAGTGTGTTACTATGTGAGTCTTCAAATAGGATTTTCGTTTAAATGTTGTTTTGCAAGTGTCACATGTGAAAGGATAAATATCTAAGTGGGTTGATAAGTGCAACTTCAATTCTGCTTTTCGTTTGAATTTTGCTTCGCAAGTGTCACATTCAAAAAGACGAGTATCCAAATGTGATATCGAATGATATTTCAAACTTGTTTCGTTTTTAAATACAGCATTGCAAGTATAGCATTGGAACTTCCTAATAACATCTGGTCCCAATGCGACACTTAAATATTCCTCTCCTTTTATCTCTTTATTTGGATTTAGCAGTTCAATAGCTGATACTTCTATTTCGTTTTTGATGTCATCCTCTAGATAATCATTTTCTATCATAAACCTAAAAAATACCGTTTTTTTAGATTTATAGTCAGATTTTGAAATTGGGTACACTGAGGTAAGTGAGATTAAAATTCCAAAAATTAATACACATTTAAATGTAGTAGCCTTCATCATAGATATTCACTCACAACAACTAAAAAATATCAACAGAAATTGCATGTGGCAGTTGGTATGTAATAGAAGATTTGAGTAGAAAGGACCCCGCACACATCTTATGGGATTTTGGTGCCCGGTCAAATTTGATGAAAATTTGGTATGTTGTTCTTCTTGAGGTCCTGATCGAATGTGTCCATGGGCACAAATGAATCCTATGATTAGTTTCTGAGATACAGGGTATTTAAAAAGTTGAATAGTCGATTTAAATTATGTGCTAACCAAACTTTTTCTTGGGGCTTCTACGAAAATGAGTAAGACGAAACAATATTTTTAAATAAATAGATGCTTGCACACATAATACATTTTAAACGATTTTGTATACAGGGTGTATCGTACGTTTCTATTTCAGTTTTTTTGGCCTAAAGTTTCTGAAATACTTACCAGTTAGATGCAAATAAAAAACTTAAATATTTGGCTTTCCCAGAACAGCACCCTGGAATAGGGACCACCCGTGCAGCAGAATATGGCAAATGCTGCTCGCTTCAATAATAAAAGCAGAGAGCTGTACAGGCTGAAAAGCTGCTACGACATGGACTTTTAAATAAATTCTAGGTATGACTTAATAATCAATGAAATAAAAAAATCACATCAGTTATAAATGGTATAGCATATTTTCTTGCCAGCTGCTACAAAATATTAGTTCAACAGAAAAAAACATAAGAGGTCCAGGTCTTTACACACTAAAACTAAGGCTTTTTTGACCTGGAGAAGTTACTAGAACCAGTAATCTGAATCTGAAAGGCAAACGCAGATTGAAGTTAAAACAACTACATTCTTCAGGTCAGAAAGCATTTAACTAAACTACTTGATACAGTCATGAGGCCAATGAGGCCGACCACTAAATATTTAAATGCGAAAAAGCAAATATCAATGTAATATAATAAGTTATCACACAAAATGTCACTTAAGTAAAGTAATATTAAAGTCCAGTAACTCTCGGCCGTCGAGTAGACCGCCAGATCAACAGAAGTCTGGGGTAACGGCAACGGTGTGAAGTCTAGAAACAACTTAGTTATACATTATTGAAGAAATGAAGTAGTGGGTAAGTTGGGGTTGTCCAATCGCTGTTAGTGGACAATGTCTGGCAAATCATTTACATCTGCTGCTGCAGCATCCCTAACATTCTCAAACATATCTCCGCTTGGAAAATTAATAACCGGTTGATGGCGACCATAGCTTAGAAACCATACTACAGTAGCAACGTGACAGCACATTCCAACTACTCTGGCAACAGATCGACATGAACTATAATAACCCAATATTAAATTCCTTTCTGTGTCGTAATTGATGAAAAGCTGATACTTAACAGAATTTCTGTGCCGAGATTTCATTCTTATTCGTAACAAATTAGCATCGTTTAATCTCGTATCGTATTCAAAACAATGATTCCCATCATTTTCGTTATTGTCTTGAATGTATGATGGGGCTAAACGCAATTGAAAAATTCCGAAAGTTAGATGTTGAAGTTCTTCTATGGGTAATATTCGAAAATCGAGCTGATCTTCAGTAAGAGGTTCCCATACTCCATGCCTCCGAAGTAATCCTCCTCTTTCCAGTCTTTCCTGCAATATGTTGCGCTGTTGTGACTTCAATAACATTTCACGGGCCAAATTCTCTGTCGCTTCTTCCATAACAATAATTGAGGGATGATATTTGTTTATTAAAGCACATGCTATCCTGATGTAATCGCGAATGTGTGGAATACTAGTATTAGGAATTTGGTCTCTGAATATTTTGAATATTGATTTCAGATGTCCATTTCGGGATTCGACTATCCACCTACATTTTGTTATAAGCCGAGACTGATTTGCTTCAGCTGTTGTTAGCTGAGATCTTCGGCCAAGATGAGCGGGCATTTCAACTCGAATTCCAATGTCTTGTAAGAATTCCTGAGCATCTCTGTAACCACGATCAAGTACAAATATGTCTTCCTCTTGAAAATAATTTCGAAGTTGTCCAAGATCATTTTGATATTCGTGGGTTAACATTCTTGCATCGTTGTTACGAGAATTTGAAAAATATGGCCCATGCACATCTATTATGTAACCATCTGGGGAAACAATTAAAGCCGGCTTCAAGAGATGATATGATTTATGTACCGAAAATAATTTCCTAAGAATCTGAAAGTTTCTACTCTTTTGAATTTTCAAGTACGTTCCGTCAATAAAAGCAATAGCTATTGGTAGCTGAGGCTCCGGATTATATAATTGATTAGCGAAAGGGGTCACATGTTCTCTAATGAATCGTTCGCATGACATATGATCATATCCTAAGTTTTGATTCACAAAGGTTGCTAGAGAACTTGTAACTTTTGCAATGACGAGACTCGTTGTTTGTCTACTTGGATAGGAAAACATAGCAGTTAAAAAATTATCTGATAAACCTTGACCACATTATTACAACTATCAAAAACAGCGTTGAACTGTTCTTTTGTTAATGAGGTCAAAGATTTCATCTCATCATCTGTATAACTATTTTCATCATCAAACTTGTTAAAATCATTTACGTTGTTCCGAAGTTGAGAAATGAAAGCATTTAATTCGGAATCTTTAAGTGTATAAGGTCTCGTAATAACCTTGAAGCCATTTTGCAAGGGAGCTACCACCAGTTGATCAATAGTCAAATGACCGGGACATATTCTGGAACCATCAGGAATAAAAATGTCTTTTCTTACAAATACGTCAATTCTGGCTTTTAAAGACATACGCTGGAAAGCCTCTTGATTACAAACAATACAGTTATGACGGCGGTTAAAAAGTACCTTGAAAACAGTTGGATCGGGATCTTCAGCATAAACTTGAAGCTCTTCTAAAATACTTTGATAGCACGTGAAACATATTCGAGACTTATCATTTGGGTCATCGTCCAGAAGTTACAGTTCTTGCCTCCGTTTAACCGCCGTGTTTCTAAGCTCCTCATTTTGGACAAAAGGAATTACTTGTCGAGGAGCATTGACAGATTCACAAACATAACAACTGAATCTGAAACGAAACGCCATTTCAAATACCGTTAAGAGCACTTATTTTTTTAAAATTATATATTAGTATATGTAAATGGTATATCCGTTGGAATAAATAAATAAGAATATGTAAATAAAAATAATTAATTCAACAAAGAAGAAATAATTAATCGAATGCACAAAATATCAGTAACTGTCAATATTCTGACTATTGCTATCATCACCTAGAAATCAAATAATCGAATGGAATATTTGACAGCATGGCTGACTAGAATAAAGCAGAAGTTTTTTTTTTATAAAGCAGAACATTTTATCAAGAACATTTTGTGAGAAATGCTATATAATAAAGTTTTTCATATGCAGTCAACTTTCGAGTATGGACACCCTGAATTTGGCAAAGTTAAATATAGCTGAAAACTGCAATGATCTTTCAAATATTCGTAATTTTGTATAAATAGAAATAGAAAAATATTTCAAAACTATTTATTACATTAAATCATTTTAAAAGTACCTATTCCGAAAATGATTGAGTCAAACAAATTGAAATAAAAACGTGTGATACACCCTGTATACAAAATCGTTTAAATGTATTATGTGTGGAAGCATTTATTTATATAAAAGTATTGTTTCGCCTTAATCATTTTTGCAGAACCCCAAAAAATAGTTTGGTTAGCACATAATTTAAATCGACTATTCAACTTTTTAAACACCCTGTATCTCAGAAACTAATGTTAATGAAGTAAAATTTCAATACATTACGAGGGTTGTTTATAAAGTGTATGCCATTGTTAAAAATATTCAAAATTGATGAAATTTCAAAATCACCAGAAATTGCCATTTTTCAAAAAGTTTTTCACCAATCACCAGATTTTTCTTTCATAAAATGACCAGATCTGGAGGAATTCCACCAGACCTGGCATCACTGGTTCATATGTTCATGATGGAGATATTGTATAAAGTGTTTTCATCGACCTTCAGCGTACATTTGGGACTATCGATACAAAAATCCCAGGCCTTCGGAATCATGAACAATGCACTTGATTGGTTTACTGATTAACTGAGGGACCATTCCCATGTGACTAGAGTTAATAATGTGTTCCCAAATTCGGTTCCTAGTGAGATCGGAGTACCACAAGGCAATGTCTTGGGCCCTCTCTTGTTTGTCCTATATGGTAATGATCTAGATAAAGTTTTAAAGAATACATTTCTGAGTCTTTTTGCAGACGATACATTAATTTGTGTAAACGGGAAGGATTTTAATCAGGTAGTAGATACTATGAACTCAGAACTGGATATCTTGTATAACTGGTTATGTGTAAATAGGCTTAAATTAAAAGTAAAAAAGACAAAGTACATGGTTTTTTGCTCTAAGCAGAAATGTAAAAAAAATTCTAGAAAATAATTATAGTATTAAAATTAACACTTCCTATTTGAATGCGACACTATTGAATGTTTTTTCAAATTATAACTAGTTTTAAATTTAGCGTTGCATGTGTTGCATTTGAAATTCTTCTCATCCGAGTGTGTTAATAAGTGTCTCTTCCAATTGCATCTTTGTTTGAATTTTGCTTTACAAGTGTCACATTCAAAGGGATAAATATTTGAGTGAATCAGTATGTGAACTTTCAAAGTGGCTTTGCGTTTAAATTTTGCTTTGCAAATGACACATTCAAAAGGATGCTGTTCCGAATGTGTTATTACGTGTTTCTTTACACTGTCTTTTCGTTTAAATTTTGCTTCACAAATGTTACATTCCAAAAGACAAATATCTGTGTGTATTAATAAGTGAGAATTGAATTCGCTTTTTCGTTTAAATTTTGCTTTGCAAGTGTCACATTCAAAAAAGTAATCTATGTGTAATAACCTGTGATACTTCAATGCGCCTTTTCGTTTAAATTTTGCTTCACAAATATCACATGCGAAAGGATAAATATCTGAGTGTATTAATTTGTGAGCCGTCAAACAATATTTTCGTTTAAATTTTGCTTTGCAAGTATCACAAGCAAAAGGATAATTATCCGAGTGTGTTAGTATGTGAATGTTCAAATCGGATTTTCGTTTGAATTTTGCTTTGCAAATATTACATGCGAAAGGATGAATCTTCGAATGTGTTGAAATGTGTTCCTTTAAATTGTATTTTCGTTTAAATTTCGCTTTGCAAGTGTCACACTCAAAAAGACGAATATCCGAATGTGTTATTGAATGCTTTTTCAAACTTGTTATGGTTTTGAATACAGCATTGCAAGTATAGCATTGGAACTTCCTGATAGCATCTGGTTCTGATGGATTTGCGACACTTGAATATTCCTCTCCCTCTTCATTTGTATCTATCAGTTCAATAGCTGATTCTTCTATTTCGTTTTTGATGTCATTCTTTATATAATAATTTTGTATCATAAACCTAAAAAAAAATGTGTTTTAGATTCACAGTTAGATTTTGAAATTAGGTGAATTGGGTAAGTGGGATAAACATTCCAAAAAAATAAATAATAGTGAAGATATTTATTTGCACTAAAAACTTACAAAATTACAAAAACAATTTGAACTAAACTGCCTAGTATAGCACTTATCCATACCTACATATACAACTCACATTACTTAATAAACAACTAAAGCCCGTATTACATCTGTGAATTTTTCTGTGTATTTTTTCATGTAGTTTTGATTTATGTTGCGTTCGAAGTTTTTCCGGTTGTCACCCTGAATTACATGAAGAAATACACGAAAAAATACACAGATGTAAAAAGGCTTAAGAATAATTATTTTATTTTTATTATTTAATACATATCCTCCATTGGTACAGTATAGTAACAGAAGATTAGAGTAAAAACTCCGAACAAAATAGGATTATAATCGCATTAGCTTCGGGGGACAGTTTTATTTTATTTTTTGCAAACTATTTCAGTAATTGAACATAAAACTTCTAAATTATCTTGCGATGAAGGATAGTTTTCTCAAATAAAAAAAAAACAGGTAGCTTGCTTCACCAGTTATAAGCTAAAAACCACTATAAAACATTATTTTCAGTGATTTTTTGATGATTTGTCATATTTACCGCGAAAATTTTTGTTGGACATTTTGAGATTCGTGTTCAGCACCCCAAAAAACATAGGAACCACTAAAAACAGTTATACCAAAACTGTCTACTATGAACGCTTCTTGAATGCTATTTGACTGAACTCAATACATTTCCCAAAATTTCGCGTTCATGGATATAATTATAAAACAAAATCTATAAATAATTTCCATCTCAACATTACATTAAAGAAAAATTAAAATTAAAATCTAATTATATTTAGTGAACAAAGCAGAAATTACCTACACAAATTAACACTTCCTATTTGAATGCGACATTATTGAATGTTTTTTCAAACTATAATTGGTTCTAAATTCAGCGTTGCATATGTAACATTTGAAATTCTTCTCATCCGAGTGTGTTAATAAGTGTCTCTTCCAATTGCATCTTTGTTTGAATTTTGCTTTACAAGTGTCACATTCAAAGGGATAAATATCCGAGTGAATCAGTATGTGATCTTTCAAATGTGCTTTGCATTTAAATTTTGCTTTGCAAATAACACATTCAAAAGGACGAATATCCGAATGTGTTTTTACGTGATTCTCCAAATTATGTTTTCGTTTGAATTTTGCTTTGCAAATGTTACATTCCAAAGGATAAATATCTGAGTGTATTACTGTGTGAGAATTTAATTCTCCTTTTCGTTTAAATTTTGTTTTGCAAATGTCACATTCAAAAGAGTAAATTTCTGAGTGTGATAACCTGTGATATATCAAGTCGCCTTTCCGTTTAAATTTTGCATCACAAATATCACATGCGAAAGGATAAATATCTGAGTGTATTAATTTGTGAGACTTCAAACTATTTTTTTTTTTAAATTTTGCTTTGCAAGTATCACAACCAAAAGGATAATTATCCGAGTGTGTTAATATGTGAGTGTTTAAATCGGATTTTCGTTTATATTTTGCTTTGCAAGTATTACATGCGAAAGGATAAATCTTCAAGTGTGTTAAACTGTGTTCCTTTAAATGACATTTTCGTTTAAATTTCGCTTTGCAAGTGTCACATTCAAAAAGACGAATATCCGAATGTGTAATTGAATGATATTTTAAACTTGTTTCGGTTTTGAATACAGCATTGCAAGTGTTGCATTGGAACTTCCTGGTAACATCTGGTTCTGATGAATTTGCGACACTTGAATAATCTTTTTCCTCTTTGTTTGGATCTATTAGTTCAATAGATGATTCTTCTATTTCGTTTATGGTTTCATCTTTTAGATAATCATTTTCTATCATAAAACTAAAAAAAAAAACGTGCTTCAGATTCATAGTTAAATTTTGTAACTAAGTGAGATTGAAATTTAAAAAAAAACTAATACATATCCTATAATAGTACTAACATTTTTATTAGTCATACAAATCTGTTTACTTAAATGTAGTAACCATGTATTCTCTCACAAAAATTACAAAATTTCAACAAAAATTGCATTGCAGTATAGCAGTATGTAACTGAAGATTGGAGTAGAATTTGGTAATTATGTATTGTCACACAACACAACCTCAGCAGTCAGCATGATCATCATTGACCAGTATTGCCGTACTTATAACAATACATAATTATCATCAAAGATATATTTAATTGTCATCAATAATATCAATATCAATACACTGTAATTGCAACCATATAAATTTTAAATTAACGACCTTCCAGCATCCAAAATATTAATGAAGTAGAAAGAAGGTTTGGAATGAGCTTTGCGGCATTCAAATGATTCCAGAATGCGATAGCACTAGTTAGGGCAAAAAATATATTGGATCTCCCATATCTCCCACTCTAACCCTGAGTGAGATAGCGCTAGCCAGGGCAGGAAAATCTCGCGGATCTCTCCTGTACTCTCACTCTAATGTTGGCCGCAAATATATGTATTGAGTAGATAGACAAAGGGCTATTCCAACCAATATGGACAATGTCATATACCTATCTTCAACTGTTGACAGTTGAAAATTGACTTTGTTCCAACTTTGATAGGCTGTAAAACTTGAACGGTTAATTTTACAGCAAAACCGATTTCACATTCTCGTCTGTAGTTTTTCATAAATTATCATTTGACAGTATTTGACATCAAGTTTGAATTTAATCGGAGATTAAATTTAACTGGAATTTTTAATCATGGATTAAATTTAAAGTTGGTGTCAAATGATAGTTTATTTAATTATACGACATTGTCACTGCCTTCGTAATCTATAACAGGCCGACATGTTCAAATAATGACGTGACGCATTCAGGCGGAACACGCAGGTGCCGCGTTGCCTATACGCCTGCAGAATTAGTACCTTTACATAGCGATTTAGCAAATATTAATTATTATTAGTTAGTTATTATAATTAAGTTTATAGGTATGAAACCATTTAAATTATAGGCGTTCAAAAATTTTATAACATAATATGGTATAGGTAATAATAAATTAGTAGTTGGGGCCTAATATAAAAATAAAGCAAAAAATACAAGTTTCTTGTGAGGTTATTTATTCCTATAATATACAATAATACATATACATACAATATACGCTCGGCTATAATAAGCAAGGATATATTTATACAAACACAGACTTATTTCACAATGACCTACCTGAATGAAACAATAATATGAAGAATGTGATAGAAGCATACCAATAAGTATTTCTATTTTCTACTTTGCAGACATTTGCGTGGCATCACAACTTCTGTACCTACCTGCAATTCAAGGGAAGATGATAGTCTATTTTATTTTATGGAATTTACCAATAAAAAAATGCTGCGTGCATATGGCCGAGTATTATTCGGTCTTGATTGATGCCCGAGCCGAAGTTATGTCTGACTCATAAATATAAGAGAATGTATCTACTGATTAATTCCAAATATAGAAAAAACACAAAACAATTTCAATAATATGCTCCCAATTCAATTTTAAATTACTCACTATCCGCCTGCATTTCCCTAATTACAAATTCCTAATTCCTCTTTGAAATGGTCAATGCAAACCACAGTGTTTTTAGTGATGGTAACGTCTCGTGGAATTTTTCTCTCCCACAACTTTCTCCTTTCCTGTGAACTTAAAAACAGAAGAGCCGCTACATATTGTTCACCACTGCCACTTTTATAATTGGATGAACCCCGGTAACACAGCAACTATTTTGGCATTATTAAACACTTCACTCAAGAAGAATGGAAGTAAGCACTAATTATGAGCAATTTTGGACAATTATAAAGATATTTTTCCCTTTTTTTGCCAAAAAAATCACAAACAGCCTTTTAATTGTACCATAGTAAAACAAGTTTCACTTATGTGAAATCTTGCCCGCGGCCCGCCTGAGTAAATCAGCTGATCGTGACGTCACTATCCGAACAAGGCCTGTTAGATTACGAAGGCAGTGACATTGTACATGAAATATGTTTAGAATTTTCCGCAGAATCTAAAAATGTCATGATATATAGAAGGTACCAAAAATAAAGTTGATAACGGTACAGCTGTTCTTGGAACACACCAACAATCAAATTATTTTCGACCAGATCCCAATGCAGGTCCATCAAAATACACCATTGAGGAAATAAATAATATATACGGAATTCAATTACAAGAACCAGACGAAATTTTTGAGAACTATGGAAGTTCAGAGTTCGGAGAAATATCAGACAACTCAGAAATAAATGACGATCAAATAAGTCAAGATTACAAAGCCCTGATGAAAATTTTCAGACACTAGCCTTGGAATCCAACAATCAGCATTGACTTTAAATTGAAACTTTTGATCCACCTTGTAAACTTTTAATAGACACAGGTAGTTATGCTTCACTAATAAGACCTTCAATGGCGGAAGAATACTTCCCAGATTTTATAGTAAACTCTTTAAATAAACTTACTACATGTATGGGAACTAGAAAAGCTCATGGTAAAGTGAGAATTCCAATTTTACATGAATTTAATATTGATCAAGATATTGATATGATAATGTATAATTTTTATGATTATTTTGACGGTATTATAGGAATTAAAGCTTTACAAACAAATAATTCAAATATTGACTTTACTAATAAGTGCCTTAGTAATGAAGAAATTATAGTTCCATTTCAATTTAGAACAGACTTTGATACCCAAAATTTAGGAAAAACTATTCAACTTTGTCATTTTAATACAGACATCCTTGAAAATTCTGAGATTCTAATACCTCAAGTGAAAACGGAGATATACATGATATGTACCGGAAACAACAGCTAAAGTTACAAACGGAACAGCATTGTTAGAAGTGCATAATCTAACAGATAAACCTTCTGTTCTAACTACGCATAAAGATGACCTAGCAGAAACAAGTTTTATTTATAATGAAGATGCTTTTGAGACATTTAATATAGAACAAGTAACATGTCCTATATGTTAATGATCTAGATAAAGTTTTAAAGAATATATTTCTGAGTTTTTTTGCAGACGATACATTAATTTGTGTAAACGGGAAGGATTTTAATCAGGTAGTAGTTACTATGAAGTCAGAACTGGATATATTTTATAACTGGTTATGTGTAAATAGGCCTAAATTAAATGTAAAAAAGGCAAAGTATATGGTTTTTGGCTCTAAGTAGAATTGTAAAAAAATCCTAGAAAATAATTATTATAGTATTAAAATTAACACTTCCTATTTGAATGCGACACTATTGAATGTTTTTTTAAATTATAGCTGGTTCTGAATTTAGCGTTGCATGTGTTGCATTTGAAATTCTTCTCAACCGAGTGTGTTAATAAGTGCCTCTTCAAATTGCTTTTTAGTTTGAATTTTGCTTTGCAAGTGTCACATTCAAAGGGATAAATATCCGAGTGAGTCAGCATGTGATCTTTCAAAGTGGCTTTGCGTTTAAATTTTGCTATGCAAATAACACATTCAAAAGGATGATGTTCCAAATGTGTTATTACGTGTTTCTTTAAACTGTCTTTTCGTGTGAATTTTGCTTTGCAAATGTTACATTCCAAAAGACAAATATCTGTGTGTATTAATATGTGAGAATTAAATTAGCTTTTTCGTTTAAATTTTGCTTTGCAAGTGTCACATTCAAAAAAGTGATCCAAGTGTAATAACCTGTGATACTTCAATCCGCCTTTTCGTTTAAATTTTGCTTCACAAATATCACATGCGAAAGGATAAATGTCTGAGTGTATTAATTTGTGAGCCGTCAAACAATATTTTCGTTTACATTTTGCTTTGCAAGTATCACAAGCAAAAGGATAATTATCCGAGTGTGTTAGTATGTGAATGTTCAAATCGGATTTTCGTTTGAATTTTGCTTTGCAAATATTACATGCGAAAGGATGAATCTTCGAATGTGTTGAAATGTGTTCCTTTAAATTGCATTTTCGTTTAAATTTTGCATTGCAAGTGTCACATTCAAAAAGACGAATATCCGAATGTGTCACTGAATGTTTTTTCAAACTTGTTATGGTTTTGAATACAGCATTGCAAGTATGGCATTGGAACTTCCTAATAGCATCTGGTTCTGATGGATTTGCGACACTTGAATATTCCTCTCCCTCTTCAATAGCTGATTCTTCTTTTTCGTTTTTGATGTCATTCTTTAGATAATAATTTTTTATCATAAACCTAAAAAAAAATGTGTTTTAGATTCACAGTTAGATTTTGAAATTAGGTGAACTGGGTAAGTGGGATAAACATTCCAAAAAAATAAATATAGTGAAGATATTTATTTGCACTAAAAACTTACAAAATTACAAAAACAATTTGAACTAAACTGCCTAGTATAGCACTTATCCATACCTACATATACAACTTACATTACTTAATAAACAACTGAAGCCCGTATTACATCTGTGAATTTTTCTGTGTATTTTTTCATGTAGTTTTGATTTATGTTGCGTTCGAAGTTTTTCCGGTTGTCACCCTGAATTACATGAAGAAATACACGAAAAAATACACAGATGTAAAAAGGCTTAAGAATAATTATTTTATTTTTATTATTTAATACATATCCTCCATTGGTACAGTATAGTATGTAACAGAAGATTAGAGTAAAAATTCCGAACAAAATGGGATTATAATCGCATTAGCTTCGGGGGACAGTTTTATTATATTTTTTGCAAACTATTTCAGTAATTGAACATAAAACTTCTAAATTATTTTGCGATGAAGGATAGTTTTCTCAAATAAAAAAAAAACAGGTAGCTTGCTTCACCAGTTATAAGCTAAAAACCACTATAAAACATTATTTTCAGTGATTTTTTGATGATTTGTCATATTTACCGCGAAAATTTTTGTTGGACATTTTGAGATTCGTGTTTAGCACCCCAAAAAACATATAAACCACTAAAAACAATTATACCAAAACTTTCTACTTTAAACGCTTTCTGGATACTATTTGACGGAACTAAATATATTTCCCAAAATATCGCGTTCATGGATATAATTAAAAAACAAAATCTAAAAATAATTTCCATCTTAACATGACATTAAAAAAATTGAAATTTAAATCTAATTTTATTTGGTGAATCAGTGAAGTATTAAAAGAATAGGTACTTAAATTGAACAGGGCAGAAATTACCTACACAAATTAACACTTCCTATTTGAATGCGACACTATTGAATGTTTTTTCAAACTATAACTGGTTCTAAATTCAGCGTTGCATATGTTGCATTTGAAATTCTTCTCATCCGAGTGTGTTAATAAGTGTCTCTTCATACTACCTTTATGTTTGAATTTTGCTTTGCAAGTGTCGCATTCAAAGGGATAAATATCCGAGTGAATCAGTATGTGATGTATGTTTCAAAGGGGCTTTGCGTTCTCATATTTGCAGCGAAAATTTTTATTTGGCAAATTGAGATTTTTTTGAAAAATGTGAAAGTGGCTCATTGTCTCTTTCTACAAGTCGCTCATTAATACATATTTTGTATACAGGGAAAGTCCGAAATAAGTGCGCATTTTGTTATGATAGATAGAGTATAGTAAGATAATTACTTTTGGTATAGGAACAGGTGTTCGCAAACGTTAAGAAAATACAGGGTATGGAAATTTTTGGAAAATTCTAACTTCTTGCCTTTAGATTTAAAATGCATTGAGCGATTTTGTTCAAATTTTCAGAGAGCTTTGCGATATAATATGACATAAACTTTTTTAATTGCATTGTTGTTGAGTTTTGGGTGTCATGTGAACAGAGTGGAGTATACTAATCCACGAGATTTTTCAAACAATACATTGCTTTTTATTTTATTATCTCGTAAACGTCGCATCGAAAAAGAGAAATTCGAGATACCTTTTTTGTTTAAAATTAAACGAGGAATCAAAAAAATAATTTTCAATTTGTCAAAAATCCCAGGAGCGTCCAAATTATTTCTTTTCAAAAAATGAGAGTCGCTCTAGGTCCGGTCCTGGAAACGTGGAACTCAAACGGATTTTTTTTAGAAAGATGCTTGAGAACATTGCAAACACTCACTGAAAATTTGAATAAAATCGCTCAAGGAATTTTGAATCTAAAGACAAAAAGTTAAAATTTTCCGAAAATTTCAACATTCTGTATTTTCTTGAAGAGACGTCGCGGACACATATACCTATGCAAAAAGTGTTTGTCCTACTGTAATCTATCTAACATAACAAAATGCGCACTTATTTCGGACTCACCCTGTATATTGTATGTATGTAGGTACAGGGTATTTTCCCATATATACACCCCCCACTACAGGGGTTATGTGAAGAGATATCAAAAAATTGTAAGTACAAAAGTTTTGGGGTTTTACCTGAAATTTTTGAATCCGATGTCAGAAACTTTTTTTTTCTTAGAAATGTCAAATTTTGACAGATCGTCAGTATTTCCTTAGAGAACACCCTATATGTATATTATTTCACAATAAAAAAAATCAAATGTTCTGATTTCAAATATATATGGTTTAACTACTTTTAATCTAGCCGTTTTGGAAATATCAAGCTCCAAACTTCATAATACATACATTGAAAAACCTTGGTTGGCGGTGCATTGTTATTGTTTGACATTTAATACCGAAAAAATGATTAAATGATTCGAAAGCCATTATTATTTTTTGCTAGTTGGTCTATGAATGTCAAAAAATACCGTACAGTGAATTTTAACTTAAATCCAACTTTGAGGCTCAATGGCTCTAAAAGTATTTGAGTTATCAAACTCAATCTAACACTGATTTATAGAGAATTTAATGCTCTTTCCAACCATATATAATTTATTTTGATTTGCTCAAAATTTAATACAAGTGATAATTGCTCCTAACCTTCTCAGAATTCAAAAAAAATTTAAAGCTAAAAATTGAGATTTCCTTTTTAATTTTTCTTGTGGTGAAATCAAGATTTTGTAGTGATGTTAGAGTTTTTTTCGACTAATTTAGACCCGCTCTATGGATTGGAAAAGTCAAAATTCAATAAATATGAACAATAAAAATTTCGAATTTTTCAAAGGGTTACCCCTTTAGATTTTTATTTCAAAATATTTGATCATATCTTAAAATCTATTGAAGATTTTGAATTAAAATTATCAGGAAATGTAACTTTTGACAAGTACTTTAAAACGGTATTTAGTTAAAATCGCTAGCTCTTATGGTTTTCGAGAAAATCGAGTTTTTTTGATAAAATTTGGATTAAAACATAACTTTGAGATCCAATTGCCCAGAAATTATTCGAGTTATCAGAACCAATTTGGCATGGATTGATAGAGAATTTAATGCTCTTTCGAACCATATATAATTTGTTTCAAATTGTTCAAATTTACTTGAAGATATTGGCCATTATTCCTAATCTTGTCAAGATTTGAAAAAATTTCCAGAACGAAAACTGAGATTTCCTAGCTTTTTGAAATCGCTATTTTGAAAGTGATGTTAGAATTTTTTTCGACTAATTTAAACCCGCTGAATCAATTGGAAAAGTGAAAATTTCGAAAATATGGAAAATTAAAATTTCGAGTTTTCGATTGGTTTGACTGAAACCCCCCATAAGCAACGCCACTGGCCAAACAAAATACATGTTGCCAACTTGAAAAATAACCGGCCAATAGCAACAAGAGCCTGGAATAAACAGAAATTGAAATATAAAAAGGGAAACATATATAAATATATCAAAAGAACAAATACAAATTTATATAAAAATCAAAGGACCTCACACACCACTTATGGGTATTTGGTTTTCTGGCAAACAAATGAAATTTGTATGTTAATGAAGTAAAATTTTAATACATTACGAGGGATGTTTATAAAGTGTATGCCATTGTTAAAAATATTCAAAATTGATGAAATTTCAAAATCACCAGAAATTGCCAATTTTCAGAAAGTTTTTCACCAATCACCAGATTTTTCTTTCATAATATGACCAGATCTGGTGAAATTTCATCAGACCTGGCATCACTGGTTCATATGTTCATGATGGAGATATTGTATAAAGTGTTTTCATCGACCTTCAGCGTACATTTGAGACCATCGATACAAAAATCCCAGGCCTTCAGAATTATGAACAATGCACTTGATTGGTTTACTGATTACCTGAGGGACCATTCCCATGTGACTAGAGTTAATAATGTGTTCCCAAATTCGGTTCCTAGTGAGATCGGAGTACCACAAGGCAATGTCTTGGGCCCTCTCTTGTTTGTCCTATATGTTAATGATCTAGATAAAGTTTTAAAGAATATATTTCTGAGTCTTTTTGCAAACGATACATTAATTTGTGTAAACGGGAAGGATTTTAATCAGGTAGTAGATACTATGAACTCAGAACTGGATATCTTGTATAACTGGGTATGTGTAAATAGGCTTAAATTAAAAGTAAAAAAGACAAAGTATATGGTTTTTTTTTTGAGCAGAATTGTGAAAAAATTCTAGAAAATAATTATAGTATTAAAATTAACACTTCCTATTCGAATGCGACACTATTGAATGTTTTTTCAAATTATAACTAGTTCTAAATTTAGCGTTGCATGTGCTGCATTTGAAATTCTTCTCATCCGAGTGTGTTAGTAAGTGCCTCTTCAAATTGCTTTTTAGTTTGAATTTTGCTTTGCAAGTGTCACATTCAAAGGGATAAATATCCGAGTGAGTCAGTATGTGATCTTTCAAAGTGGCTTTGCGTTTAAATTTTGCTTTGCAAATGACACATTCAAAAGGATGCTGTTCCGAATGTGTTATTACGTGTTTCTTTAAACTGTCTTTTCGTTTAAATTTTGCTTCACAAATGTTACATTCCAAAAGACAAATATCTGTGTGTATTAATATGTGAGAATTAAATTCGCTTTTTCGTTTAAATTTTGCTTTGCAAGTGTCACATTCGAAAAAGTGATCCAAGTGTAATAACCTGTGATACTTCAATCCGCCTTTTCGTTTAAATTTTGCTTCACAAATATCACATGCGAAAGGATAAATATCTGAGTGTATTAATTTGTGAGCCGTCAAACAATATTTTCGTTTAAATTTTGCTTTGCAAGTATCACAAGCAAAAGGATAATTATCCGAGTGTGTTAGTATGTGAATGTTCAAATCGGATTTTCGTTTGAATTTTGCTTTGCAAATATTACATGCGAAAGGATGAATCTTCGAATGTGTTGAAATGTGTTCCTTTAAATTGTATTTTCGTTTAAATTTCGCTTTGCAAGTGTCACACTCAAAAAGACGAATATCCGAATGTGTTATTGAATGCTTTTTCAAACTTGTTATGGTTTTGAATACAGCATTGCAAGTGTAGCATTGGAACTTCCTAATAGCATCTGGTTTTGATGGATTTGCGACACTTGAATATTCCTCTTCCTCTTTATTTGTATCTATTAGTTCAATAGCTGATTCTTCTATTTCGTTTTTGATGTCATCCTTTAGATAATAATTTTTTATCATAAACCTAAAAAAAAAACGTGTTTTAGATTCATAGTTAGATTTCGAAATTAGAAAAACTGGGTAAGGGAAATAAAAATTTCAAAAAAAAATAAAAAATAATAATAGTAATAATAATTATAATATTGACATTTATTTGCACTTAAATCTGTCAAAATTACAAAAACAATTTGAACTAATGCCACAAAGGCAAATCGTCGCGCGTGGCCTAGTATAGCACTTATCCGTACCTACATATACAACTTACATTACTCAATACACAACTAAATTTACATCTGTGTATTTTTCTGTGTATTTCTTCATGCAGTTCAGGGTGACAACCGGAAAACTTCAAATGCAACATAAATCAGCAATATGAAAAACAAAATAATTTTGGCACGCTGAGCTACATGGAGAAATACACAGATGTAATACGAGCTTGAGAATAATTAGAAAATTTCTACAGAAATTGCATCGCAGTATATATAATACAGGGTGTTCCTAAATATCATGTAAAAAAAAGGGGTTGATTCTCTGATTTATTTAAAGACTAAAATTTCTAATAAACATAGGTCCGCAAACGCTTCGTTACCGATCTACAGGGTGTCGAAATTTCAATATTTTTTCAGTTTTTTCTTTATAGCTTCTGCAATTTTTGAGGGATTTAGCTCAAATTTGGAATATAGATTACGCAATAAGAGCTGGATGATTGCACATATCAAACGTTGGCCAGAATCTACAGGGTGATGTTTTTCAGGGGTCATGCCCCTTTTTCTGTCCCTGAAATTTTTCGCGATGCGTCGCGCCGCTAGTCCATTCCAAGAAACAGAATGATTTTTCTACCTTATTTAAAAACTTTTTGTTCTCTTGTAATTTTTTCGTATCACTGACCCTTATCGAGAAAAAAATTAAAAAACAAATCTCTGTAATTAGCTAGATGAAACTAAAGTGACTCAATAAACCTTTTCTACCTACAGTGACGACAATAGATGTCCCGCAGCCATATTCTGGCTCATTTTCAATAGGAATCTAGAGGTGGGACACCCCTCGCCGCCATATTCTTGCTTATTTTCAATATGAATACATTAAAACTTCAACACCCTGTAGATCGGTAACAAAGCGTTTGAGGACCTATGTTTATTAGAAATTTTAGTCATAAAATAAACCAAAGAATCACCCTCTTTCGTTTGTACATGATATTTAGGAACTTTTAAGATTTGTGTTCAGCACCCCAAAAAACATATAAACCACTAAAAACAATTATACCAAAACCTTCTACTTTGAATGCTTCGTGGATACTATTTGATTGAACTAAATACATTTCCCAAAATTTCACGTTCATGGATATAATTATAATACAAAATCTAAAAATAATCTCCATCTTAACATTACTTTAAAAAAAATTGAAATTTAAATCTATAGTATATTGTGTATTTAGGTGGAAAAGTGACACATTCTCGGCCGACGGTGTAAGTTGATGGCAATCACCGAAGGCCGAGAATGTGCTTTTCCACCGAAATACACATACTATTTTTTCTGCGATCGGTCAAATATCTGTTAAATGTTTGTCTTTTTGTTCCAATTATTCAGCAGTACGAGAATCACTTTCCCGGCCTAGGCCAGAAAAGTAATTCCCGTATTGTTATTCATTGATTCCTTAGCAACTACTGAAACATAATTGAAATACCAGAATATTGGGTTTTGCGACCTGTCAACCGGTCAAAAATGCTAACATTTCTTGTCAATCGCAGAAAAACTATATTTAGTGAATTAGTGAATGATTAAGAGGCCCAGTTGTACAATCTTAGTTCAAAACAGAGTTTAGCTGAACTCGACTGATACTTGAACTTCCCCATTTGAAATGCATTGCCGTTGAAATTGATATAATTATATTAATAGTTGACAGTAATGTATTTTAAATGGGAAAGCTCAAATACCAGTCGAGTTCAGTTGAACTTTGTTTTGAACCGAGATTATACAGCTGGGCCTAAAAGAAACTTAAATTGAACAGAGCAGTAATTACCTACACAAATTAACACTACCTATTTGAATGCGACACTATTGAATGTTTTTTCAAACTATAACTGGTTCTAAATTCAGCGTTGCATGTGTTGCATTTGAAATTCTTCTCATCCGAGTGTGTTAATAAGTGTCTCTTCAAACTGCCTCTTTGTTTGAATTTTGCTTTGCAAGTGTCGCATTCAAAGGGATAAATATCCGAGTGAATCAGTATGTGATCTTTCAAAGGAGCTTTGCGTTTAAATTTTGCTTTGCAAATAACACATTCAAAAGGACGAATTTCCGAATGTGTTTTTAAGTGATTCTTCAAATTGTATTTTCGTTTGAATTTTGCTTTGCAAATGTTACATTCGAAAGGATAAATATTTGAGTGTATTACTATGTGAGAATTTAATTCTCTTTTTCGTTTAAATTTTAGTTTGCAAATGTCACATTCAAAAGAGTAAATTTCTGAATGTGATAATCTGTGATATTTCAATTCGCCTTTTCGTTTAAATTTTGCTTCACAAATATCACATGCAAAAGAATAAATATCTGAGTGTATTAATTTGTGAACCTTCAAACTATATTTTCTTTTAAATTTTGCTCTGCAAGTATCACAACCAAAAGGATAATTATTATCGGAGTGTTTGAATAATATGTGAGTGTTCAAATAGGATTTTCGTTTATATTTTGCTTTGCAAGTGTTACATGCGAAAGGATAAATCTTCGAGTGTGTTAAAATGTGTTCCTTTAAATTGCATTTTCGTTTAAATTTCGCTTTGCAAGTGTCACATTCAAAAAGACGAATATCCGAATGTGTCATTGAATGATATTTCAACCTTGCTTTGGTTTTGAATACAGCATTGCAAGTATAGCATTGGAACTTCCCAATAACATCTGGTTCTGATGAATTTGCGACACTTGCAGATTCCTCTCCCTCTTTGTTTGGATCTATTAGTTCAACTTCTATTTCGTTTTTGATGTCATCCTTAAGAAAATTATTTTTTATCATAAACCTAAAAAACAACGTGTTTTAGATTCGTAGTAGATTTCGGAATTAGGTGAACTGGGTAAGTGGGATTAAAATTCTAAAAAAATAATACATATCATTTATTGTTACAATATTTTTCATTACTCAAACAAATCTGTCGGTTTACTTGAATGTAGTAATCATCATCGTATACAATTATATTATCTCAGAAAAATTAGAAAATTTTAACAGAAATTGCATATAGCAGTGTGTAACAAAAGATTGAAGAGGAATTGTTGAACAAAATGCTAATTTCTGTAATTTAAAAAATCTAGGACGAATGATAGAAACTGACTTATGGTAAACTTTGTCAGTATGGGGGACAGTTAGTTAATACATATATAAATATCGAATTTGGCACCATAGAAAGTTCGATGTGAAACTTTTTTTTGAAAAGTTCCCGAAAGATGGCGCTAACTTTTTAATACTATCAAATAAATATTCTCCGATGCACGAAAACGTTTATTTTTTTCAACACTGACCGTGACACTATTATAGATTTAACCTTTGTAAATGCTTCTTGTTGTTCACTTGACCAAGCAAATGCAATATCTTTTCTCAGTAATCTTGTAATTGGTTCCACCAACACACCATAAATTGGAACATATCTACAAAAATATCCAGAAATGCCCAAGACTTACCTAACTTCCTCTACATTAGTTGGCTCTTTAATTTCCATAACGGCACTATTTTTTTCCATGCCAGGTCTCACCCCAGACACACTGATTTCCCGCCCCAAACAGGCAATCTGAGACTGAAAGAAGCTGCACTTACTAAGTTTAAGTGTTAAGTTTCCCTGTCTTGAAACGTCTAATACAATTCTCAATCTCGATAAAGCTTGTTTTACACTATGTGCCGGAATTATAAGATTATCCAAGTAGGCAGAAACAATTTTGTTCAAGTAATCTTTAAGTACCTATCATGCTTATCAATCTCTGAGTGCATTAGTTAGCCCGAACGGCATCCTCGTGAACTCATAATGCGCTGACGGTGTGATAAATTTACCTCACTAATATCTAAATTTAACTTTTGCAACCTGGCTAACTTTTCAAAGCATAATCGCTTAATTTTTGATTATGTACATAATTTGCAGCCTCAAAAGATAATTTATCAAATTTAATCATACATGGAAAAGTTTCTACCAATAATGCTTCCATTTCATCCCATTGTTCGCACTGTGTCTTTTATACCAATTTCTAACATTATCCCTCATTCTAGATGTCGCAAGTTTTATAATTAAATTATTGTCCTAATTATAAATTTTACTAAGTGCATCAATTTTACATATCTAATCCTTCGAAGTCATACTTTCAGTAGAGGCATCGAATATAGATAATAACGACTCATCAACACTTGAATTAGCAGTAGATCTACAGTTTTTGAGCAAATTGAATTTGAAGTTTTTAACAAAATTTGGACTAAAAGTCAATTTTGGGCACACGACAGGAGCATTTGCCAGGCCAAACGGTAGTAAATATTTTCACCTAAGCGATCCAGCTACTCATCTATACGCGGGAGAGGATAGCGATTTTTGAGGGTGATTTTATTAAGAGAGCGAAAATCCACACAAAGGCGATTGTTACCATCTTTTTTCTTAGTCAAGATTATTGGACTTGCAAAAAGAAGAATAACTTTCACGAATAATTCCATTTTCAATAAGATCAGCGACAATTTCGCACACTTTTTGTCGTTCAAATTTCGATATGCGATAAGGATGATGGTAGATAGTTTTGTTTTCAGTTAAGGTGATACTTCACTTGCCAGTGTTCACAACATTGAGCAGCTTGTCGGAAATAGTCAACAATTTTGAGTAATTTTTAAGTAATTCATGTAGCTCTGCTCTACCATAAGAGTCCAAATCGATTACTACCTCTGGGCTAGGGCTATCGTGATTAGCATCAATAAATAGTCAGTACAGAAACGATTTGCTGTCTATTTTTAGCTTTGATTGAAGTTACATCATTCGAATAAATATTTTCACCTATAACTACATCATAATTAGGATGATTGTGTGATACTACAAGATCAAGTTTCAATTTTATGTCGGGAAATTTCACTAAAGCATTTGTAACAAAGTAAGAATTGCAAGTAGTACCCTCGAACCACTGTAATACATGGAATTTTATCAAGCTTTAATTTGTCAACCAACGTTTCATTAATTATTGAACATGTTGAACCAGTATCTATCAAACAATTTGTGCGATAACCAGAAATTACAAAAGGCAATATCTTAAAATAGTTATTGTGTTTAAGAAGAGAATTTAACAATAACAGTTGTTCCCCTTTAAATTTTTTATCAGGCAATCCGGATCCGGAACCTGTTTAAGAGAGAATATATCTGGCGTCTCATTTAAAATAAGAAAGTTAGGGTTACTTCCGAGTTCCGGTCAAAACTTCGTGATCATAGATAATTGTTGAATACGTCAAATTATGCATATCCGGGTCATAAATAAACACACCAAATTTCATTTGTTAATTTGTCAAAATAAAATTTTTTTAGGGATGAGTGGCTTTTGAGAAACGCCCGGTATATTGTATGTATGTACAAAAGTTAGATTAAAATCCTCATTTATCATGTGTTGCATTTGAAATTCTTCTCATTTGGGTGTGTGAGTAAGTGTCTCTTCAAATTGCCTCTTTGTCTGAATTTTGCTTTGCAAGTGTCACATTCAAAGGGATAAATATCCGAGTGAATCAGTATGTGATCTTTCAAAGTGGCTTTGCGTTTAAATTTTGCTTTGCAAATAACACATTCAAAAGAATGATGTTCCGAATGTGCTCTTACGTGTTTCCTTAAACTATCTTTTCGTTTGAATTTTGCTTTGCAAATGTTACATTTTAAAAGACAAATATCTGTGTGTATTAATATGTGAGAATTGAATTCGCTTTTTCGTTTAAATTTTGCTTTGCAAGTGTCACATTCAAAAAAGTAATCTAAGTGTAATAACTTGTGATACTTTAATCCGCCTTTTCGTTTAAATTTTGCTCCACAAATATCACAACCAAAAGGATAATTATCCGAGTGTGTTAATATGTGAGTGTTTAAAATGGATTTTCGTTTATATTTTGCTTTGCAAGTGTTACATGCGAAAGGATAAATCTTCGAGTGTGTTAAAATGTGTTCCTTTTAATTGCATTTTCGTTTAAATTTCGCTTTGCAAGTGTCACATTCAAAAGAACGAATATCCGAACGTGTAATTTCAAACTTGTTTTGGTTTCGAATACAGCATTGCAAGTATTGCATTGGAACGTTCTAATAACATCTGGTTCTGATGATTTTGCGACACTTGAATATTCCTCTCCCTCTTTGTTTGGATCTATTAGTTCTATAGCTGATATTTCTATTTCATTTTTGATGTCATCCTCTAGATAATTATTCTCTATCATAAACCTGAATAAAAACGTATTTTAGATTCGTAATAGATTTCAGAATAAGGTGAACTGGGTGAGTGGGATAAAAATTCAAAAAAAATTAACAATAATAATAATGATATTTATTTGCACTAAAAACTTACCAAATTACAAAAAAAAATCAAGTTAAAACTACTTCTACTCCATATTTGTGCAAACAAATACCATGGTATGTCACAAAGACAAAACGTCGCAGTGGCTTAGTATAGCACTTATCCGGATCTACATATACATAACTTACATTATTTAATAGGAAACTAAGAATAATTATTTTATTTCTATTATTTAATACCATGCCGTCGAAAAATATGTTTAAAAATATAGAACGGGCATTTCGCATAAGAAAAACTTTGCAAAGAAAACGTCGGACAGTTGTCATTGATCAAGAAGAAAAATTATATATTTTGTTATATGTCAATTCATTTACATCTTCGCTAAATTTCTTCTAGCCTTTGTATCTCTCAAATTGCTTATCAAATACTTTAATTCCTTTGTAGAACACCCAAATCGCTCCATAGAAGATGCCAAACGTTACTTCGGTCAATCGGCCAAAAAAATTTATCCACTTCAAAAAAGCAGAAGTATTATGCTTATAGAATATAACCTAAATTTTAAGTGAAGAACAGAGAAACAATCGGGTAGCATTTTGTCAAGAGATGCTAGTGCTCAGAGGAGACTATATTAACTTTTTTAAAAAAAAAATTGTGGACCGATGAGTTCACCTCTTGTTGAGGGAGAGATACCTAGAGATGCTTTTAAATGAAATTGAAACAAGACTAGAAAATCTACCCGTAAGGCAATACTAGCAACTAGTATGGCATCAAGATGGTGCCTCATCGCATAATGTTTTACCGGTTTTGCGATTTTTAAATAGAAATTATAACCTGTGGATCGGACGGACTGGGCCAATTGGTTTGCCACCAAACAGTTCAGACCTGACACTCTTCGTTTCTGTTACCTGCAAAATAAAGTTTACGAGCAGAAAACAGAAAACATAAAGGCGCTCCGCAGAAAAATTGTTACCACGATAAATAATCTCAACCTAAATCATAGACAATTATTAATTAATATGATACAAAAAATTGAACAGGAATATATAAATTGTATTGATTATAATGGTGGTCATATAGAGCAGTTGTGATTAAGCGCAAATCATAATATACGTCCCAGCATCGACACGTCAATGACACGTCAAATATTCTTACATTGAAAGTAATGGTTGTGTTCACACTACGCCTTCACGGCACCGTCATGCTACTGCAGTGATGCCAGGTCTGGTGAAATTTCATCAGATCTGGTGATTTTATGAAAAATTTGGTGATTGGTAAAAAAGCCTACTTGGTTTGATATAGGCCCGTAAGGCGAGAATTTTCCTGGAAAATCAACTTTCAAGATTTTCGGTGATATTTTTTTTTTTAAATCTGGTGATTTTTTATTACAATTTCTGATGAAATTAATTTTTTTGACCTGGCAATAGTGTGCTACTGTTCCGAGCCGTTCCAGATTTCTCGTGGAGAATATTTTTCGTGTCGCTGACGGTACGGTAACGTGACGGTGCCGGTACGTATAGTATGAATCGCGCCTTATAAAGTTTAATTTTATTTAAAAGTTAAATAATTATTAAAATATTGTATTTTTAGTCCAGGAGGCAGTGAAATTTTTTAGCACTTATTTTCCCAGTTGGTGTCTATTGAATAGTTTGTTCTCCTGGTGATACAAAGCAAGAATTTTTGAGTCTGGCTAAAATTTTCGCATGGGTTCACAAAATCAATAAAAAATACAAGCTTATTTTGCCAGACATAAATATTTCGCATTTACTAAAATAGAACATAAGGTATATGAAAATAGCAATTTGGCTTATCTGAGATAGTGAAAGTGAGTATGGCTGAAAATTTTCGGGTCTTCAATTTTTCACTTGCCAGACATATTATCCATACTCACAGATTAGCTGGACTATTTTTTTACGTAACTTCAGTATACTTCTCATTAGCAGACCTATTTTTAATACTGAGAAAAAAAAGGGTCGTGAATCGTGCATTCGTAAGCTTTAACGCATTTTGCGCCTCAACCCATCGGGAAACCCCCCCTAAAAATATATGAATTTTGCTTAGAACTACTAACTCTACAATTCTATCCATATTGTCCGACTGGGACAATAAGTACCGAAAATCGTCACTGCCTCCTAGACTATTTTGACAACATCAAAAAAAGCTAAATATAATAAAGATTTAGGGCCGGTCGATTCACCTTTTAATACTTTGATAGGTATGCAATCTGATAAAAACGCAATCTATAATCCAATTAGTCGGTCAGTTATTCGCCGACCAATAAAATTGTGAAGACGATAAATGTATCTTGCAGATAGTTCTCAGCAAAGTCAATCTAATGATAAATAAACCGGGCCTAAATCTTGTGTTCTTATTCATTTCCACCTAATTCGTGCATCTTCCAGAGAATGGCAATAATTTCTTGTCATTTATGAGTCAACTAGCAAAAAAATAATAATGGCTTCTGAATCAGTTATTCATTTGTTCCGTGATAAATGTCAAACCGTGGTCTTTCAATGTATCATTTTCTTTTAGTTTGAAGTTTGATATTTCCAGCCAGAACGGCTAAATTTGAAGTGGTTAAACCATATAGATTTGAAATCAGAAAATTTGACTCTTTTTAACTGTAAAATTTTATATATGGTGTTCCATAAGAAAAAACTGACCATCTGTCGAAATTTGACATTTCTAAGAAAAAAAAATGTTTTTGATCCAAAAATTTCAGGTAAAACCCCAAAACTTTTGTATTTACAATTTTTTGATATCTCTTCACATAACCCCTGTAGTGGGGGGGGGGTCAATATATGGGAAAAGACCCTGTACAAAAGTTAGATTAAAACCCTCGAAAAATTATAAATATTGCATAGTTCCGCAAACTGTATGCCAAACTATCAGTAGAAAATCAGTTGACATTGCAATATGCAAAAACCGTGTGTGACGGCCTTTAGCCTGTCTCGACTCGAGAGATGCTTTGACGTCACAGCAATGATTTTCCGAGGCATAACTGTTTTAATATTAAAAAACGCGTAGCTTTTTTAATATTTATCCAATCAAGCTGAAATTATTTCTATGTGCTATATATGAGTAATATTCTATAAAAAATTTGAAAACCGTGCTAATGAAATTTCATTGAACGAGCCTATTAGGCGGAGCAAAAATTACCTACATTGAAATTACAACTTCCCATTTGAATGCGACACTGAATGTTTTTTCAAATTATCCCTGGTTCTAAATTTAACGTTGCATATGTTGCATTTAAAATACGGTATCCGCCAAAATAAACAGTACCGAAATCTATAGCTCCGTAGTAATTGCGTACGCAAGTTGTAATCATCATGTTTGGCTTACTTGGCATTAGTTATGAGGTTGACATTAAGTTAAGGTTAAAATCTTCGTCATTATGAATCTTTCAACTGAAGGAACAGTTTTCTTAGTAGAGCACTATTTCTGGTCATACGGAATTAGAAGGAATAAAGGCTCAAGTTTGAAACAAGTCTCAGAAAAATTTCAGCAACCACTCTTAATAGATATTTTTAATGATTTCCAGAGACATTATGAAACTTTTTTGCGTCGCTATGATGTATTTTTTGAATATATATGCATGATATAAATTGATAAATGATATAATTTATATGTTCAGTACTGTTTATTTTGGCGGATACTGTACTTCTCACCCGAGTGTATTAATAAGTGTCTCTTCAAATTGCCCCTTTTTTTGAATTTTGCTTTGCAAGTGTCACATTCGAAGGGATAAATATCCGAGTGAATCATTATGTGATTTTTTAAAGAGACTTTACGTTTGAATTTTGCTTTGCAAATAACACATTCAAAAGGAGGAATTTCCGAATGTGTTTTTAGGTGATTCTTCAAATTGGAGTTTCGTTTGAATTTTCCTTTGCAAATGTTACATTCCAAAGGATAAATATCTGAGTGTCTTACTATGTGAGAATTTAATTCTCTTTTTCGTTTAAATTTTGTTTTGCAAATGTCACATTCAAAAGAGTAAATTTCTAAGTGTAATAACCTGTGATATTTTAATTCGTCTTTTCGTTTGAATTTTGCTTCACAAATATCACAAACGAAATGATAAATATTTGAGTGTATTAATTTGTGAGCCTTCAAACTATATTTTCGTTTAAATTTTGCTTTGCACGTATCACAACCAAAAGGATAATTATTATTCGAGTGTCTTAATATGTGAATGTTCAAATCGGATTTTCGTATAAATTTTGCCTTGCAAGTATTACATGCGAAAGGATAAGTCTTCGAATGTGTTGAAATGTGTTCCTCTAAATTACATTTTCGTTCAAATTTCGCTTTGCAAGTGTTACATTCAAAAAGACGAATATTCGAAGGTGTTATTGTATGATGTTTTAAACTTGTTTTGGTTTTGGATATAGCATTGCAAGTATAACATTGGAACTTCTTAATAACATCTGGTTCTGATGAATTGGTGACACTTGCATATTCTTCTCCCTCTTTGTTTGGATCTATTAGTTCAATAGCTGATACTTCTATTTCGTTTTTGATTTCATCCTCTAGATAATTATTTTCTATCATAAACCTAAAAAAAAAACGCGTTTTAGATTCGTAGTAGATTTCGGATTTTTGGTGAACTGGGTGAGTGGGATTGAAATTCCAAAAAAATTAAAACATCATATATTTGTACAATATTTTTTTATTATTTATACAAATCCATTGGTTTACTTAAATGTAATAACCATCATCATATACATATGCAGTGTGTATCAACCAAATAAAATAAATTCGATAATATATAAATGGAAAACTTTTTGAAAAAACGCTTGGAAACGATTTTGTTTTTTTGCTTGACATTTTTTCACACCAATTTTTTTATACAGAGTGAAAGTTGTCATACAGGAGGAACTATAATCTACATAAAAATCACATTTCTTGTACAGTGGCAAAAAATATTGTTAGTCACGGGCATTTTTGGTTTCTTTGGATGTGCAGCTAATATCGAAACATATAATAATTGTTGGAGCTCTGTATAGATCTCTCAATGGAAGTGTGAACTTGTTTTTTGAATTTCTTGGGGAATTGTTAGACGATGATGTAATTACAACTCATCGGAGTATTATTTTGAGAGATTTTAATATTCGTTTAGAGAGTAAGAATCCAAGTAAAAATAAATTAATTGACATTGCATCAGATGCAGGATTTTCTCAAATTCTTCAAGAGTGTACTAGAGTGACAGATATTCCAGCCACCCTAATTAATTTAATTCTAACAAATAATTACTCACTCAAGGAAGTCACTGAGTCAGACTTCTTATGAAATTTTGGTTGAACGCGGAATTTAACCAAATTTTGGTATGTTGTATATTTCGACCTCCTGAGTAAAAGTTCTCATGGGTACAAACCGATCCTATGACCAGTTTCGGATATACAGGGGCTTTTCTAATACTACCTCAGGCAACCTGAAAATAATGAATTTTCATGCTTTTTGCGTTTATTTGTGGTAGGTAGCTTTAAGAAATGTTGATTAAGTTTAGATCTTTTACAGAAAGGTGCATGTTTTTAGTTAGGTGCCTATACAGGGTGTTCCGAAACTATTGTGCCAAAAATTGAGGAAGGATAGATCTCGCCAAAATAAAGATTTTTTACTCATAAACCCATAGGCGCATGCGCTTTGGTTAGGTGATAATAGCACATTACAGTCCGCACTGTGGTAGCCACCTTGTACACGGAGAAACGTGTTTGAATAAGCAGAACCTGTGTATTAAATAATACAGAACCCAAAGAATGCTTGCAGTATTTATTTAAAATAATGATTCACATCAAAAGATGCTCAAAACTACGACCACCCGCCTCAATGCACGTGTAACAGCGTTGTAGCAGAAATATCGAGTAGATTTCTGCAGGAAACCTTTCCCGGATCTGTTTTCCTGTATGCCAGACAAAACATAGAATACCAACACGACAGGCCATCACCACATTACTTGTTAGTCTTAAGAGAACATCTCAACGAAACATCTGGAAAGAGTGATTGTTAAGGGGGCATGGACTCCACGTTCACCAGACCTGACGGAATGCGACTTTTTTTAACGGGGTCATATGAAAGCTCTTGTTTACGACACTCCAGTTGAAACAGCTAGAGGAAGTTAGTAGGAAGAATTGTTGCAGCAGCTGCTGAAATTCTCGAAACACCATGAATTTTTCAATGTGTTCAGAAAGCTATGCTACGGCGCTGTCACGCACGTATGGAGGTGGGTGGTCGTAGCTTTGAGCATCTTTTGCTGTGAATCATTGTTTTTAGTAAATACTGCAAGCATTCTTTGGGATTTGCATCATTTAATAACACAGTTTCTACTTCAAACACGTTTCTCCGTGTGTAAGGTGGCTAACACAGCGCGACCTGTAATGTTCTATTATCACATAACCAAAGCGCCTATGTGTTTATAAGTAAAAAACGTTTATTTTGGCGCGATCTATCATCCCTTAATTTTTGGCACAATAGTTTCGGAACACCCTATATGTGAATGTACGAGGGTATTTTGAAAAGTACTTGTTTGGTGGGCCTTTGTATGTTTTTAAAACAAACACAAACAGAAGTATGACAAACTATATACTGTATTTTTTCCCAAGAAAGATTTTGACTTGACACTGTCAACTTTGAAACATAAACAATGCCGCTTATTGGTCGCAAGATGCCATTTGCACCTAATGCATTGTAAAACTGATTACAACCTGCAGGGACACCTCATTTTCCGACCAATTAGGGCCAAGCGTTCTTGTTTATGTTTCAAAGTTTTCAATGTCAAAATCCACCTTGAGTTCTCAACAATAAGATTTTCATCCTCAAATCCTAACTCGTTTCGACGCTTTACAGCCAATCTACGGACTTCGGCATCTTTCAGTAATAAAACAGTGCGATTTACTCTTACTCTAGTCCTTCATTGCACACGTAGCACATTACCTTTCCCGAATTGCCATTTTCACAAGAAAGGTGACAAAAAAGACAATTTGCTTTATTGACAGGGTCACTGTATTGGTTTCCATGTTTACCAAGTGAAATATGACATATGAAAAAACAATTTTCATTGCTTTTCTTTCCATGGCTGTTTAGATTTTTCAAACAAATCACCAAGTGTATGTATACCTAATAACTAAACACTTAAACCCTAGGCCAAGGGCAAAAAGTTTTTAGCACAAGCGTAGCGAGAACTGGCATTCATTGGGTTAGAAAGACACTTCTATCACAAAACGTAGGTACCTGAGTACCTACAAGTACACAATTTTTCACACTTTTGAACATTTTTGGTCATTAACTCATTTAGCTTAGTAATAGCCATAGTTTTTGAGCGCCCCTGGTATATAAAGGAAGAGTTATGAACACCTACTAAACATTTTTAGTTGAGGAAAGATGAAATAAACAACTTTTAAAGCAATACATGCAAGTTTTTTTGCTTTATGTACACTTTATTATAGGTGCTTAGGTTGCCTAAGTAGTATTAGAAAACCCCCAGTATATCCGAAACTAGTCATAGGATCGGTTTGTACCCATGAGAACTTTTAATCAGCAGGTCGAAATATACAACATACCAAAATTTGGTTAAATTCCTCGTTCAACCAAAATCCCATAAGAAGTGTGCGGGGTCCTTTCAGGTTGTTTATTGGAGGTGCAAAATGAGGTGAAAAAATATTTGATCAGATACAGACGCAAATTAAATGAAGAAAATATGGACACTGTTATAGCTGAACTCTATAGCATAAATGCAACTATTCATCAACGGATGTGAATGTGTTGTATGAAAACTTTATGAAAAATATTACAGAATCTGTTAACTAGGAAAATTTAAGACCTCGAAACAACCGTGAATTAATAAGTTAGTGATCCAAATGCGAAGAGACAGAGACTTAGCCTATAAAAAGTTTAAAATAACGAAATTAAATACAGACTAGAATTAAGATAAGGAAAACAGAAACGTTCACGCTCGTGTTCTAAGAAGGGAGAAGAAAAAATATTACGAAATAACTATCGATTAATGCAAGGGGGACAGCAAAACAATTTTTTGTGTAAAGGATGTTGTAGGCAGTTAAAACAAAAATGTTTTATCATACGATAATATTGAGTTTGAGGACGATAATAGTCCTATTTAGAAAAATTTGTATTCAAAGAGCATAAATGACATCGCGAACAATATACCGAGGGTGGCACCAAAATTTCAAGAGTTACGTCAGGTGAACAATAATCCTTCAAGTTCTAACACTAATAGCATTGAGCAACTTAAAGTTACTGTGATGAAACTTAGAAACAAGTCAACAGCTGATGATATTTGCAAGTTTTAATAAGTTCTTTTCATGTACTTGGATATTCTATACTTTACCTTATCGATACATCGCTTATAGCAGGAAGGGTACCGAAAGCAATTAAGACCAGTGTTAAAGATCCTATCCCGAACGGGCCTAAACCAAAAAAACCAGACGAATATCGGCCGATTAATTTGTTATCAGTAGTAGACAAGATTCTGAAAACTGTTGTGTGCTTACAATTACGACAGTTTCTAGAAGTAAAACAAATTGTTATTTGGGGGTTAATCGGGATTTCAGGAAAAACATTCATGCAGTATGTGTGCTCTAAATGGCGTTCATATGTTTATGATGGATGGAAATATTGTGTTAAGTGTTTTCATCGACCTTCAGCGTGCATTTGAGACCATCAATACAAAAATTCCAGGCCTTCGGAATCATGAACAATGTACTTGATTGGTTTACTGATTACCTGAGGGACCATTCCCATGTGACTAGAGTTAATAATGTGTACCGCAAGGAGTGTCTTGGGCCCTCTCTTGTTTGTCCTATATGTTAATGATCTAGATAAAGTTTTAAAGAATACATTTCTGAGTTTTTTTGCAGACGATACATTAATTTGTGTAAACGAAAAGGATTTTAATCAGGTAGTAGATACTATGAACTCAGAACTGGATATCTTGTATAACTGGGTATGTGTGAATAGGCTTAAATTAAAAGTGAAAAAGACAAAGTATATGGTTTTTTTTAAGCAGAATTGTGAAAAAATTCTAGAAAATAATTATAGTATTAAAATTACCACTTCCTATTTGACTGCGACACTATTGAATGTTTTTTCAAATTATAACTAGTTCTAAATTTAGCGTTACATGTGTTGCATTTGAAATTCTTGAAATATTCGAATGAGTCAGTATGTGAACTTTCAAAGTGGCTTTGCGTTTAAATTTTGCTTTGCAAATGACACATTCAAAAGGATGCTGTTCCGAATGTGTTATTACGTGTTTCTTTAAACTGTCTTTTCGTTTGAATTCTGCTTCACAAATGTTACATTCCAAAAGACAAATATCTGTGTGTATTAATATGTGAGAATTAAATTCGCTTTTTCGTTTAAATTTTGCTTTGCAAGTGTCACATTCAAAAAAATCATCCAAGTGTAATAACCTGTGATACTTCAATCCGCCTTTTCGTTCAAATTTTGCTTCACAAATATCACATGCGAAAGGATAAATATCTGAGTGTATTAATTCGTGAGCCGTCAAACAATATTTTCGTTTAAATTTTGCTTTGCAAGTATCACAATCAAAAGGATAATTATCCGAATGTGTTAATATGTGAATGTTCAAATCGGATTTTCGTTTAAATTTTGCCTTGCAAATATTACATGCGAAAGGATAAATCTTCGAATGTGTTGAAATGTGTTGCTTTAAATCGCATTTTCGTTTAAATTTTGCTTTGCAAGTGTCACATTCAAAAGGACCAATATTCGAATGCGTCATTGAATGTTTTTTCAAACTTATTATGGTTTTGAATACAAAATTGCAAGTGTTGCATTGGAACTTCTTAATAACATCTGGTTCTGATGAATTTGGGACACTGTTACGGGCTATTTTCAGAGATTGAATTGGTATCGCTTTCCAAGCAATTTGATATTGAATATTATGAGCAGTTTGTCCACTGAGTATTTTTGGCGTTCACCGTTCCTTAAATCTAAAAGAAAAACCCATTATCGTATAATAAAGATAAATCCATCAAATTCAAATATTTGGTACAACTATAGGAGAAAGAGAGAGAACCGAGTCGATGGTACCGATTTTATTTTCCATCGCTGTTATCTAGCAGGGACGGTACCGAATTTCAGGCATTTGCAAAAAATTAGGTTGATCATTCGATTCTTGGCTGCGAAAGCTACTTGATTGACGCTAGCACGTTTTGCTTAGAATTGGCCTAATCAATGTTTTTCATAGCCTAATCGCAGAATTATGTATTTTGGATGCTTATTGTTGGTATCCCAATTACTCTGTTTAAATTAAAAAAAAAAAAATCACAATGGTTGATATCCTAGAGTCAAAACCAACGCGAACACTTAATTTTTTTTTTTAAGATAGCAATTTGAATTTTTCAAATTAGCATAAACAAATCTTTGTCGATAGGATTTTATTTTTATATTCCTATCAGCTGTTGGCTTTTACATAGTTTGAGTAATATTTACTTTTCGTAGGATTTTGAATCTTGATATTTCGGCAGACGCTGGATACTTATGTATGTAATTAATCTAACAAATTAATGGTACCTATCTATACCGTTTGATACTTTACAGTTCTGTCAGGAATAATTTATTATAAAATTAATTTACGACAGGAAGCTGGTTAAGTGTTGTAAGCAATTTTTTTTATTTTATAGGTATATATATATATATATATATATATATATATATATATATTTTTTTTTTGCTCCAAGTTTGATGGGAACTTTGAATTCTTATGGCTGACGGTGTGTGCCATGTAAAGTGGCGTTTATTGCTGTCGGGTAGTTGGATTGTTTTTTTTTTTTGTTTTTTTTGTTGCTTGTGGTCGGGTTTTGGCTTGAAAGCCACAGAAGATTTTTATTGCAAGTTGTCAATAATTGAAAATGGACATTAACTTGTTGGGATCCGAAGAATTGAAATACGAATTAACGATTCGTGGACTGCCTATTGCTGGTACTTTCACTCAGCGTAGAGCAGAATTAAGAAGTGCCTTGCGTTTGGAACGTTCTGGGGAATGTGAAAATCCTGCAGTGTCTCCTTATGAAGCGGCTTCAGAAATTTGTTTGTGTGGAGCTAAATTGTATTCTATCGAAAGGGATATTTTGAATTTTGATCAGGAAAACAGGGAGAGTGAGTTTAAAAGGATAAGCACCTTGTTAGAACACAGTCGGAAACGCATTGCTAGAATTAATGCAACTATGGAGCCAGACGAAATTTTGAAAAATGAGTTGAGTTCGAAGTGTGGATTTTTCTTGAAACGACTCCAAGGTGTATACGAAGGTGATATTAATCCTAGTTCAAGTTCACGGGTAAATACAAACAGGGAGCCCAATGTCTCATATGACTTAGTTGAATTATCGGACAATGATACAGTAGCCTCGGACCATGATGATAATGGTATTGATGAACCTTTGAATCAAGTGGTGAATGATGGAAATCTTCGTAGACTTATTGTACCCCGGTTGAGTCATTTCGTTTCTGATTTATCAGATAATCATACAAATTTAGGTAGGCCTAATTCGGAGTTTGAGAACGTCCCTCATCATCATCAACCTTCAAGGACTACGGCTTCAATTTCAAGGGATAGGCCATTGCCTGCAGATCCGTCATCGTTTCCAAGACCCCCTGTGGCTGACAATAATTTACTTTATCCTCCAGAGGATGTACAGGAAGACGCTCGCATATTACCACCTCATTCCAACCCGTTTTCAAAAAATCACTCCCTATTAAATGCTCCCATTTCAAATATTCAGTGGAAATCTCCTCGATTTCCTAATGATAGAGCTGCATCAGATGAACAACCCCGCTATTTCCAATTCTCGGCTTTGGTTCAACCAAATAATAATCCTTTTTCTGCAAGAGTCACACGTGATCGTAGTTCCGTGAGCCGTCCATTTGATGGTAATGTCGATCCGATTTTACAGGATCACCCAACCATAAGAAACAACAGAAATGATCGAACTAGTCGAATTTCGCAGGTACGTTTTTCTGATCCAGATTGTGAGAGGAATCCCTCTAACATTGCAAATTCGTCACAGTCTATCCCATTGGAAAACCTTGTGGAATGTTTTAATGATCTGAATTTTTCGCCACTCCATAATCGCTCCTATCAACCCTCGTACGATAACCATCTTCCTGTCTATAGGGATGTCAGTCGTTGGAATATTAAATATGATGGACACGGGAGTTTGTCAGATTTCTGGGAAAGAATTGAGGAATTACGGCTGTCTAGAGGAGTTTCGAAGGATCATCTTTTGCGTTCCGCATCTGAGTTATTCATTAAGGATGCCCTTTTGTGGTACCGTACTGATAACTTTCAAAGTTGGGACGACTTGGTCACCCAACTGCGGGAAACTTTTATGCCCTACGATTATGAGTTTTCATTATGGGACGAAATTCGAAAACGTACTCAGGGTGCTCAGGAACGACTTATAAGTTTTGTAATCGCTATGGAAAATCTTTTCCGGAAACTGCCGCAGGAACCTTCTGAAGAAGTTAAACTTCAGCTTATTCGTAGAAATCTTTTGCCCTATTTACAAGTTCGACTTGCTACTCAACAATTTTGTTCTGTTAAAGATCTTATTCAATTTTGCCGAGCTATCGAAACAGAGGCACGCGTACAGCGTTTTGTCTCTCCTCCGACTAATTATAAGTATTTATTGGAGCCAGAGTTGGCTTATCACAAGCCCACTCATCAGGCCCACACAGCCTTTATTGAGGCCGACACTCTCACTTCTAAACCCCAACAGATCTTGGTTGATTCTGGAAATACTGACGTCGTCTCCACAGTGACTAAGTCCGAGTCTTTTTGCTGGAACTGCCAGAAATCTGGTCATCGGTTCAGACAATGTAGTGAACCAAGGAAAAAGTTTTGTTATCGTTGCGGTAAGCCAGATTGTACTACTCCCTCCTGTCCAGATTGTTCAAAAAACCGGGCTACGGCAAGGTCTTAGGCCAGAAGTCTTGCCTAGTGTCGAATTCAATGGCCAATTTTTCCAAAAAAATATTACTGGACTATGTTCTAGCCCATGCTAAAAATGATGAACGGCCCTACCTGCAGGTTGAGATCTATGGAAAGTATTTCCTTGGACTGCTTGATAGTGGTGCATCCAGAACAATTCTTGGAGCAGCAGGCTGGGAAAGTTTGAGATCTCTTTGTGAATTAGTGCCAACTACTTCCTATTGCACTGTGGCAAATGGCCAGACTTGTCAGGTCATTGGCTCTGTCTTACTACCTCTTTGTCTTCGAGAACGTACTGTTCTGATTGATGTATTGATAGTCCCATCCCTTCCTCATACATTTATTCTTGGAATTGATTTCTGGACAAGAATAGGAATCATTCCCGATCTTTATGCTGGTGAGTGGAGTTTCGGTTCTGATGACGGGAATAATCGTAATGCAAAAATTGCAACCATCCAAAGCAGAGGAAATTTGACCGTTGAACAGGAACGTTGCTTACATGCCCTGATTGACGAGACTTTTACAAAAATGAGTGACAAACTGGGATGTACCACTCTTGTGGAATTGGTCATAAAAACTGATTCGCCCCCAATAAAACAGCGTTATTACCCGCTGTCCCGAGTATTGCAGAATGAAGTGAATGCTGAGCTGGATAAAATGATTGCTGATGGTATAGTAGAGCCTTCTGATTCTCCATGGGCTTCCCCAATTGTCATGATTAAAAAGAAATCTGGTGGTTGGAGATTTTGTGTGGACTTTAGAGCTTTAAATCGAGTAACAGTTTCAGATTCATATCCTCTTCCATGGGTTTCTAATACTTTGGACAAGTTACGAGACGCACGATATCTCAGTACGCTGGATATTAAATCAGCTTACTGGCAGATTCCTGTCGCAGATGAATCCAAACCCTTTACTGCCTTCATCGTACCATCTCGCGGACTCTTCCACTTCAAGCGAATGCCATTTTTCTGACCAATGCCCCTGCCGTTTGGCAAAGACTAATAGATCGTGTTATTGGTGTCGAGTTTGATAATTACGTTTTCGTTTACTTGGATGATGTCATTATTTGCACGCCTACTTTTGAGGAGCACTTGCGAATTCTGCGTGAGGTAATCAATCGTCTCGTTCAGGCTGGTTTAACTCTTAATAGGGAGAAATGCGTGTTTTGTAAGGATGAGTTAAAGTATCTGGGTTACTTGGTCAACTCTTCAGGACTTTTGGTAGACCCTGATAAAATCAAGGCAATTCTTGAAATCCCTTCACCCAAGAACGTCAGCGAGGTAAGGCGTATAGTCGGTCTTGCATCTTGGTATAGAAGGTTTGTGCCTAATTTTTCTTCGGTTATTTCCCCTATCACTTCTTTAACCAGGAAGAACGTTAAGTTTCTATGGGACCAAAATTGTGACAATGCTTTTAAGACCATTAAGGAATATCTTGTGAATGCACCGGTACTTTCCTGTCCTGATTTTGACAAACCGTTCACGATACAATGCGACGCATCTGACTTCGGACTTGGAGCTGTTTTAACACAGATGCAAAATGATGAAGAGCACGTCATATGCTACCTCAGTCGATCTCTAAATCAGAATGAACGAAAGTACACGACCACAGAAAAGGAGTGTTTAGCAGTGTTATTTGCGATTGAGAAGTTACGGCCTTATATTGAGGGTACCAAATTCACTATAATCACTGACCACTATAGCTTAAAGTGGCTTAATACAATTAAAGACCCAGTTGGACGTATTGCTCGCTGGGCTGTGAGACTGCAACAGTACGATTTTGAGGTGGTTCATCGGAAGGGCAAAGAGAACGTTGTTCCCGATACTTTGTCGAGATCGGTCCCTGTATTGGAGGCCATAACGAATACCCAAAGTGTGTCTAGTGATTCCGAATTACCTTCAGGCACTACAGATAAGTGGTACACGAAGATGTACAGTAATGTCACTAAATATCCTTCTAGATACCCACTTTGGTGGATAGATAAAAAGAAACTCTATAAGCGCGCTAAGGTAAAATACCCGTCCTTGTCTGCTACAAGTGATTGTTGGTTACAGGTTGTTCCAAGAGATCAGCGTTCAAATATTATCAAAGCTTGTCATGATCCCCCGACCTGTGTTCATATGGGTGTTTCCAAAACTTTGGGCCGAATTGTTCAGAAATATTACTGGCCTCAAATGAGGAACGATGTACAGAAATACCTTCGGCGTTGTCGAATTTGCCTGGAAACTAAACCTGAACAGAAAGCTCCATTTGGACAAATGCGAAGCTTACAACCTACAGCTTCCAAACCATGGGAAATCATTAGTATCGATATTGTTGGCCCCCTGCCACGTTCTAGTGCAGGTTATTCCTATGTTTTTACCGTATCTGATGTGTTTAGTAAATTTTGTTTGTTTTTTCCTCTCCGCGCAGCAACATCCAGTAGTCTTTTGAAGTGGTTAGAGGATCATGTTCTTTTGGTCTATGGTATACCTAAGAAAATTATTGTAGATAACGGACCTCAATTTCGTAGTAAAGCTTTCCAGGATGTTATTAAAGGTTATGGTATAGAGATTCGTTACACAGCCAACTATCATCCTCAAGCTAATCCTGTAGAGCGAGTTCATAGAGTGCTTAAAACTATCCTTTCAAGTTATGTGGAAAAAGATCATAGGCACTGGGATAAATTTCTGGCAAAAGCTGGTTGCGCGATTCGGTCAGCAACACATCAAGTCACTAATTTGACTCCCAATTTTGTTGTGTTTGGGCGTGAAGTAAGGTTACCACATTATGAACCCGATCTACCAGCTCAGGATGATTCAAAAGAATTTGACCCACATGAAAGATCCCGTCAATTGGGAAAGGTATTTTCTGATGTCAAGAAAAAATTAATTCGGGCATATGAAAAATCCAGTCATACTTACAATCTTAGAAGGCGTGATGGTCGATTTCTTCTTCATCAAAAAGTCTGGAAACGGAATTATCAGTTGTCAGATGATGCGAAAAATTTCACGGCAAAACTAGCACACAGATTTTCTGGTCCCTATACTATCTCTAAAGTAGTCTCACCATGGACATATGAGCTGACGGACTCCAACGGTCGTAATCTCGGTATCTGAAATACCAAAGACCTGAAGGCTCATCCACCCGATACATCAATTTAGGCATCTTTGGGTACTAATTTTCCAAATTTGATTGATAAGGTTGTAGGTTAATGAAGTGTCTATAGTATTAGGGATATATGGCAGCATATAGTTCTTCTCTCATAACTAGTTCGTGAGGAGCTTAGAAAAATTTCGTTGAAATTTTTTTTAAGGAGGGGAGGTGTTGTTACGGGCTATTTTCAGAGATTGAATTGGTATCGCTTTCCAAGCAATTTGATATTGAATATTATGAGCAGTTTGTCCACTGAGTATTTTTGGAGTTCACCGTTCCTTAAATCTAAAAGAAAAACCCATTCTCGTATAATAAAGATAAATCCATCAAATTCAAATATTTGGTACAACTATAGGAGAAAGAGAGAGAACCGAGTCGATGGTACCGATTTTATTTTCCATCGCTGTTATCTAGCAGGGACGGTACCGAATTTCAGGCATTTGCAAAAAATTAGGTAGATCATTCGATTTTTGGCTGCGAAAGCTACTTGATTGAAGCTAGCACGTTTTGCGGATTTTACATTAGAATATCGGTTTTCCTTTTCCCAAATTAATTGCAGAATAGTTTTCTGAGTCTAAGCATAGTTTGCTGATGTGATTTTGGGAATAATCCTGGAAAATATTGGAAATTCTAAGATATTAACTACAAAACCACATGGTTTCTCTTTGAAAGGCCACCTTAGAACTTTCGGTAAGTCTTATTTGTTCTTTCTAGCCTGTTCCGCTGCTGATACTCGTTTTTTTTTTATATAGGCCTTTTTCTTCTTTTATCTTGCGATCTTTGTTATTCCTTTGCTGGGAAATCCACCTTGACCAGTGTCCTTGTCATTCTTGTCCTGGCAACTAAGGGAACTATAGTGAAACTGATGCACTTGCCTCAGTATCCTGGGATTTCTTTACGTCGGATGCCACAATTTATACCTACCAGATTCGGAATTACTGGGTACAGACAGTATCAAATGGACAAGAAAATGGTACCTACCTGAACGGGTTTTGTGTATTGTACTGAACTGCTCCTGCTTCCCATAAGGTCAGATCCTTCCATTTTTCTTATATAATTGAATTATCTCAAGCCCTCAGCGTGGCTGAAAAACATTGAATGGTAACATACGTATTTAACTGGCCGTGTACTATTACCACTTTTGCGCCTTCTAGTTTTTAAGTTGGTTGTTTCGATAAAGTGCTGAAAACCTTACGAATGTACACCAAATATATGCATATACGCGTTATTTTCTAATCACTAGTGATTATTTACAGTATTTTCAAGTTTCAAGAGTATTTTGTTAACTTTTACATAAGTAGTATATTCAAATTCGAATATGATGAACGATAAAATACTAATTTGATATATGACATTACTGAAGGTGTAAAATTATAGTTTTTTACTTCTTTAATTAAAGCTGCCACTTCATATTTTGAATTTAGTGTTTCTTTCCCTTGGTTTATTGCTTACTTTAGGTTCTTTCCCGTTTTGTTGGTTAGCACGATTACCTTTCTGTAGGGGTGAAAACGGGTGGCGCTATTATAAATTTATCTGAGCTATTTACCCACGACCACTCTCCACTGGCATAGCTAGCTAGGAAGGGCCTTTGTACCCCAAACAGGTAATTGTTCCGAACCGTTTAGGTAAACTTTTGGTTTAGTGCATTTTTAGCTAACATTATCTTTAGAATTCCACTCATTTTGCAGCGAAACAATATAATTTTCATATTTAATTTTTTTTTTTCTCATAACAAATATTTATAATTTTTTTTACTCATAACAACACTTGCATATTCCTCTCCCTTTTTGTTTGGATCTATTAGTTCAATAGCTGATACTTCTATTTCGTTTTTGATTTCATCCTCTAGATAATTATTCTCTATCATAAACCTGAATAAAAACGTATTTTAGATTCGTAATAGATTTCGGAATAAGGTGAACTGGGTGAGTGAGATTGAAATTCCAAAAAAAATTAACACATATCATTTATTAGTACAATATTTTTTATTATTTATACAAATCCGTTAGTTTACCTAAATGTAGTAACCATCATCATATTATACATATATCCTGTTCACAATTCGATGTCCACAGGTGCAGGTAAATTTATCAATAATCCCTATCAAATAGCATTGAAAGGTGATTTTACCTATACCTACTTGTGGACATCGGATTGTGAACGAATAATATGCAGTGTGTATCAGCTAAATGAAATAAATTCAATAATATATAAATTAAAAACTTTTCGAAAAAACGCTTGGACATACCGATTTTGTTTTTTTGCTTGACATTTTTTCACACCAATTTTTTTTGTACAGGGAGTTCCGAAAACTGCTGTACCGTTATCAATTTTATTTTTCTGAATGGTACCCTCTGTATATTATGACATTTCTGGGTTCTGCGGAAAATTCTAGACATTTCTAATGTACAATGTCATATACCTATCTTCAACTGTTGACAGTTGAAAATTGACTTTTTTCCAACTTTGATAGGCTGTGAAACTTGAACGGTTAATTTTACAGCAAAACCGATTTCACATTCTCGTCTGTAGTTTTTCATAAATTATCATTTGACAGTATTTGACACCAACTTTGAATTTAATCGGCTATTAAATTTAACTGGAATTTTTAATCATGGATTAAATTTAAAGTTGGTGTCAAATGATAGTTTATGAAAAACTTAGACAAGAATGTATGATAGTATTTGGGTTTTGCTGTAAAATCAATCGTTCAAGTTTTACAGTCTGTCAAAGCTGCAAAAAATTCAATTTTCAACTGTCAATATTTCCGAAATAGTTGAAGATAGTTATACGATATTGTCACTGCCTTCGTAATCTATAACAGGCCGACATGTTCAAATAATGACGTCACGCATTCAGGGGGAACACGCGGGTGCTGCGTTGCTTTTACGCCTGCAAAATTAGAACATTTTACATAGCAATTTAGCAAATATTAATTATTATTAGTTATTTTAATTATAGGCGTTCAAAAATTTTATAACATAATATGGTATAGGTAATAATAAATTAGTAGTTGGGGCCTAATATAAAAATAAAGCAAAAAATACAAGTTTCTTGTGAGGTTATTTATTCCTATAATATACAATAATACATATACATACAATATACGCTCGGCTATAATAAGTGAGGATATATTTATACAAACACAGAGTTATTTTACAATGACCTACCTGAATAAAACAATAATATGAAGAATGTGATAGAAGCCTACCAATAAGTATTTCTATTTTCTACTTTGCAGACATTTGCGTGGCATCAAAACTTCTGTACCTGCAATTCAAGGGAGGATGATAGTCTATTTTATTTTATGGAAATTACCAAGAAAAAAATGCTGCGTGCATATGCCCGAGCATTATTCGGTCTTGATTGAAAAAAAAAACAGTGATATGCCCGAGCCCAAGTTATGCCTGACTCATAAATATAAGAGAATTTATCTACTGATTAATTCCAAATATAGAAAAAACACAAAACAATTTCAATAATATGCTCCCAATTCAATTTTAAATTACTCACCATCCGCCTGCATTTCCCTAATTACAAATTCCTAATTCCTCTTTGAAATGGTCGATGCAAACAACAGTGTTTTTAGTGATAGTAACGTCCCGTGGAATTTTTCTCTCCCACAACTTTCTACTTTCCTGGGAATTTAGAAACGGAAGAGCCGGTACATATTGTTCAGCACTGCCACTTTTATAATTGGATGAACCCCGGGAACACAGCAACTATTTGGCATTATTAAACACTTAACTCAAGAAGAATGGAAGTAGGAACTAATTATGGGCAATTTTGGACAATTATATAAATATTTTTCCCTTTTTTTGCCAAAAAAATCACAAACAGCCTTTTACTTGTATCATATTAAAACAAGTTTTACCGGTTGGGTTATGTGAAATCTTGCCCGCGGTCCGCCTGAGTAAATCAGCTGATCGTGACGTCACTATTTTAATCTGAAGGCCTGTTAGATTACGAAGGCAGTGACATTGTACATGGAATGTGTCTAGAATTTTCCGCATAATCCAGAAATGTCATGATATATAGAGGGTAGCATTTAAAAAAAATAAAGTTGATAACGGTACAGCTGTTCTTGGAACACACCAACAATCAAATTATTTTCGACCAGATCCCAATGCAGGTCCATCAAAATACACCATTGAGGAAATAAATAATATATACGGAATTCAATTACAAGAACTAGACGAAATTTTTGAGAACTATGAAACTTCAGAGTACGGAGAAATATCTGAAAACTCAGAAATAAATGTATGGGAACTAGAAAAGCTACCATGAGCTGTGTATGTGTATGTATGTGAGAATTCTAATTTTACATGAATTTATTATTGATCAGGATATTGATATGATAATGTTCAATTTTCCTGATTATTTTGATGGTATTATAGGAATTGAAGCTTTACAAACAAATAATTTAAATATTGACTTCACTAATATGTGCCTTAGTAATGAGAAAATAATAGTTCCATTTTAATTTAGAACAGACTTTCATACCCAAAATTTAGAAAAAACTATTCAACTTTGTCATTCTAATACAGACATCCTTGAAAATACTGAGATTCTAATACCTCAAGTAAAAACGGAGATATACATGATACCGGAAACAATAGCTAAAGTTACAAACGGAACAGCATTGTTAAAAGTGCATATACTAACAGATAAACCTTTTGTTCTAACTACGCATAAAGATGACCTAGCAGAAACAAGTTTTATTTATAATGAAGATGCTTTTGAGACATTTAATATAAAACAAGTAACATGTCCTATATGTTAATGATCTAGATAAAGTTTTAAAGAATACATTTCTGAGTTTTTTTGCAGACAATGCATTAATTTGTGTAGAAGGGAAGGATTTTAATCAGGTAGTAGATACTATAAACTCAGAACTGGATATCTTGTATAACTGGTTAAGTGTAAATAGGCTTAAATTAAATGTAAAAAAGACAAAGTACATGGTTTTTTGCTCTAAGCAGAATTGTAAAAAAATTCTAGAAAATAATTATAGTATTAAAATTAACACTTCCTATTTGAATGCGACACTATTGAATGTTTTTTCAAATTATAACTAGTTCTAAATTTAGCGTTGCATGTGCTGCATTTGAAAATAATTTTCTCATCCGACTGTGTTAGTAAGTGCCTCTTCAAATTGCTTTTTAGTTTGAATTTTGCTTTGCAAGTGTCACATTCAAAGGGATAAATATCCGAGTGAGTCAGTATGTGATCTTTCAAAGTGGCTTTGCGTTTAAATTTTGCTTTGCAAATGACACATTCAAAAGGATGCTGTTCCGAATGTGTTATTACGTGTTTCTTTAAACTGTCTTTTCGTTTAAATTTTGCTTTGCAAATGTTACATTCCAAAAGACAAATATCTGTGTGTATTAATATGTGAGAATTGAATTCGCTTTTTCGTTTAAATTTTGCTTTGCAAGTGTCACATTCAAAAAAGTGATCCAAATGTAATAACCTGTGATACTTCAATCCGCCTTTTCGTTTAAATTTTGCTTCACAAATATCACATGCGAAAGGATAAATATCTGAGTGTATTAATTTGTGAGCCGTCAAACAATATTTTCGTTTAAATTTTGCTTTGCAAATATCACAACCAAAAGGATAATTATCCGAGTGTGTTAGTATGTGAATGTTCAAATCGGATTTTCGTTTAAATTTTGCCTTGCAAGTATTACATGCGAAAGGATAAATCTTCGAATGTGTTGAAATGTGTTCCTTTAAATTGCATTTTCGTTTAAATTTTCCATTGCAAGTGTCACATTCAAAAAGACGAATATCCGAATGTGACACTGAATGTTTTTTCAAACTTGTTATGGTTTTGAATACAGCATTGCAAGTATAGCATTGGAACTTCCTAATAGCATCTGGTTCTGATGGATTTGCGACACTTGAATATTTTTCTCCCTCTTCATTTGTATCTATCAGTTCAATAGCTGATTCTTCTATTTCGTTTTTGATGTCATTCTTTAGATAATAATTTTTTATCATAAACCTAAAAAAAAAATGTGTTTTAAATTCACAGTTAGATTTTGAAATTAGGTGAACTGGGTAAGTGGGATAAACATTCCAAAAAAATAAATAATAGTGAAGATATTTATTTGCACTAAAAACTTACAAAATTACAAAAACAATTTGAACTAAACTGCCTAGTATAGCACTTATCCATACCTACATATACAACTTACATTACTTAATAAACAACTAAAGCCCGTATTACATCTGTGAATTTTTCTGTGTATTTTTTCATGTAGTTTTGATTTATGTTGCGTTCGAAGTTTTTCCAGTTGTCGCCCTGAATTACATGAAGAAATACACGAAAAAATACACAGATGTAGAAAGGCTTAAGAATAATTATTTTATTTTTATTATTTAATACATATCCTCCATTGGTACAGTATAATATGTAACAGAAGATTAGAGTAAAAATTCCGAACAAAATAGGATTAGCTTCGGGGGACAGTTTTATTTTATTTTTTGCAAATTATTTCAGTAATTGAACATAAAACTTCTAAATTATCTTGCGATGAAGGATAGTTTCCTCAAATAAAAAAAAAACATGTAGCTTGCTTCACCAGTTATAAGCTAAAAACCACTATAAAACATTATTTTCAGTGATTTTTTGATGATTTCTCATATTTGCCGCGAAAGTTTTTGTTGGACAGCTTGAGATTCGTGTTCAGCACCTCAAAAAACATATGAACCACTAAAAACAATTATACCAAAACTTTCTACTATGAACGCTTTCTAAATACTATTTGACTGAACTTAATATATTTCCCAAAATTTCGTGTTCATGGATAGATATAATTATAAAACAAAATCTAAAAATAATTTCCATCTTAACATTACTTTAAAAAAAATTGAAATTTAAATCTAATTATATTTAGTGAACAGAGCAGAAATTACCTACACAAATTAACACTTCCTATTTGAATGCGACACTATTGAATGTTTTTTCAAACTATAATTGGTTCTAAATTCAGCGTTGCATATGTAACATTTGAAATTCTTCTCATCCGAGTGTGTTAATGAGTGTCTCTTCCAATTGCATCTTTGTTTGAATTTTGCTTTACAAGTGTCACATTCAAAGGGATAAATATCCGAGTGAATCAGTATGTGATCTTTCAAATGGGCTTTGCATTTAAATTTTGCTTTGCAAATAACACATTCAAAAGGACGCATATCCGAATGTGTTTTTACGTGATCCTTCAAGTTATGTTTTCGTTTGAATTTTGCTTTGCAAATGTTACATTCCAAAGGATAAATATCTGAGTGTATTATTGTGTGAGAATTTAATTGTCCTTTTTGTTTAAATTTTGTTTTGCAAATGTCACATTCAAAAGAGTAAATTTCTGAGTGTGATAACCTGTGATATTTCAATTCGTTTTTTCGTTTAAATTTTGCTTCACAAATATCACATGCGAAAGGATAAATATCTAAGTGTATTAATTTGTGAGACTTCAAACTATTTTTTTTTTTAAATTTTGCTTTGCAAGTATCACAACCAAAAGGATAATTATCCGAGTGTGTTAATATGTGAATGTTCAAATCGGATTTTCGTTTATATTTGGCTTTGCAAGTGTCACATTCAAAAAGGCGAATATCCGAATGTACAATTGAATGATCTTTTAAATTTTTTTTGGTTTTGAATACAGCATTGCAAGTGTTGCATTGGAACTTCCTGGTAACATCTGGTTCTGATGAATTTGCGACACTTGAATAATCCTCTTCCTCTTTGTTTGGATCTATTAGTTCAATAGATGATTCTTCTATTTCGTTTTTGATTTCATCTTTTAGAAAATCATTTTCTATCATAAAACTAAAAAAAAAAACGTGCTTCAGATTCATAGTTAAATTTTGTAACTAAGTGAGATTGAAATTAAAAAAAAAACTAATACATATCATATAATAGTATTAACATTTTTATTACTCATACAAATCTGTTTACTTAAATGTAGTAACCATCATCATGTACATGTATTCTCTCACAAAAATTTCAACAAAAATTGCATTGCACTATAGCAGTATGTAACTGACGATTGGAGTAGAATTTTTGAACAAAAATGCTTATTGCTGTAATTTGAAAAAAGCTTTAAGAACGATTTATAAAAAAGGGTACAATGATATTGATATGATTCATGGTAATTATGTATTGTCACACAACACAACCTCAGCAGTCAGCATGATCATCATTGACCAGTATTGCCGTACTTATAACAATACATAATTATTATCATCAAAGATATATTTAATTATCGTCAATAATATCAATGTCAATACACCCTTATTGCAGCCACATAAATTTTAAATCAACCGCCTTCTAAAATACCTTATTATTCTGAGACACCATACACAAACAAAGAATATGATCAAAGGTAGCGCCATCTCTAGAGCACTTTTCAAAAGAAAAAGTTTTGTATCGAACTTTGCATGGTACCAAATTCGATATATGTGTACATATATAGAAATTTAAAAATATATATAAATATACAAAGTTGTTGTCATTTTTACCTTTATATTATTTTTTCTGCAAAATATTTCATATACTAATATCTCATTTCATCTACTAAATATCATGTATATAACAGGAAGGAGATGAAGGTAATGCTTTGGTTTTTTATGACTGAAATTTAAAGAAAACGAAAAACTAAAAAATATTGAAATTTGAAGACCCAGTAGATCCGTAGCGGAGCGTTTACGGACCTATGTTTATTTGTCATAAAAAAAACAGAGAGTCACTCCCTTCCGTTTGTACATGATCTTTAGGAACACCCTGTATAAGACAAAATATTTATGGAACACATGGCGCCCCATACTTAATTAAGCGTTGTATTGAAAATTCTTCTTATTCAATTATTTTTTGCTTAAAGGATAACGCACACCTAACATGGAATTTTTGGGCTCTATGAATTTTGCCCATTTTTTGATATGTTGTAGAGGATTTAATTCTGAACAACCTTTAAATGGGACGAAATCTTGTAGGTACTACGGTCTTTGAGATATGAGCGTTAGAAGAGGAACTTTTTTGCGACTTTTTGTGTGGAAAGTATACGAGATACTGGTGCTACTGGTGTTTATCAGTCAAAATATTGACAGGTTCACATATTTCACGTCACTCACAAATTAATGTCAACATAAGTTAAGGCCGGAACCGCACTGAGGTCAATGTTGGTGCTAGTGCGGTCTCGGCCTTAGCTTATGTTGACATTTGTTAGTGACGTGAAATATGTCGACCTTTCAAAATTTTGACTGATAAACACCAGTTTTTCGTATACTCTCCACACAAAAAGTCGCAAAAAAAGTTCATCTTTCAGCGCTCATATCTCAAAGACCTCAATACCTACAAGACTTCGTCCCATTTAAAGGTTGTTAAGAATTTAATCCTCTACAACATATCAAAAAATGAGCAAAATCCATAGAGCCCAAAAATCCCATGTTAGGTGTGCGTTATCCTTTTGCTTTGCAAGTGTTACATTCAATAGGATAAATATCGGAGTGTGTTCAATATATGTCGCTTCAATTCGCCTTCTCGTTTTGCAAGTATCACATGCAAAAGGATAATTTGAGTGTATTAATATGTGACGCTTCAATGTGCTTTCCGTTTGAATTTTGCTTTGCAAGTTTCACATTTAAAAGGATGAATATCCGGATGTATTGAAAAGTGATTCTTCCAATCATATTTTTGTTTAAATTTTGCTTTGCAAGTGTCACATTCAAAAGAAAAAATATCTGCGTGTGTTGATATGTGTCTCTTCAAATACAATTTTTGTATTTGTTCAAGTATAACATTCGAAAGGATAAATATCCGAGTGTGTGGATTTGTGAACATTCAAAATATATCTTCGTTCAAATTTTGCTTTGCAAATATCGCATGCAAAAAGATAATAATTAATCGAGTGTGTTAATATGTGACGCACATCACATTGATTTTCCGTTTGAATTTTGCATTGCAAGTTTCACATTCGAAAGGATAAATATGCGAGTGTGTTGAAAGGTGATTCTGCAAATTGCGTTTGTGTTTAAATTTTGCTTTGCAAATATTACATTTAAAAGAATAGTTATTTGCGTGTGTTAATATGTGATTCTTCAAATAGTCATTACGTTTAAATTTTACTTTGCAAGTGTCACACTCGAACGGATAAATATCCGAATGTCTCAATAAATGTCTTTTCAAAATTGCTTTGGTTGTAAGTTTAGCTTTGCATATGTTGCATGGAAAATACTTGTTATGCAAGGGTGTTAACATGTGTCTCTTTAAATTGCCTTTCTGTTTAAATTTCGCCTCGCAAGTGTCACATTCAAAAGGACGAATATCCGAATGTGTCATTAAATGATATTTCAAAGTTGATTTCCTTTTGAATACAGCATTGCATGCACACGGGAAAATAAAGATTCTGTGAATGAGTCTGCAACTCTTGTGAAAATGGCGAAAATTCATGAGTAATACCATATAGACGAAAACATTATTGGACAAAAAATAAATTCCAGAAAAAAAAACACTTGAAGGAAAAGACTTTATGAAACAAAACTACATAGGAGCTACCAGGGAGCAAGAAGAATATATTGGAAAATTTATTGAGGAAAACAGTGAACTCACAGGATTGAACACTATATTATACAATGATATAAACACGCTAAAAGAAAACATGGAAAAACTAGAAAACGATTTAGGAGATCTAAACGTTTTGAGAAAGAATATGATGACAAGTATAGAAATTCTACCGGAAGAGAATTGTATGTTGAAGAAAGAAGTAGATGACAAGTCAGCAAAGCAACATAGAGACGAAGTAGCAGTAAATATTGAAACAAGAAGTAGGAAATCGAACAAACACCCAAAATCATTGACTCCCACTGAGTGTACTAGTAATTATAATAAAAGTGACAAATCTATTGTCGATAAAAAAAAAACAGTTAGTAAATACTAGTGGGCATAAGGGCTATTCCAACCTTCTTACTACTTCATTGCCAAAATACCATATTATTCCAAGACACCATACACAAACAAAAACAATGAGCTATACACTAGATGTATCTAGAAGGGACGCGCCCGTTTACGAAAGTTTCGAAAGTGAATAATATGTAATAATAATAATAATAATAATAATAATAAAAGTATAATAAGCTATACATAGCATTAGATGAATATGCATTTTAAATGTAAATACTTATCTGAGAAAATATATTTCTTCACAAAATTTCATGACCCACAAAACATTTTGAAAATTTCAGGTATTGCCCATTCTCTCTTTATATTTGGCATGATTTAATGCCATGCCCAGTTTTACAACTTACGGGTAAACTCTCGATGCACAGACTTTACCACACAATCGCTAGTTCATTACTCAAATTAAGAAATTTTCTTGGAATTCTAAATATTTTCGGGAAATTTTAATTTATTATTTGAATAAACTAGCAATTGTTTGGTACTAGATTGTTCATTAGAAAATGCTCTTCCGGAATATGCTGACGAGCCACACCCTTTCTTTTTCGAAAAATGGATTTAATTCCAAAAATGCTATTTTTAAATTAGTCTGTAGCCTGTATTCACGTTGGTCATTACCTGAAAAAAAAAATCTCTCTAACAATTTTCATTGCCAACGAAAGCTCAGACCAATCAGTGTAGTTCAACGCCGGTAGGGGTATTTGCCCTCGGAGTAGTTGTTTCTGACTGGTCAACGAAGTTCAGTCTGTAGACGTTATAAAATACAAAAAAAAAATCAAAATAAATTTTCCTAGATTCCTTGGAGCATTTTAATTAATTCATAGCGTTCTAGATTGAAAATTAAAAATTTAAATGATTTTTAAATAAAATGTCAAAAACTAATAAATGAGGTGTCATTGTACTTCTAAGTTTCCCATTGAAATAAGGGACAATATATCTGATGGCGTCCCATTTGAAATAGGAAAGTTAGGATTACTTCCGAGTTCCGGTCAAACCTCAGTGATCATAGATAATTATTGAATACGTCAAATTATGCATATCCGGATCATAAATAAACACCAAATTTCAATTATTTATTTGTCAAAATAAAAAAGTTATAGGGGTGAGTGAGTTTTGAGAAACGCCCGGTATATTGTATGTATGTACAAAAGTTAGATTAAAATCCTCGTTTATCAACAAATTAACACTACCTATTTGAATGCGACACTATTGAATGTTTTTTTAAATTATAGCTGGTTCTAAATTTAGCATTGCATGTGTTGCATTTGAAATTCTTCCCATCCGAATGTGTTAATAAGTGTCTCTTCAAATTGCTTTTTTGTTTGAATTTTGCTTTGCAAGTGTCACATTCAAAGGGATAAATATTCGAGTGAGTCAGCATGTGATCTTTCAAAGTGGCTTTGCGTTTAAATTTTGCTTTGCAAATAACACATTCAAAAGGATGATGTTCCAAATGTGTTATTACATGTTTCTTTAAACTGTCTTTGCGTGTGAATTTTACTTTGCAAATGTTACATTCCAAAAGACAAATATCTGTGTGTGTTAATATGTGAGAATTAAATTCGCTTTTTCGTTTAAATTTTGCTTTGCAAGTGTCACATTCAAAAAAGTGATCCAAGTGTAATAACCTGTGATACTTCAATCCGCCTTTTCGTTTAAATTTTGCTTCACAAATATCACATGCGAAAGGATAAATATCTGAGTGTATTAATTTGTGAGCCGTCAAACAATATTTTCGTTTAAATTTTGCCTTGCAAATATCACAAGCAAAAGGATAATTATCCGAGTGTGTTAATATGTGAATGTTCAAATCGGATTTTCGTTTAAATTTTGCCTTGAAAGTATTACATGCGAAAGGATAAATCTTCGAATGTGTTGAAATGTGTTCCTTTAAGTTGCATTTTCGTTTAAATTTCGCATTGCAAGTGTCACATTCAAAAAGACGAATATCCGAATGTGTCACTGAATGTTTTTTCAAACTTGTTATGGTTTTGAATACAGCATTGCAAGTATGGCATTGGAACTTCCTGATAGCATCTGGTTTTGATGGATTTGCGACACTTGAATATTCCTCTCCCTTTTCATTTGTATCTATTAGTTCAATAGCTGATTCTTCTATTTCGTTTTTGATGTCATTCTTTAGATAATAATTTTTTATCATAAACCTAAAAAAAAAATGTGTTTTAGATTCACAGTTAGATTTTGAAATTAGGTGAACTGGGTAAGTGAGATAAACATTCCAAAAAAATAAATAATAGTGAAGATATTTATTTGCACTAAAAACTTACAAAATTACAAAAACAATTTGAACTAAACTGACTAGTATAGCACTTATCCATACCTACATATACAACTTACATTACCTAATAAACAACTAAAGCCCGTATTACATCTGTGAATTTTTCTGTGTATTTTTTCATGTAGTTTTGATTTATCTTGCGTTCGAAGTTTTTCCAGTTGTCGCCCTGAATTACATGAAGAAATACACGAAAAAATACACAGATGTAGAAAGGCTTAAGAATAATTATTTTATTTTTATTATTTAATACATATCCTCCATTCGTACAGTAGAGTATGTAACAGAAGATTAGAGTAAAAATTCCGAACAAAATAGGATTATAATCGCATTAGCTTCGGGGGACAGTTTTATTTTATTTTTTGCAAACTATTTCAGTAATTGAACATAAAACTTCTAAATTATCTTGCGATGAAGGATAGTTTTCTCAAAAAAAAAGCAGGTAGCTTGCTTCACCAGTTATAAGCTGGAAACAACTATGAAACATTATTTTCAGGGATTTTTTGATGATTTGTAGCAAAAATTTTTGTTTGACAACTCAAGATTCATGTTCAGCATCCCAAAAAACATATAAACCACTAAAAACAATTATACCAAAACTTTCTACTTTGAACACTTCCTGGATATTACATATTTAACGGAACTAAATTTCCCAGAATTTTGCGTTCATGGATATAATTATATAACAAAATCTAAAAATAATTACCATCTTAACATTACATTAAAAAAAATTGAAATTTAAATCTAATTATATTTAGTGAATCAGTGAATGATTAAAAGAATAGGTACTTAAATTGAACAGAGCAAAAATTACCTACACAAATTAACACTTCCTATTTGAATGCGACACTATTGAATGTTTTTTCAAACTATAATTGGTTCTAAATTCAGCGTTGCATATGTTACATTTGAAATTCTTCTCATCCGAGTGTGTTAATAAGTGTCTCTTCCAATTGCAACTTTGTTTGAATTTTGCTTTACAAGTGTCACATTCAAAGGGATAAATATCCGAGTGAGTCATTATGTGATTTTTTAAAGAAACTTTACGTTTGAATTTTGCATTGCAAATGTTACATTCCAAAGGATAAATATCTGAGTGTATTACTATGTGAGAATTTAATTCGTTTTTTCGTTTAAATTTTGTTTTGCAAATGTCACATTTAAAAGAGTAAATTTCTGAGTGTAATAACCTGTGATATTTCAATTCGCCTTTGCGTTTAAATTTTGCTTCACAAATATCACATGCGAAAGGATAAATATCTGAGTGTATTAATTTGTGAGCCTTTAAACTATATTTTCGTTTAAATTTTGCTTTGCAAGTATTACATGCGAAAGGATAAATCTTTGAATGTGTTGAAATGTGATCCTTTAAATTGCATTTTCGTTTAAATTTTGCTTTGCAAGTGTTACATTCAAAAAGACGAATATCCGAATGTGTAATTGAATGACATTTCAAACTTGCTTTGGTTTTGAATACAGCATGGCAAGTATAGCATTGGAACTTCTTGATAACATCTGGTTCTGATGAATTTGCAATACTTAAATTTTCCTCTCCCTTTATGAATATGCCTTTAGTGTCTATTAGTTCAATAGCTGATACTTCTGTTTCGTTTTTGATTTCATCTTGTAGATAATAATTTTCTATTATAAAACTGAAGAAAAAAAACGTGCTTTAGATTTATTGTTAGATTTCGTAATTAAGTTAACTGGGCAAGTGGGATTAAGATTCCCAAAAAAAAATGCATATCATTTATTGATACAATATTTTTTATTATCCATACAAATCTATTGGTTTACTTAAATGTAGTAACCATTATCCTATACATGTATTCCCTCACCAAAATTGAAAAATTTCAACAGAAATTGCATTGTAGTAAATAGCAGTATGTAACAGAAAGTTGGAGTACAATTTTTGAAAAAAATGTTAATTGCTGTGCATGTGTTTATACGTGTTATATATCAATATGTAAATGTCATTACGTTTAAATTTTGCTTTGCAAGTGTCACTTTCAAAGAGATAAACATCGGAATGCAATAATATATGCCTCTTCAAAAGAAATTTTTGTTTGAATATTGCTTTGCAAGTGTCACATCATTTGAATATTTCTCTTCGTTCATAAATATTCCTTTATTTGGATCTATTAAATCAATGTGTGACACTTTAATATCGTTTTCAGTTTCATTTTCTAGAGAGTCATTATTTACCATAAACCTAAAAAAAAATTTGTTAGATTCATAGATTTTGAAATTACACTAGCTAGATAGGATTAGAATAATTGTGTTTGTCCGTATGTATTTTTATTTATTGAATTAGGAATAATTCACTATAATGTATGTACCGGGTATCAAATTATAAAGTACCATCACCTGTAACTTTTTTATCACGATCAAAAATAAAAAAAGTTACCCTATATTGTAACAAGTCTTAAAAAAAAAATTGCTATGGTTTAGGCACTAGCTGACGTCACACACACCCTTACATACGACTTTCGATGGGGAGACAAACAAAGCGTTTGAAGGACTAGTTTTACACGCAGACGTTATTACGTCAAAAATGATATACCGTCACCTTCGATAGGAAGACAAAAATGTCATTGAAAGGTTATGTGTGTGACGTCAGCTAGTGCCTAATTGGAGAAACGCAATAATTTAAAAACAACAATTAAAAATCAGCAAAACTTTGGAAAATTTAAAACTTCTTAAAAAACTAGTATGTGTATGTACAATAACCAATTTATATAAATTAACACTGAATATACCGGGTGACAACGAAATCGTTATACAAGGCGTCATTCAGTTGTCTTAAAAGTTAAAAATTTGAAAATTGGGTGGAATGGGTAATTCATTGAAACGCACATTTTTCGTAAAAAAACAATTGAATATCACTTCCGGTTACTTCGGAAATGGAACCAAGTCAAGAAATTTTTATAGAGCCCTGTTCATTTTTTTACACAGTTGGATAGAGCTTGAAATTACCTTTTCAATGACATATTACAAGCTGCATTTATTTTCAAGATGACGGCGTAAAAAGGTACTTTCTTAAATTCAATATGGCGGCATTCTGACGTTACCGACAAAGGAATATGCATTTTAGTAGACATTTTTTTAGTAGGCCATTGGACACAGTTTAATTCTAGGATTTAATTAGTACTTCTTGCTATTCAAAATGTTTAAAAAAATTGAATCAAACATTTGCATTTCGAAGAAATTTTAAAATGCCCTTGTTTTTGAGCAAAACCATTTTTTTTTCCAAATCCTAAAATTATGAATTGTTTAAACTGTTTGTTTAACAGAAACATTATCGGTTACGTCAGAATGCCGCCATATTGAATTTAAGAAAAATACCTTTTTACGTCGCCATTTTGAAAACAAATGCAACTTGAAAAATGTCATTGAAAAGGAAATTTTAAGCTATATCCAACTGTGTAAAAAAATATACAGGGTTCTATAAAAATTTCTCGACTTGGTTCCATTTCCGGAGTAACCGGAAGTGATATTCAATTGTTTTTTATACGAAAAATGTGCGTCTCAATGACTTACCCGTTCTACCCGATTTTCAATTCTTTAACTTTCAAAGATAACTGAATGACGCCTTGTATAACGATTCCGTTGTCACCTGGTATACATATTAGATTTCTATATTTGTAATAATTTATATTGTATAGGTATGTTTATGTAGCCTAAGTTGCTAAATAATGCTAATCTAAGCTTCACATATCCATAGAACATATTTATAGACAAAGTGACACATTGACTGTGCGTTGACAGTTAGGGTTAGAAATTATAAAATTTGAATTTGAAACAAATATACAATAATTCTAAGGCCCGGTTGTACAAAGAATGGTTCAACACAAGTTCTGTTGAACCGTCGTTCAATGTTGAACGTGGTTCAGAGTTTCGAGTGTTGTGCCACTGCCGGTTTACCTGAACCATCAGTTGCAAAGCCCACAATAAAAAGAAGAAAGAAAATAGGCGCAACCCAACCCATAACCTATCAAATTCATTGTTTAGTTTTTGTGTTTTCTTGTTTACTATTTATTTAATTTTAATTTTCATATTTTTTTACACACAGGACAGCGGACAGGTCACAGATGCATAATTTCATCTATGATAATTCACACTGCTTGTTTCTCCAAACTGAATCTGTCTTTGAATTATTCTTTATCATTACAAATGTTCAATTGATCTGTTCGCTGTTCGATTTCTGAATATCTGTGGGGCTCGAGGAAGTACATAATTTATATGTAACATAAAATTAAGAAATTTTTAAAAGTCTTCGTCATCTGTAATATCTTCCCACAATTCCCACTCAAGATCTATTTTCAATTAAATATAAAATAACGAATATCCACTTGAAAAAAAATATATATTCAGAAGCCATGGTGATCCCTTATCAAAAAACAAACAAAACATAGGAGAGTCAGGTTAGAGAAACCCAAAAAAGACTTGAACTCCCCTTGAACGCCCAAATTCGGACGTTCAAGATCAACCTCAGTTCACACTCTGAACCGACCATGTACAACGAGTTTTTTCCTTTGAACCTCTAGTCAGGTTGAACGTCCGTTGTACAACCGGGCCTAAGGTATATTTAGCCTAAAAAAAAAAAAATATATTGCATTAATATTCTGAGATTCAGTGATTTTGCATAGCGTATCCATAAATTATTGTTTACACTAATATTTATCTATAGTGTATTTCTCCGTGTATTTATTCATGTAGTTCAGGGTGCCAACATTATTGTGTTTTTCCTAATGCTGATTTATGTCAAATAATATCCTCCAAAAGGCATACTAGGTAAAATCACGTTCGTAAATCTGTCACAAACTTCCAGTCTATTTGCAAATATCACATTCAAAAAGATAAATACTCGGATATTTATCTTTTTGAGATGTGAGATTTCAATTCGCCTTTTCTTTTAAAATTTACTCTGCGAGTGTCACATTGAAAACAATATTTTTTTGAGTGTAATAGTATTTGATGCTTTCATTAGGTTTTTTTTTTGTTTAAATTTCACTTTACTAATGTCACATTATGTGGGTATACAGTGCATTAATTTGTGTCTCTTGAAACGTTTGCGTCGTCTAAATTTGGCTTTGCAAGTGTTACATTCAAATGCATAAATACCATGTACTAATTGGTGAGCTGTTAAACTGTTTTTATGTTTAAATTTTGCTTTGCAAGTATCACACGTAAAATGATAATTATGCGAGTGTCCTAACATGTGAGTCTTCAAATCGATATTTCCTTTAAATTTTGCTTTGCAAATAGTGCATGCGAAAGGATAAATATCCGAGTGTGTTTTCATGTGACTATTCAAAATGCATTTTCGCTTAAATTTTGCATTGCAAGTGTCACATTCGAACGGATAAATATTGGAATGTTTCAATGAATGTATTTTTAAAGATGCCTTGGTTGTATATTTAGCTCCGCACACGTTGCATGAAAAATCCTTGTTATGTGAGTGTGTTAACATGTGTCTCTTTAAATTGCCTTTCCATTTAAATTCCGCCGCGCAAGTGTCACATTCAAAAGGATAAATATCCGAATGTATCATTAAATGATATTTCAAAGTCGATTTATTTTTGCATACATAATTGCATGTGTAACATTGGAACTTCTTCATAGCATCTGGTCCTGATGAATTTGCGACACTTGAATATTCCTCTCCCTTTATCCCTTGATTTGGATCTATTAGTTCAATAGCTGATACTTCTATTTCTTTTTTGATTCCATCCTCTAGATAATTATTTTCTATCATAAACCTAAAAAAAAAAAAACGTTTTTTAGATTTATAGTTAAGATTTCGAAATTAGGTACACTAAATTAAGTAGGTAGGTGGGATCAAAATTCAAATAATTGATAGATATCGTAATTTATTAGAACAATATTTTTTACTGTATTATTTTGTGTTTGATGAGGTCTGTAAAATGAAAAGAATCCTTTACATTATAATGAAAAGTAGAAGTAAAAGGACTCAAAAGGTCATGTATATTTTGCAATTTTGTAGCTTGGTGAGTCTATGCAACTTCCATTAGTCTGAGTTGGTTTGTCCATGATTCTATTTTTTCATGCTGTGTTCTTTGCAGGGCTTGATAAAGTCTTAATTAAAGGAAACGCTGCCGAAAGTATAATTGGTTTTCTTTCCTATCCCTAAACCCAAAATACTTTTAGATAAAAAATTACATTCAGTGTTTTAGATTACAAATAGTTCTAAATTTGGCGTTGCATATGTTGCATTTAAAATTATTCCTCTCATCCAAATGTGTGATAATGTGACTCTTCAAACTGTATTTTTGTTTAAATTTTGCATTGCAAGTATCACATGCGAAATAATAAGTATCCAAGTGTGTAAATCTTTAAATTGTCTTTCCGTTCAAATTTTGCTCGACAAGTGCAATAGTGACGAGGCCCAAATTCTGCAAGTCACCATGCAATTCTTTTCAAACGAAATTCACAGCTTAGACTTTTAAATGTTCCTAATACTAAGGTGGAACTGTAATGGAGTTAAATCCAAATTGGGTGACTTATATCAGTTCAACCAAAGTTCAACGTTCCACCACCTATTCTTCATTGTGCTATGTTGCCAGATGTTTAGGCACCGATTCACAAGTGAAATTTTTAGGTTGTTTTTTCAATTTTTTACTATTGTTGTTGAATTAAAATGCACAATTACTTAATAATTAAATAAACTAAATTAATTTGTTTACATCTCATAATGATTAAAATTTTCTTTATCTTTAAAATATTTGTCAAAAAATGTCAAAACTTTGAAGGCCTTCTTCTTGAAAATGGTTGAGTTTTGACCCCATGTTGTATAAATTTTTCTTGTTCAAAATGGGCCATATTTTCACGTGTAAAAATTTTTGTAGTCAAACCTGATACACCCTGTATAACAGAAGATTAGTGTAAAAATTCCGAACAAAATGGGATTATAATCGCATTAGCTTCGGGGGACAGTTTTATTTGATTTTTTGCAAACTATTTCAGTAATTGAACATAAAACTTCTAAATTATCTTGCGATGAAGGATAGTTTTCTCAAAAAAAAAAACAGGTAGCTTGCTTCACCAGTTATAAGCTGGAAACAACTATGAAACATTATTTTCAGGAATTTTTTGATGATTTGTAGCAAAAATTTTTGTTTCACAACTCAAGATTCATGTTCAGCATCCCAAAAAACATATAAACCACTAAAAACAATTATACCAAAACTTTCTACTTTGAACGCTTCCTGGATATTACATATTTAACGGAACTAAATTTCCCAGAATTTTGCGTTCATGGCAGTGGCGGTTCCTCCATAAGAGCACATGTGCACGTGCACTCCCAAATTAATATCAAACAACTTTAAATTTAATTTTATCATTCTTCAAATTTTAACATTCTACCTGTAAAATATTAATTTAAAAAATTAGTGGCCAAATGCGCCAGCAAAACAAACGCAACCGGCAACGCTGGAATCACAGCGTCCACCGCGTCGCTTGATCGCCCCGTTCACTGCACATTTCAATATTAAATCCAATTGGTGGAACTATGCCCCCCCGCACTCTTTGTTCCCCGCGAAGGTCTAGCGACGTTCGATGTTTTAAGCTGGCTGGTGTGCACATGTAGTCAGTGCACTTTGGGATCGGAAGATGTTGTTTTATATTTATTTCGATTCGAGCGCGATTTAACTGAAAACTGTGTGTAGAATGGCGGGATTTCTGAACCCCGATAGCCTTAGCGTGCAATATTTGAAAACAATTAAATTTTCTTCGCTTTCTTTGGAGGAAAAAATCCAAATCAAATGTGTCGGCCGTCCAAAGCCAAATTTAATAATCACCAACATAACAAAATGCAAAAGTCGTGATTATAAACGAACTTTTAAAATGGAAACTTACGAAAAAACTGACTGGTTGTGCGGTTGTGATGTTAGTAATAGTCTTTACTGTTTTCCCTGTTTGTTATTTGGAAGCGATGAAGCATCAGAATGGACAAAATCCGGCGTTAAAGATTTAGTACATTTATCCGAAAAAATTAAAAAACATCAAAACTCAAAATCACATCTTACTCTTATCTTTCAATACAAAACGTGTCTGTGAGAATTGTGAGATTGAAAACTATAATACATTTATGTATAAAAACAATTGTTAGACCAGGACGATGTACTCAGCGAGGTAAGTTACTTTGTTACTTAATTTCTAGTTTATTGATATAAGATCCTTCAATTTCCACGATTTGATAGACCGAAAAAAGTATTAAATTGAGCTTAGTTGGTTGTTTGGTAGGGTAGATATGAAATCCCTTAACAATATTTTTAATTATTGGTAGGTAAACACATCACATAACTCATACGATCACTTACAATAAATTATTTTTTTAAAGGCCTAAAATAAACACTTCTGGGCGTGGCACCCCGAATAATTTCGCGCCTCCGGCGGGCATCCCCCTTTCGGCATTTATTATGAATTACAAATTATGTGCACCCCCAATATGTTATACCACGAGCCGCCACTGGTTCATGGATATAATTATAAAACAAAATCTAAAAATAATTACCATCTTAACATTACATTAAAAAAAATTGAAATTTAAATCTAATTATATTTAGTGAATCAGTGAATGATTGAAAGAATAGGTACTTAAATTGAACAGAGCAAAAATTACCTACACAAATTAACACTTCCTATTTGAATGCGACACTATTGAATGTTTTTTCAAACTATAACTGGTTCTAAATTCAGCGATGCATATGTTGCATTTGAAATTCTTCTCATCCGAGTGTGTTAATAAGTGTCTCTTCCAATTGCAACTTTGTTTGAATTTTGCTTTACACATTCAAAGGGATAAATATCCGAGTGAGTCAGTATGTGACTTTTTAAAAAGACTTTACGTTTGAATTTTGCATTGCAAATGTTACATTCCAAAGGATAAATATCTGAGTGTATTACTATGTGAGAATTTAATTCGTTTTTTCGTTTAAATTTTGTTTTGCAAATGTCACATTCAAAAGAGTAAATTTCTGAGTGTAATAACCTGTGATATTTCAATTCGCCTTTGCGTTTAAATTTGGCTTCACAAATATCACATGCGAAAGGATAAATATCTGAGTGTATTAATTTGTGAGCCTTTAAACTATATTTTCGTTTAAATTTTGCTTTGCAAGTATCACAACCAAAAGGATAATTATCCGAATGTGTTGATATGTGAATATTCGAATCGGATTTTCGTTTAAATTTTGCCTTGCAAGTATTACATGCGAAAGGATAAATCTTTGAATGTGTTGAAATGTGATCCTTTAAATTGCATTTTCGTTTATTTAAATTTCGCTTTGCAAGTGTTACATTCAAAAAGACGAATATCCAAATGTGTAATTGAATGATATTTCAAACTTGCTTTGGTTTTGAATACAGCATGGCAAGTATAGCATTGGAACTTCTTAATAACATCTGGTTCTGAAGAATTTGCAATACTTAAATTTTCCTCTCCCTTTATGAATATGCCTTTAGTGTCTATTAGTTCAATAGCTGATACTTCTATTTCGTTTTTGATTTCATCCTGTAGATAATAATTTTCTATTATAAGACTGAAAAAAAACGTCCTTTGGATTTAGTGTTAGATTTCGTAATTAAGTTAACTGGGTAAGTGGGATTAAAATTCCAAAAAAAATGCATATCATTTATTGATACAATATTTTTTATTATCCATACAAATCTATTGGTTTACTTAAATGTAGTAACCATTATCCTATACATGTATTCCCTCACCAAAATTAAAAAAATTCAACAGAACTTGCATTGTAGTAAATAGCAGTATGTAAAAGAAAGTTGGAGTACAATTTTTGAAAAAAATGTTAATTGCTGTGCATGTGTTTATACGTGTTATATATTAATATGTAAATCTTCAAATAGTCATAACGTTTAAATTTTTCTATGCAAGTGTCACTTTCAAAGGGATAAACATCGGAATGCAATAATATATGCCTCTTCAAAAGAAATTTTTGTTTGAATATTGCTTTGCAAGTGTCACATCATTTGAATATTTCTCTTCGTTTATAAATATTCCTTTATTTGGATCTATTAACTCAATGTGTGACACTTTAATATCGTTTTCAGTTTCATTTCCTAGAGAGTCATTATTTACCATAAACATTAAAAAAAAATTGTTAGATTCATAGATTTTTGAAATTACACTAGGTAGATAGGATTAGAATAATTGTGTTTGTCCGTATGTATTTTTATTCATTGAATTAGGAATAATTCACTATAATGTATGTACCGGGTATCAAATTATAAAGTACCATCACCTGTAACTTTTTTATTACGATCAAAAATAAAAAAGTTACCCTATACCTATACCTATACCTATACCTATACCTATACCTATCGTAACAAGTCTTAAAAAAAAAAATAAAGATTGCTATGGTTTAGGCACTAGCTGACGTCACACACACACTTACATGCGACTTCCGATGAAAAGACAAACAAATGATTTGAAGGTCTAGTTTTACACGCAGACGCTAGCTATTACGTCAAAAATGATATAACGTCACTTTCGATAGGAGGACAAAAAAGTTGTGTGCGACGTCAGCTAGTGCCTAATTGGAAAAATACAATAATTGAAAAACAATTAAAAATCTGCAAAACTTTGGAAAATTTAAAACCTCTTGAGAAACTAGTATGGGTATGTACAATAACCAATTTATATAAATTAACACTGAATATATATTAGATTTATATATTTATAATAATTTATATTGTATAGGGATGTATGTAGTCTAAGTTGCTAAATAATGCGAATCTAATCTAATACTTTTAGTTTAACATATCCATAGAACAAGTTTATGGACAAAGTGACACACTGACTGTGCGTTGACAGCAGCTAGAGTTAGAAATTATAAAATTTGAATTTGAAAAAAATATACAATAATTCTAAGGTATATTTAGCCTAAAAAAAATCAAATATGTTGCATTAATATTCTGAGATTCAGTGATTTTGCATAGCGTATCCATGAATTATTGTTTACACTAATATTTATCTATAGTGTATTTCTCCGTGTATTTATTCATGTAGTTCAGGTTGCCAACATTATTTTGTTTTTCCTAATGCTGATTTATGTCAAATAATATCCTCCAAAAGGCATACTAGGTAAAATCACGTTCGTAAATCTGTCACAAACTTCCAGTCTATTTACGAATATCACATTTAAAAAGATAAATACTCGGATATTTATCTTTTTGAGGTGTGAGATTTCAATTAGCCTTTTCCTTTAAAATTTACTCTGCGAGTGTCACATTGAAATCAATATTTTTTTGAGTGTAATAGTATTTAATGCTTCCATTCGTTGTTTTTTTTTTTGTTTAAATTTCACTTTACTAATGTCACATTATGTGGGTATACAGTGCATTAATTTGTGTCTCTTGAAACGTTTGCGTCGTTTAAATTTAGCTTTGCAAGTGTTACATTCAAATGGATAAATACCATGTACTAATTGGTGAGCTGTTAAACTGTTTTTATGTTTAAATTTTGCTTTGCAAGTATCACACGTAAAATGATAATTATGCGAGTGTCCTAACATGTGAGTCTTCAAATCGATATTTCCTTTAAATTTTGCTTTGCAAATAGTGCATGCGAAAGGATAAATATCCGAGTGTGTTTTCATGTGACTATTCAAAATGCATTTTCGCTTAAATTTTGCATTGCAAGTGTCACATTCGAACGGATAAATATTGGAATGTTTCAATGAATGCCTTTTTAAAGATGCCTTGGTTGTATATTTAGCTCCGCACATGTTGCATGAAAAATCCTTGTTATGTGAGTGTGTTAACATGTGTCTCTTTAAACTGCCTTTCCATTTAAATTCCGCCGCGCAAGTGTCACATTCAAAAGGATAAATATCCGAATGTATCATTAAATGATATTTCAAAGTCGATTTATTTTTGCATACATAATTGCATGTGTAACATTGGAACTTCTTCATAGCATCTGGTCCTAATGAATTTGCGACACTTGAATATTCCTCTCCCTTTATCCCTTGATTTGGATCTATTAGTTCAATAGCTGTTACTTCTATTTCTTTTTTGATTCCATCCTCTAGATAATTATTTTATCATAAACCTAAAAAAAAAACGTTTTTTAGATTTATAGTTAAGATTTCGAAATTAGGTACACTAAATTATGTAGGTAGGTGGGATCAAAATTCAAATAATTGATAGATATCGTAATTTATTAGAACAATATTTTTTACTGTATTAATACTTTCAGATAAAAAATTACATTCGAAGTTTTCGCCTATCAGTGTTTTAGATTACAAATATTTAGTTCTAAATTTGGCGTTGCATAATAATATGTTGTATTTAAAATTATGCCTCTCATCCAAATGTGTCTCTTTAAACTGTATTTTTGTTTAAATTTTTCTTTGCAAATGGTACATTCGGAAGGGTAAATATCTTAGTGGGTTAATATATGTCTCCTCAAATAGCATTTTTGTTTAAATTTTTCTTTACAAATGTTCGAAGTGTCAACATGTGACTTTTCAAGTTGCATTGTTGTTTAAATTTTGCATTGCAAGTATCACATGCGAAATAATAAGTATCCAAGTGTGTTAATCTTTAAATTGTCTTTCCGTTCAAATTTTGCTCGGCAAGTGCAATGGTGACAAGGCCCAAATCCTGCAAGTCACCATGCAATTCTTTTCAAACGAAATTCACAGCTTAGAGTTTTGAATGTTCCTAATACTAAGGTGGAACTGTAATGGAGTTAAATCCAAATTGGGTGACTTATATCAGACTATTAACCATCACAGTCCGAAAATAGTCTTTTTGAACGAGACTAAACTGCGGCCAAACGACAAACTCAAACACAAACATTACAGCACTGAAAGAGCCAACAGAGTCCAAAATAGGTGAAGGGGTGTTGCCTGCTTGATCCAGCCAGTGGCAACTAATATTGAACATGTTACCATTGAATTGGACAACAACCTCTGGATTTCCGGAGGTTACACCCCACCTAACAGGTTGAGATCAGCCAACAACGTAGGGATCTTCTTCCCCAGGAACAGTAGAGCGCTGCTGGTGGGAGACCTCAACGCCAAACATACAAGTTGGCTGAACAGCAGCAACAATTCGGCAGGCAATACTCTTTTCAATTACTTGATGAATAACAGGAATGTGCCACTTCACCACCCCAACAACTCTACCCACTTCCCCGGCTCTGGCCTAACCCCATCCGTAATCGACGTTGCATTTTCCAAGGGGCTCACAAGTATCGAGGTAAAAACAATGGACCTACTCGGCTCAGACCACCTACCGATCTTCCTGTACTGGACAAACCCTCCAATACTAGAAGAATCTAAGGTATATTCGTACAGGAATTTCTTTTGGCCAAGGTACAAACAAAAACTAAACGACATAACAGTCATCCCTGATTCTATCTCAAGCATTCCAGAACTTGAGAGGCAAGTGTATATGCAACCAATGACGTAATTGTATGCAACTAACTTGACATGTAGACATTTATTTGTATGATGTAGTTACTAGCCAAGTGCTAAATAAATAAAGTTATTATTATTATTATTATATTATTATTATTATATAAGTAGACATCCTTTCTGAAAACATTCAATCCGTTAGAGACCATCTGGTCCCTAAAATCACCCCCAGACACAGGACTGGCAGAATCCATTGTAGCACTCATCAAAGCACGCAACAGGGTGAAAAAAGCATATCAGAGGCGCCCCAACCCCCTGGACCGGGAGATTCTAAGGCTAATGAACAGCGAGATAGAAAGGGATATATGAAATCACAGGAATAAATCAGGCGGACCTGGTGGTGGCTCAGAATGCCATTGCATCATTCAACAACCGAGAGAGCACCTTCCTACTGCTTCTCGACATAGAGAAAGCCTTCGACAAGGTATGGCACAAGGACCTTATCTATAAGATGTTGGCAACACACAACCTTCCCCTCCACTATGTATCCCTTATAACATCCTACCTAAGTAATAGATCCTTCGCCATGAGAATAAACAGCTACCTCTCCCAAACCAAATCCATTAAAGCTGGAGTCCCCCAAGGCACCGTCCTCTTTCCAACCCTTTTCAACCTATAAATACCAGACCTCCCCAAAAACCCCAACACAAACATAATGAAGTACGCCGATGATACAGCAGTGTACACCAGCGCCTTTTTCGCAGAGGATGCGAGAAGGGCGTTGGAAAACCACATGGAACAAATCACGCCGTACCTGGAGAGATGGAAAATCACCCTTAGCGCCACAAAAATGGGGCTGCTCACCCTAACAAGGAAACGGACGAACATCATTATGAACCCTCCCCTGTCAATCGGCGGCACGGCAATCGCCTCAAAAGCATCGGCCAAATACGTGGGGATAGTCCTCAGTCCCAAAAACCATGTTGTCATCTACAAATCGATCATCAGGCCAACCCTGCTGTACGAGGCACCCGCCTGGAATTACATCTGCAACACCAAAAAACTTAAACTTCAACGATACCAAAACAGGGTGCTCAAAATCGCCCTTTCATTGCCCTGGGATACAAGGACAGTGGAAGTACATAGACTGGCGGAATTGAACACCATCCTGGAATATTTCAACGAAATCTCGTTGAAATTTTCCGGGAAACAGCGCAAGGACCTATATTAGATAACCAAAAATCTTGCTTCCCTCAAATTTAACCCTGAAAATCCCGCAACACATCGGCCCATACACCACCGACTACCAATATACTACGACCTGCTTTAATCAGGAGAGCAGAGACCGCAGGAATTTAGCGCCTCACGCTAAATTTAACGGAAGATAGCGCTAAAACTCTATCCAACATTCGACGACTCGTGCACTTGGTATAAAAATCAAGTGTTCATCAAGTGAGAATAAGACGCGGCTCGACCGGGGCGAAGAAGCTTTGAATCACTCTCCGCTGTCCTGATACAAGCGCTTTAGCGCTACGACTTTATATACCAAAGAAACGTGAAAAAGGGTTTTTGATAATTTTTCCCTTTGTCAATGACAGGGCAAATACGGAATGACTGACTTAAAAATAAAATTACCATAACACGATCAAAAGTCGAAACTAGAATTGAGCTATAAGGGGCATTAATGCCTCAGTAAAGTTTCAGAAAGCCTGGTTGTCGCAACTACTCCTAATTGTACCTGGTAGAGGGCCAAAACATCGGCCAATTCTATAAGGCAGTTAGGTTAAGGTAGCTTAAGTTGAAATGTAAATATTGCAAATAAAGAATTTGTAATGTAATGCTCGGCAAGTGTCACATTCAAAGGAATCAATATCCGAGTGTGTCAACATGTGTCTCTTTAAAAACATTCGATTTTTCGTTTAAGTTTTGCTTTGCAAGTGTCACATTTAAAAGGATGATTATCTGAATGTGTTATGATATTATGCCTCTTCAAAATGCGTTTAGTTTGAATTTTGCTTGACAAGTTTTACATTCAAAGGGATGAATATCCGAGTGTGTCAGCATGTCACTCATCGAATAGCTTTTACGTTCAAATTTTGCTTCGCAAGGGTCACATTCAAACGGATAAAGATCCAAATGTGTCATTAAATTGGTTTTTAAAGCTTCCTTGCTTTTAAATTCGACATCGCATATGCCACATAGAAACCTCTTCTTAGCCATGTGAATAATATCTGTTCCTGATGAATTAGCGACAATTGAATATTTTTCATCTTTTATATATATTCCTTTATTTGGGTCTATTAATTCAATTTATGAGACTTTTATATCGTTTTCAGAATCATCCACTAGATAATCATTATTTACCATACACCTAAATTTTTTTTTTTAGATTCATGAAATTAGACTTTGAAAACACACTAAATAGATACTGTGAGGTTTCAATGCAAAGTCACACTTGTTTTTTAAATGTTTAATGTATAAATGTGAATGAAGTCACAAAGTAAAGGAAATAGAGACAATACAGGGTGATTCAAAAGTAAGCGGCATCCTTTCGGGGGCGTATTCCTTGCATAAAAATAAGACAAAAAGTTCCTATTAACATGGATCCGGAAATGCTTCCTAAGGGAGCTACGCCCATTTGAATAGGACACCTAAAAGACGTATTTTTCTCTATAAGTAACTTTGAAACCTTTCACAAATGGATTTCGAAAATTGGTGTATTTTATAAACATTTGATGGCAATTAAGATACTAAATTGGAAATTCAAAAATCTCAATCATAGGCGTCACATACTGGGGAGGATGAGGGTTAAAACATCCCTATTTTCTTTTACTCGTCAGGTTTTTGCGAAACATACGCAAATCAGAAAATTTTCAAAGTCAATTTTCTCGTAAACGGTACGCTGTATCGAATTGAACCAAGAGTACCTTTTCTGTGGAAAAAACTCTAAACTTTCCGAATTTTTAATCAGAATCGCAAAAACCTGACGAGTGAGAAAATAGGGACGTTTTAACCCTCACCCTCCCCAGTATGTGACGCCACTGATTAAGATTATTGAATTTTCAATTTAGTATCTTAATTGCCATCAAATTTTTATAAAATACACCAATTTTCAAAATCTATTTTTGAAGGGTTTCAAAGTTATAGAGGAAAATACGTCTTTCAGGTGTACTATTCGAAGGGGCGCAGCTCTCTTAGGAAGCATTTCCGGACCCATGTTAATTAGGAACTTTTTGTCTTATTTTTATGCAAGGAATACGCCCCCGAAAGGATACCGCTTACTTTTGAATCACCCTGTATAGACCATGTTTCGGAAAATACATTGGCCGATGTGTATGCCCGGCATAACAGATAATATTAGAATTCTGTTTATCTATTTATTTATAAAATTGAGATTACACTACCTTAACAAAATTATATTTCCTACGTATCAAGCTTCTTCCATGCACATCTATAAAATTTCATTACAGTACACTTCCTTATAATTAATTACAAGTAATTGACGTCACACCATTCGACAAGTTTATTCAACGTCATTTTCAATAAAATCATAGTAATAGATTAGAAAAAAAATATTCATACAAAATAAATTGAAAAACAGATACAATAAGAGGAGAAGCAGGAAATTTTATCTTTCCGCACTCATTGGGAAAATGGCTATTCTTCAATTTTGACAATGAACTTAAATGTCAAAATATTTTTTTTGAAGACCCGTTATATTCCCCAATAATTCAAAAAGTCCGTAGTGTCAAATATGGAGGTATCCATCCAATTATCCACGGCTATAACTTTTTCACAAGTGGATTATTGAGAAATACGTATTATTGAATTTACAAAACTCAACACTAAACCCCTCGTTTATGCACATAGGTATTTGAAGGCTAAATGGACACATTAAAAATTACATTCGACGATTTCGCCTAAGTTTTATAATGTTTAAGATTATAATTAGTTTTAAATTTGGCATTTGAATATGTTCTTTTTAAAATTTTTCTTCTCATCCGAATGTGTGTTTCTTTAAACTGTATTTTCGTTTGAATTTTGCTTTGCAAGTGTAACATTTCAAAGGATGATTATTCAAGTGTGTTAAAATGTAATTCTTTAATTTCCCTTTTCGTTTCAATTCTGCTTTGGACGTGGCACATTCAAAGGGATGAATGAATATCCGAGTGTATCAACATGTGTCTCTTCAAATAGCGTTTTTGTTTAAATTTTGCTTTGCAAGTAGTACATTCAAAAGGATAAATATTCGAATGTGTTAATATGTGTCTACTCAAATCGGGTTTTTGTTTAAATTTTGCTTTACAAGTGTAACATTCGAAAGGATGAATATTCAAGTGTGTTAAAATGTGATCTTTTAAATTCCCTATTCGTTTAAATTTAGCTTTGCAAGTGTCACATTTGAAAGGATGAATATCTGAATGTGTTAATATGTGCCTCTTCAAAGTGCCTTGTTGTTTAAATTTTGCATTGCAAGTATTACATGCGAAAGGATAGGTATCCAAGTGTGTTAGAATGTGATCCTTTAAATTGCCTTTTCGTTTAAATTTTGCTCGACAACTGTCACATTCAAAAGGATAAATATCCGAGTGTGTTAATATGTGAGTTTTCAAAACGCTTTTTTGTTTGAATTTTACTTTGCAAGTGCCACATTCGAAAAGATGAATATCCGAGTGTGTTAACATGTGCCTCATCAAAACGTTTTTTTGTTTAAATTTCATTTTGCAAGTGTCACATTCAAACGGATAAATATCCAAATGTGTCATTAAATGGGTTTTTAATGCTTTCTTGCTCTCAAATTCGAAATCACATATGTTGCATCGAAAATCCTTCTTATTCAAGTGAATAACAGCTGCTCCTGATGAATTAGCGACATTTGAATATATATCTTTTATAAATATTACTTTATTTGGGTCTATTAACTCAATGTGTGAGACTTTTATATCGTTTTCAGTTCCATCCTCTAGATAGTCATTATTTAACATAAACCTACAAAAAAGTGTTTATTAGATTCATAATTAGATTTTGAAATCACCGAAATTATACTAGGTAGATTATGGGAGATTTTAATGAAAGGCCACACTTGTTTTCTAAATGTTCAATATGTACAAAATAATAGTACATTAAAGTATGAGTGGTTATTAATCTTTTATTTATTTATTCTACACTACAGATGTATACAATGGGTATATAAATATTCAATGCTAAGAACAAAATAACTTTTTTTTTTTCAAAAAACAAGCACCTAAGTGATTTTACACTTGTGTTGTGCTGAGATTCTCCTTGTATATTACTCCTTCCTGTAGTTTCATATTCACAGTACAAAACAGATACAACAGCATTAAAATTATACAGGGGTGACCAAAAGTCTGGAATAAAATTCATAGTTTTTCAGTAAGTAATTTATTCAAAAAACGCTGAAACACGTCAATTGATTTTAAGTTTTTTACATTTTTTGGTTAAAAAAAGAAAAAATCCAACCGCCAGCTACTTTTTTTTTTTAAATAGAAACCTATGTCTTGTGGGGGCTCATTGAAAAGCTCATGAAAAATGGAATCCAGCCATATGGAATAAATAAGTTTTGTGTTTTTAATAACCATTTTTTTTTGTATATGAATTAAAACTTTTTTTTATAAAATAGGACTTTATCAAATTCTACTCACAGGTGATTTAATGCCGCAAATGCTGAAAATGTCCTTCATTTACTGTCTGGCATTCTCCAAGGCGATAGTAAAAGCCGTCCACGGCATTAAGAATTATTCGAGGTTGGATATTACGTATCTCCGCCCTGATTTTGTTGTTTAAATCCTCAATAGTATCCGGTCTATCATGATAAACTCTCTCTTTCAAATATCCCCAGAGAAAGTAATCTAGGGGCGTTAAGTCGGGGGATCTTGGTGGCCATTCAATTGTACCGCGTCTTACAATCCAACGATTTGGAAACATTTCATCTAGGTACCCGCGAACATTAACACCAAAATGTGGAGGAACGCCATCTTGTTGGAACCAAATTCTGTCATCGTGTAGGTCTGGATTTCTATGAGGAAAAATCTGGGCTTGCGCAGGTATCAGTTCGAATGTCAGGAACTCTAGCTAGCGTTCGGCCGTAAGGTTTTTCTCAAAGACAAATCGACCCAAAATTCTATCATTGATAATACCTGCCCATACATTAAGTTTTTGAGGGTGCTGCGTATGCGCTTCGGATACGCAGTGTGGATTTTTCTGAGACCAAAAGCGATAGTTATGCCTATTAACCATTCCATTCAGATAAAACGTAGCCTCATCCGAGAAAATTATATTCAGTGGAAAGTCATTGTTGCTGTCACACTGTCTCATCATTTCCTCGCAAAATCTCAAACGCCTATCATAATCGTCTTCCAAAAGCTCTTGAACAAGGCATACCTTATATGGATGATATTTCTCTTTCTTTAAAAACCTTCGAATTGTAGTTCGAGGAACATCCTGAGTGAGTGCTACAGAAACAATTAAAGGATTTTCAGCAAGTTGTAATGCTATATCCAATTTTTTATCATCATCCAAAACAACTGTTCGACCAGATTTAGGCAAATCACGTACTGTACCGTTTTCCTCGAATTTATGAAACATTTTACTCACTGTCCCTTGCAAGATTTGGTTCTCAGGATATTTTACATTAAATAAATCACACACTTCGCGTTGACTTCTCATTTTGTCTCCACATCCAAGTAGTATCAAAATTTCGATACGCTGCCTTTCCGACAATACCATTACGATTTCAAAATTATTTTGGTTTCCGACACAATAATGTTCACTACACTTCCGATTTACAACTAAAGTAAACAATTCAACTGAACAGTCTGGTAGATGAAAAAATACGAGAAAAATACCTAATTTTTCTGCTAGCAACAATAGTAATAAAGGTTCAAATTCTTTATCTTATTTATTAATTTTTCGCAATCCTTTCACTATACTTCAGTAGTTGATTTATAAGGCCCTAAAAACCTGGTCATTGAAAATATGAATGTTTATTTGGTATAGCCGAATTGCAGTTTTCGTGAGCTTTTCAACGAGCCCCCATAAGGCATATGTTTCCATGTAAAAAAAAGTTGAAGTAGCTGGGGGTTAGGGGGCTGGAAAAAAAATTATTTTTTTTTCAACCGAAAAATGTGAAAAAGTCAAAATCAATTAACGGGTTTTACAGTTTTTCGAAAAAAATACTAGCTGAAAAACTATGAATTTTATTCCAGACATTTGGCCACCCCTGTATATGAATAGGACAGACTCTAAATAGGACCCTTGCTGAACAAATGTTATATTTCCCAATAATTCAACGAGGACGAAGCATCAACTATGAAGTTATCCATCCAAGTAATTACGGCTCCAACTTTTTTACAAGTTGATCATTGATATATCTGTTTTTGAATTTACAAAACAGTAAATCCCTCGTTAAGTATTTTATGTAAATGAACACATCAAAAATTATATTCAACGTTTTCGCCTAAGTTGAATGGGTCACTGAATGGTGTTTTAGATTACAACTAGTTCTAAATTTAGTGTTGCATATGTTACATTTGAAATTATTCTTCTTATCCCAATGAGTGAATATATCGTCGTTAATTTGACAAAGGGACGTATATGAGAAATAAGCGATTTTTCGTTTTCAGGGAATTTATGTCGCAAAACATCAAAATTATACGCCCTCTAATTGGCGCATATGAACTGCCAGTAGTTTCTGAGTTATACACATTTTTCTTTTAGACGTATGTTTTGAAACAAGAAATATGTATCTTCCTAAAAGGCGTATATCATATACGCCTGAAATATTTTTTTTTTAGAGATGACCTTGAAGCTCGCGTTGGCGTATTATTATAGTAATACATACGCCTTTTTGCTGACGCGCACCAAACCTGTTTTAAACTAAAATTTAGCTCATATCGGAAGACATTAGTCAGTCAATTTACTGCACTTGTTCGTGTTTTGGTTTGTGTTTTTATTGCTTTTCAAACAAACAAAGATGGATGTTTTAATTAAATGGACAGGCAGCACACAAAATATTGTGGATTCGCGACAGATAGTGGTTTTGGGCAAAAATAAAACTCTAAAAGAAGGCAGTTATGTGAAAATGTGGTAGGTATGAAAAAAAAAATGGTATTGTGGATCTGTCATAGCTGTAGAGAAAAATGGGGACTATGATGATACGTCAGCTACATTACCATATAGTGATTATTCTAGTGATGAGGAATCGAATTTGCCAATCAAACTATAAGAAAAAAATGATTTAAACAAGCCAGTAGTCGGCAATGAGGCTAAATCATAATTAGGTATAGTAGTAGAGAGTAGAGAAGCCCTAACGATAGGTATGCCTTAAACTGACATTTGTCCATGAAAAAATGTCATTTTAGGGAATACTTATCGTTATGTTTCCCCTAAAATAGTTGGTGGAAACGGCCATGAGTCAACCGTTTATTTAGGTATATTAAGTTTGATTCGTAAAGTTTATTCTTAGCAGCAAAACATAATACAATCAAAATTTTATTAATTTTAATATTATGCAATAAAAATGTATTCTAATTTAGGCAGATGTGTTTTTTAAAAATTCCAACCACTCTACCTTGTTGCCATTAAACTACAAACCAGAGAGTATAAAAAAAAAATAGTTGACAAACCTGTACAAAGGACAGTATATGACTTATTTTGGGAGGCGTATGTGAAACGTGCAAAAATAAAATTTTGCAAAGTGGCGTAAATGTATTTTTTTCAAAATTTTCAGACTAAAAATGAAAGTATTCTACTTTTATGAACAGTATTCCAAATACCACTTAATAGCCTGTAAGTACACCAAAAGACATTTTAATATCTATTTTGGTTTTTGACTCATAAGCTTTCAAATTTATTGAAAAAATCAAATGCTTGTCCTGAAAAATTAATAAATTCAATATACGCCCATTAGTGAAATTAACGACGATATGTCTCTTCAAATTGTATTTTTGTTTAAATTTTGCTTTGCAAGTGGTACATTCGAAAGGATAAATATCCGAGTGTATTATTATGTGTTCCCTCAAATAGCGTTTTTGTTTGAATTTTGCTTTACAAGTGTTACAAGTAAAAGGATAAATATCTGAATGTGTTATTATGTGCCTCTTCAAACTGCGTTTTTGTTTAAATTTGTCTTTGCAAATGTCACATTCAAAAGGAATAATATCTGAATGTGTCAACATGTGACGGTTCAAACTGTCTTTTTGTTTAAATTTTGCTTGACAAGTGTAACATTCAAAGGGATGAATATCCGAGTGTGTCAACATGTGACTCTTCAAATAGCGTTTTTGTTTAAATTTTGCTTTGCAAGTGTCACATTCAAATGGAGAAATATCCAAATGTGTCATTAAATGGGTTTTTAAAGCTTTCTTGCTTTCAAATTCGAAATCACATATGTCGCATCGAAAATCCTTTTTATCCAAGTGAGTAACATCTGCTCTTGATGAATTAGCGACATTTGAATGTTTCTCATCTTTTATAAATATTCCTTTATTTGGGTCTATTAATTCAATGTGTGAGACTTTTATATCGTTTTCAGTGTCATCCTCAAGATAGTCATTATTTAACATAAACCTACAAAAAAGTGTTTATTAGATTCATAATTAGATTTTGAAATCACCGAAATTATACTAGGTAGATTGTGGGAGATTTTAATGGGAGGCCACACTTGTTTTCTAAATGTTTAATATGTACAGAAATAGAGTAGTTATAAATTTTTTAATTATTTATTCTACACTACAGATGTATACAATGGGTATGTAAATATTCAATGCTAAGAACAAAACAGCTTTTTTCTTTTTGCAAAAAAGTAAGCACCTAAGTGTGATTCAACACTGGCGTTGTGCTAAGATTATAAACTAAATTACAAATTTATTATAATATCTAAAAATGCGGGTAAATTATATTTACGATAACAATAAAGTGTACTTACATAATATTATGTATATGTAATATACAAAAAAAGAAAAGAACTCAGAAAGTCAGTAAGTTAAGGTTGGTATTTTATCTACTCATTCAAAATACATATACAGTGCCCGCGGAGAAGTCTGCACCATATGGGAATTTTTTTTATGCTCATCCTTACTTCAAACCAGTTTTCGGTATTAGGTTCTGCATGACTGAAAACCAAAAAAACACCTAAAATGTTTGACTCAAGACTTACCTCACATCTGTCAAATGCCATTTGAAAATTTCAAACAAGGAAAAGTGGCATTTTTATAAAAAATATGAAAAAATTTTATAAGAAAATATTGTTCCAAATGATATTTTTAGTCTAATTTGATATTTTTAATGTGAAAAAAAAAGTTTTTTTTTTTTTAAATTTTTTTCGAATATCTACGGAAAAATTATATTTTTAGGATTTCTTTCGCGACCATTCCTCTAAAATAATTAGTTTGTATCTGACTAATGGTTTTTTCAATCTTAATAATCTAATTAAGAGTTTAAACATCAAAAAGAAATATTTCTATTAAAATTTTGATACGCCTCTGGACTATTTTGAAAATTTTAGATTTCTCAAATTGAAATTTCAAATTGTTTGTTTATAAACTACTCCTAAATGTCATTTGGAACAATATTTTCTTATAAAATTTTTCCATATTCTCTATAAAAATGCCACTTTTCCTTGTTTGAAATTTTCAAATGGCATTTTTTTTTTGAGGCAAGACTCGAGTCAAAAATTTTAGGTATTTTTTTGGTTTTCAGTCATGCAGAACCTAATGCCGAAAACCGATTTGAAGTAAGGATCAGCATAAAAGATTTCCCATATGGTGCAGACTTTTCCGCGGGCATTGTATACAATACACTCAAAATAATGCCGTGTAAGTTGAAACTCAATTTTCCAACAAAAATATCATGTCTTGATATCGTATAGTCAGTAATGGCTATCATCATCATCATCATCAAAAATATTCGTACCTAAAAATCCACACTTATTACAAAACTTTTGAATATAAAACTACAGGAAGGAGCATAATCTCGAAGCTGCGCAACCAGAATGGAGGTTGCATATGGCCGATCCGTATTTCCGGTTTGTCTGTGGAGTAGCGCAATAAATTATGATAAAAACTTGAAAACCTTGACTGAAAAATTTTCAGAGATGTTTAATTTTTTAATTCTTAATTTTATTGGAGTTCATTGTTCACATTTCATGGAGAGTTTAGATTGAAATTAAAATAATGTAATTATAATTACTAAAAATAAAGGAAGGGAAAAGCTGAATAAAAAAATTCGAAAATATATTTACATCAAACCACACACAATTACTGTTTTCGCGCTAATCTCAATGCTTATTATCATTTAAAACCGCTAAAATCCATTAAACATCCACTTTAATGAAGGTACAGCGAACCACCAAAAGAAATGATGAGTCATACTTGGAGGCTCAATATGACAATTTCCGTCCCTGCGTTGACTGTAGTGACAAATAGAAAACGCTCCTTCCTGTAGTTTTATATCCAAAATACAAAACAGATACAACAGCATTAAAATTATATATGAATTGAACAGACTCTAAATAAAACCCTTGCGGAATAAATTTACCATGATGTTATATTTCCCAATAATTCAACGAGGTCGAAACGTTAAATATGAAGTTATCCATCATCATGGATCATTGAGATATCCGTATTTTTGGATTTACAAAACAACAGTTAGAGCCTCTTTAGGTATTTGAATGCTAAATGAAACGGACACATCAAAAATTACATTCGATGTTTTCGCCTAAGAATGGTGTTTTAGATTACAATTAGTTTTAAATTTGAAATAATTCTTCTCATCCAAATGTGTGAATACGTGTCTCTCCAAACTGTATTTTCGTTTAAGTTTTGCTTTGCAAGTGTCACATTTGAAAGGAAAAATATCCGAATGTAATATTATGTGACTCTTCAAATGGCTTTGTTGTTTGAATTTTGCATTGCAAGTATCACATGAGAAAGGATAACTATCCAAGTGTGGTAAAATGTGATCCTTCAAATTCCGTTTTCGTTTAAATTTTGCTTTGCAAGTGTTACATTCAAAGGGATAAATATCCGAGTATGTCAACATGTGACTCTTCAAATAACGTTTTTGTTTAAATTTTGCTTTGCAAGAGTCACATTCAAATATATAAATATCCAAATGTGTCATTAAATGGGTTTTTAAAGTTTCCTTGCTTTCAAATTTGAAATGACATATGATGCATCGAAAATCCTTATCCAAGTGAATAACATCTGCTTCTGATGAATTAGCGACCTTTGGATATTTCTCAACTTTTATAGATATTCCTTTATTTGGGTCTATTAACTCAATGTGTGAGACTTTCATATCGTTTCCAGTGTCATCCTCTAGTTAGTCATTATTTACCGTAAACCTAAAAAAAGTGTTTATTAGATTCATAATTAGATTTTGAAATCACCGAAATTATACTAGGTAGATTGTGGGAGATTTTAAAGGAAAGCCACACTTGTCTTCTAAATGTTGCATATGTACAAAATAATAGTACATTGAAGTATGAGTGACTATTAATTTTTTATTTATTTATTCTACATTACAGAGGTACATTACAAAGGATATATAAATATTCAATGTTTAAAACGAACATCTTTTAATTTTCAAAAAACAAGCACCTAAGTGATTTTACACTTGTGTTGTACTGAGATTCACCTTGTATATTACTTTTTCATGTAGTTTTATATTCAAAGTACAAAACAGATACAACAGCATTGAAATTATATATGAATAGGATTCTAAATAAGACCCTTGCGGAACAAATTTACCGTGATGTCATATCTCCTAATGATTCAACGAGGTCGAAGCGTCAAATATGAATTTATCCATCCAAGTACCCACGGCTCCAACTTTTTTACCAGTTGATTATTGATATATCCGTGTTTTTGGATTTGCGAAACAGTAAATCCCTAGTTACTCGTTAGGTACGTTATGTAAATGAACACATCAAAAATTACATTCGACGTTTTCGCCTAAGTTGAATGGGTCACTCAATGGTGTTTTAGATTACAACTAGTTCTAAATTTGGCATTGCATATGTTGCATCTAATTTTTTTTTTTTCTCGACCGAGTGTGTGAATATGTGTCTCTTCAAATTGTATTTTTGTTTAAATTTTGCTTTGCAAGTGGTACATTCGAAAGGATAAATATCCGAGTGGATAAATATGTGTCCCCTCAAATAGCGTTTTTGCTTAAATTTTGCTTTACAAGTGTAACATTCGAAAGGATAAATATTCAAGTGTGTTAAAATGTGATCCTTTAAATTGTCTTTTCGTTTAAATTTTGCTCGACAAGTGTCACATTTGAAAGGATAATTATCTGAATGTGTTAATATGTGCCTCTCCAAATTGCGTTTTTGTTTAAATTTGTCTTTGCAAATGTCACATTCAAAGGGAAAAATATCTGAATGTTTTATTATGTGACTCTTCAAATTGCCTTTTCGTTTAAATTTTGTTTGACAAGTGTAACATTCAAAGGGATGAATATCTGAGTGTGTAAACATGTGACTCTTCAAATAGCGTTTTTGTTTAAATTTTGCTTCGCAAGTGTTACATTCAAACGGATAAATATTTAGATGTGTCATTAAATGGGATTTTAAAGTTTCCTTGCTTTCAAATTCTAAATCGCATATACCGCATTGAAAATACTTCTTATCCAAGTGAACATCTGTTCCTGATGAGTTAGCGACATTTGAATATTTTTCATCTTTTATAAATATTCCTTCATTTGGATCTATTAACTCAATGTGTGATACTTTTATATCGTTTTCAGTATCATCCTCTAGATAGTCATTATTTACCATAATCCTAAAAAAAAATATTTATTAGATCCATAATTATTTTGAAATTACACTAGGTAGATATTGTGAGATTTTGATGGAAGGCCACACTTGATTTTCAAATGTTTATTGTAAAAATAGAGTTACAAAGTAAAAGAAATATAGAGAATATAGACCATATGTTGACAACTCTGACAGTAGTGCCACCATTTGAAAATCTGTTAAAGTATCTCTTGACACTCCTAATTACACCAACCTTCTATGCACTAACCATATTTAGATGGTGCATATAGTATTAAACTAAATAGTTGAACTATAACTATACAAATATTACTGAACTATAATAAAATCCGATTTATATATACAGGGTATCACATTAAAAACTTAAAATGGCTATCTCAGGAACCAAAAAATAAAAAATCACTGGAAACAATTTTTTAAAGTAGGGAGGGGGAACCAAAATTATGTAATAACTAATTTGCTTCCACTCATCCCCAACTACTCCAACTAAATAATCTTAAATGAGATCCCCACTTGTGATCTGAAAGCCCTTAAAAAATGCGTTTCAATATTACCGTACAAAGCTACATTCGATGTAATAGTTTTTGGTTTATAAGATAAATCATTTATAAACATTAGATAAAACGTTATTAATGTAATAAATTCTCAAAATGATTTCCATCACAATGATAGAGTCTATTTTCAAATTTTCAATGTACATTTGCAAATTTTTTTTCTAGAAATACCTCAACATTCTTGAGCTACATATTCTTTCCTGGAGATACTTTATTGAGTCAGGTTTTGTCTTGAGAACAACAGATTTTAGGTAACCCCACAGGAAGAAATCAAGAAGAATTAGATCCGGGGATCCGGGAGGCTATTTGATGAGACCTCTTCTTCCAATCCATTGATTAGGATAATGTTCATGTAACCAATCTTTACTAGAACTACGTAATGAGGAGATGCTTTATCCTGTTGAAAATATAATAAATTCTCTTGTAAAGATGAATTAGCATGAACATCTCTCTGATTCTTCAACTCATAAATTATGCAAGGCTCGATAGACGTGGTTTTCCCTCCCCACTATAGAAATTGTTTCCAGCAATTTTTTATATTTTTTTTTGGTTCCTGAGATATAGTCATTGTAAGTTTTTAAAATGGCACCCATATAATGATTTTAATATACTATACTATTAGAATTGTGTTTGTTTGTTTTTAATTTATAAAATCGAGAATTTATTACCTACAAAATGTTTCCCAAAATTTTGAGTCTGTGAATATGATACAAAATTAAAAATTCTGGGTGGTCGATCCATTGTTGATCAGTAGTCCATCTTATCTAGTCCATAAAAAATCGGAATAGCTGTCTCATAACGGTGGAAATAAATACATTGATGAATAAAAAAAAAACCTTTTTTTTACAAGTCGATCATTGAGATATCCATATTTTTGAATTTACAAAACTGAATAGAATTGCAGGTTTGAATTCCTTTTTGTGACGTTCCCTTCAGATAATTTCTTTGAGTGGAATTACATCACTAGATTGAAGTAGGCCTTGCTAATTTTATGCAAACTACTGGTTGAATTTTTATACTTTATTGTCTAAATGGTTAACAAAGAATGGCGCCAGCTAATTTATAAGAAAATAATATTTTGCTAAAATTGCGCTGTGCGAGAGAAAAAATAAATGCGATGGGCGCAATGTTCTGCTTTGAGTGCTGCTGGCGACTGGCTCGGTGCTCGGTGACGAAGACCACGAAAGGGCCGGGCGGCACGACCGCGAACTAACGCGATTCACTGACAGCTGATTCCAGAATATACGGCTAAAGTCGCGTATACACCATACTTGAAACGGCTGCGGACGCACACAATAATTATTTCAAACTGAGGTTGCATTTCGGCGCTTAACATCCCGGCGGCCTTGAAAGTACCTACTTTCAAAAATTTACAAAAAATACCTAATTAGCTGGGCGCAATACAGAAAAGTTTAAAGAAAGTATTGTACAAATCATTTGTGATAAGAAGTTATGAAATAATATCAAACTTTACAAAAATAAACATAAACTAAAGGTGTCTTTTAATCGTCCAGTGGAAGAACACTAAGTTTATTCACTGCACGTTTGGTTGTACCGATTTTAGTTTTTAATGTCACTACCCTCACAATACCGTCTGTTCCTGGGTGAACATCAGTAATCCTTCCGAGGGGCCATTGTAATGGAGAGGTATTATCTTCTTTGAGCACTACTAGTTTGCCAACGAGTTGCTGTGTGGGTCTCTGGAAACGCCACTTGTTCCGCTGCTGTAGATTATGCAAGTAGTCATTGGACCATCTTGACCAGAATATTTGAACCATTTTTTGTATGTGTTTAAAACGAGACAGCAGATTGACCTTAACTTTCTTCAAATCCAGTTGAGGTGGCGAGTTGAGAGCTTCTCCAATTATAAAATGGCCTGGGGTAATTGCTTCTAGGTCGTTAGGATCAGGAGAGAGAGGTACTAATGGCCGTGAATTGAGTATCGATTCAACTTGAGCAAGAAGTGTTGCAAATTCTTCGAAAGTTAGAGGCGTGTTGGATAAAGTGCGTTTTAAGTAGTATTTGACAGATTTCACAGCCGCCTCCCAGATTCCTCCGAAAGTAGGAGACCTAGCTGATATAAAACTCCATTGCATTTGGGAGTCAGTAAAGAAATTTTGAACGGGATCACTATTTAAAATTGAATAGATCTTTTTGAATTCGTTGTTGGCTCCAATAAAGTTGGATCCATTATCGGAGAAGAGATTAGTAGCCATTCCTCGCCTTGACACAAACCTTCTGAAAGCAGCTATAAAAGCTGCAGTTGTAAGTTCGCTGACAGGTTCAATATGAACTGCCTTTGTGGATAGACATATAAATATGCATACATAGCATTTAAGTATTTTTCGGTTTCGGTATTTCCCATCTTTTAATAGAAAAGGACCACAATAATCAAGACCGCAATTAGAAAAAATACGACTAGGAGAGACTCGTTCTGAGGGCAGGTCTCCCATTTGAGGCAGAATGGTGGGTGGATCAGTCTTGAAACAACGCATGCATTTACGAATTACACTTCGAACGGTACCTTTGCCATTTAGCGGCCAGAAGCTTTTTCGAATAAAAGACAAGGTAGCTTGTTGTCCTGAATGCAAGTTATATTCATGAAAATGTTTAACGATTAATTTTGTGAATGAATGGGTACTAGGTAAAAGTATAGGGTGTTTGTGGTTAAAGTTAATTTGAGCGTATTTGAGCCGGCCTCCCACACGTAGAATACCACTGTCATCCACGAAAGGATTTAGACTGGCAAGTTTACTTTGAGATTTAACACGCTTTATTACCTTGAGATCGTGAAGCTCGTCTGAAAAGCACTCAGCTTGTACAATTTTAATCAAATAATTTTCTGTTGCAATACGCTCAGTAGGTGTGATATTAATCGAACTTGGTGACTGTTGTTCCGATTTGGATCTCTGGATAAATCTCAAACAATAAGATACCACACGCACAAGCTTGTTATAGTCGGAAAAACGTTGAAAAATACTGTAATTTATTGCGGTTGTTAATATTATTGTTTTGGGATTAAATTCAATCACTTCTGCTGAACACCTTGCAAAATTCGTTATGTGGCAATCCTCTGGCCAATTAACCTGAGGTTCGGACAAAAACTGGGGACCATGCCACCACATTGATGAATTTTCAAGATCGCCAGGGTCAATTCCCCGGGATATTATGTCAGCTGGGTTATAGTTTGATGCTACATGATACCAACTGTTGATGTCAGTAAGCTGCATAATCTCAGAAGTTCTGTTGGAGACAAATGTTTTCCATGTTCTGGGCTCGGAGCTCAGCCATGACAAAACGATTGTTGAGTCGGTCCAATAGATAATAGAATTAAAATCAATGGAAATACATGAAATAACCTTATTCATGAGTCTCGATAAAAGTAATGCGCCTAATAGTTCCAATCTTGGCAATGAGAGAGCTTTAAGCGGTGCCACCTTGGATTTTGCGGTTAATAGATTAACGGAAATGGCTCCATTTGGTGTTTCTGATCTGATGTAGATGCATGCACCATAACTATGAATTGAGGAGTCGCAAAACCCATGAATTTGAATATTTGTAGCATTTATTGCTATGACATGTCTAGGAATCTTGAGTACGTGAGCGTTGGAAATTACAGAAGCTAAATTTGTCCATAATTTAAATATGTGAACAGGGACAAGATCATCCCCCCCTACTTTTGATATCCATAATTGTTGCAATAAAATTTTACCTTGTACTATTATGGGACCAAGCAAACCTAAGGGATCGAAAATATGGGAAATTGCTGACAGTATTTTTCGTTTGGTTATATTTTTCTCAATAACAATTTTGGAACTATATTCAAAGCAATCGGAAGTAGGATTCCAGTTTACGCCAAGAGTTTTATTTCCGTGAGATTCGTTAACAAGTTGTTTTGTATTGCTTATAGCAGAAGATTTTAAATCATTTAATACGCTAGGATCATTGGAACTGAATTTTCGCAACTCAAATCCAGCACCTTTGAGTATTGAGGATATATTTTTTCGAATTTCGATAAGCTCTGTAGCACATTTCGCCCCGGTTATAAGATCGTCAACATAAAATTCGTCCATAAGTATTTTAGATTCTCTAGGAAATTGGGGTTGAGATTCAATTGCAATTTGTTTTAAGCACCTGGTAGAAAGAAAGGAAGCAGAAGATGTACCATAGGTTATTGTGTTTAGTTCATAATGATTAAGTTCTTGTTGTTGATTATCTCGCCATACAATTCTTTGTAGGCTGCGCTCTTCAGGCCTAATTAGGATTTGGCGGTACATTTTAGCTATGTCACCAATTAATACAACGTTATGCTGCCTGAAACGCAATAAAATTGAGAAAAGATCATTTTGTATGGTTGGCCCTACCCTGAGGACATTATTAAGTGAAATGCCAGAAGTCGTTTTGGCAGAGCCATCAAATACGACTCTGAGCCTAGTTGTAGTGCTATCCTCTTTTTCTACCGAGTGATGAGGGAGGTAATATGTTGGAAATGTCGGAGGTTTTAGAGGGTCTATCTTTGTCATGTGACCTAAAGTTTGGTACTCAGACATAAATTTGGTATATTCTTCTCTAAGTGAAGGGCTTCTGTTTAATTTGCGTTCAACAGAATAAAACCTTTTTATGGCTGTCCCTTCAGAATCGCCAAGTTGAGATACATTATTTTTTAAGGGAAGGCTTACAACAAATCTGCCAGTTTTATCACGAGAGAATGTATTTAAAAAATGAGATTCGCATTCCTCCTCTTCTTTAGTGAGCAAAGGCTTATTTTGCGAGTAATTTTCTTCGATACGCCAAAAGGCTTCAATTTGGTTTTGTATAGAATCAAATGTGCTGAGAAAACAATTATTATTTAAACTTGTGTTGATGATTATGGGTGTACATCCAGAAATCACCCAACCTAATTTGGTTTTGTGGAGAATGGGCGAGTTAGGACCTAGTTTTATTTGTCCAACACTCAGCAATTCATAAAAAATGCTAGCACCCAATAACATGTCAACTTCAGCAGGTGAATTAAAGTCTGGATCAGCGAGTGAAATATTAGTAGGAATTTTAAAGTTACTTGTACTAATTAATTGCTGGGGTACTAAACCAGTGATTTTGTTTATTACTAAAAATTCAAAAGAATAATTACTAAATAATGATTTGGCTTTAATAACCGTACGTTTTGAAATATTTATAAGATTCTGACTTATTCCGTATATAGGCATGTTGATGGAAGTATAGCTTAAATTAAGTTTGTTAAAAAACCGTTGGGTAATGAAATTAGACTGTGAGCCGCTATCAAGCAAAGCTCTGCATTTAACAGTCTTACCCTGTTTATCAAAAACATATATTATTGCCGTAGAAAGAATAGCACATGCATCAGTTTCAATCTGAGTTGTCATATTATGACTGTATAAGTTTTCGTTACTCTTTGTTACACTTGGCAACTGGGCATTGTCCTCACCTTCGCTGCTTACATTAGAGTTTTGTGAAATTGTTTGATTTTGCTGAGATTGCTGAAAATAATTTTGTTTTTTAATTGGAGGTTTCTGTGCACTAGTGGGCAAATGCAACAACGAGTGGTGTCGTTTTTGACAAGTCCTACAAGACCATTGTGACCTGCACTCAGAATTCGAGTGTCCCCCTCTTAAACAATTGGTACACGAGTTAAGTCGCTTTATTTCAGAAAACTTTTTATTGATAGGCATATCAAGGAATTTTTTACATGATTGAACATAATGAGCTTCGCTGCATAAAGGACATACTATATTAGAGACAACATGAGAATAGTGGCGGCCACGATCACCGGCTTGTTTGTTTAAAACTGTGTTATTAGAATTAGTATTAAGTTTAGTGTTAACGTCGATCGATTCCAAAAGTTGGCAACGTTGGCTTAGAAATTTTGTGTAATCATCAATTTTTGGGGAATTAATTGACCTTGTAAATATTTCCCACTCTTTGCGAGTATTGGGATCGAGTTTAGAATTTAGTAAAAATATGAGCATAGTACTCCAGTCACTAATATTTTCGCCAAGGTTTTCTAATGATCTAAAATGTGTATGAAAATTGTCCAAAAAATTTCGTAATTGAATGAATGATTCTTTTTGTATGCTGGGCAGATCAAATATGGCTTTAACATGGGATTGAATAATAGCCTTTTTATTTTGATAACGATCCGTTAATAAATCCCAAGCTATTATATAGTTATTATCAGTTGCATTTAATGATGAAATAATTTTAGCTGCTTCACCCTTAAGAGCCCCTTGTAAATAAAAAAACCTCTGTACATTAGATAAACTAGTATTTTTATTAATCAAAGATTCAAAAGCCTCCTTGAATTGAGTCCAGTGATCGTAGCTTCCACTAAACTCAGGGAGTTTGATATCGGGTAGTTTCACATTAGGGAAATTAGAACCAATATTAGAGCTATTATTTTGTGTTTGTATATTATTTTGATTTATTGAGACAGGTCGAAATTTTGACTGTAATTGCTTTTTGGCCTGAGTAATCAATGAAAAATACTTATTCTCAAATTCTTGACGAACACTTTCATGTGTATCCACATCTTCAGGTTCCAACATCTCCAGTTCACATTGAATCGTGTCAAAATCATTCAAAAATGTTGAAATAGTGTCAAGTCGAGTAGCAAGCTCAATCATTGAATCCTCATCATCACTATCGCTGTTAATTACTTTAATTAAATAAGTCTCAAATCTACTTAAACTTCTTTTTACCTGACCTCTACGATTCTTTAATACTTTTTTCTTACCTTCTAATTCGGCCATCTTTTAATTTGGATTAATAAATCAAATTAGTAAGCCAAAAAACTTAGTAACAAAACACAAAAGTAAACAATTATTTAAAGTAAAAAACAAATAACATAAAACGCAATTTATCTTATGCCAATTTTCTCAAAATTCAATCTAAATTCTTTATTTTTCTTTTTTATAAAGTGTTATTTATGATTTATTAATGAGTGAATGAAAATATTTTAATGTTTACGGAAAAATCAATGTGGGAAATAAAAAGGAACGGACTGACCTTTATTTCTTTGGCTGTTGTTGTTTGTGAGCTTGTTTTACACTATATCCGGCTCGAAGGACCATGAATAGAATTGCAGGTTTGAATTCCTTTTTGTGACGTTCCCTTCAGATAATTTCTTTGAGTGGAATTACATCACTAGATTGAAGTAGGCCTTGCTAATTTTATGCAAACTACTGGTTGAATTTTTATACATTATTGACTAAATGGTTAACAAAGAATGGCGCCAGCTAATTTATAAGAAAATAATATTTTGCTAAAATTGCGCTGTGCGAGAGAAAAAATAAATGCGATGGGCGCAATGTTCTGCTTTGAGTGCTGCTGGCGACTGGCTCGGTGCTCGGTGACGAAGACCACGAAAGGGCCGGGCGGCACGACCGCGAACTAACGCGATTCACTGACAGCTGATTCCAGAATATACGGCTAAAGTCGCGTATACACCATACTTGAAACGGCTGCGGACGCACACAATAATTATTTCAAACTGAGGTTGCATTTCGGCGCTTAACAAAAACTTAACATTAAAACCCTTGTTTATGCACATAGGTATTTGAATCCTTAATCGATACATCAAAAATTACATTCGGAGTTTTCGCTCGAGTTGAATGCGTCACTGAATGGAATTTCAGATTACAACTGGTTCTAAATTTGGCGTTTCATATGTTGCATTTAAAATTATTCTGCTCATCCGAGTGTGTCAATATATGTCTCTGTAAGTGAATTTTTAGTTTGAATTTTACTTTGCAAATGTTACATTCAAAAGGATAATTATCCGAGTGTGTGAATATGTGTGTCCTCAAATTAGATTTTAGTTTAAATTTAGCTCTGCAAATGTAACATGTGAAAGGATAAATATTCAAGTGTGTTGAAATGTGATCCTTTAAATTCCCTTTTCGTTTAAATTTTGATTTGCAAATGTCACATTCAAAGGATCGAATATTCGAGTGTGTCAACATGTGTCCCTTTAAAGAGTGTTTTTGTTTAAATTTGTTTTTGCAAATGTTACATTCAAAAGGAAAAATATCCGAATGTGATAATATATGAACCTTAAAATTGCTTCTTCGTTTAAATTTTGCTTGACAAATATTACATACAAAAGGATGAATATCCGAGTGTTTCAACATGTGACTCTTTAAATAGCGTTTTCGTTTAAATTTTGCTTCGCAAGTGTTACATGCAAAAGGAAAAATATCCGAGAGTCTTGATTTGTGACTATTTAAATCGCTTTTCCGTTTAAATTTTTCATCGCAAGTATCACATGCGAAAGGATAAATATCCAAGTGTGTTAAAATGTGATTCTTTAAATTGCCTTTTCGTTTAAATTTTGCTTTACAAGTGTCACATTTGAAAGAATAAATATATGAATGTTTTATTATGTGACTGCTCAAATCAACTTTTCGTTTAAATTTTGCTTTGCAAGTGTTACATTCAAAAGGACGAATATCCGAATGTGTTAATAAGCGAGTTTTCCAAACAACTTTTTTTTTAAACTTAGCTTTGCAAGTGTCACATTCGAAAGGATAAATATCTAAATGTATTATTGAATGTGTTTTCAAAGCGTCCTTGCTTTTAAATTCAGCATCGCATATGTTGCATAGAAACTCCTTCTTAGCCATGTGGATAACATCTGCTCCTGATGAATTAGCGACATTTGAATATTTTTCATCTTTTATAAATATTCCTTTATTTGGGTCTATCAATTCAATCTGTGACACTTTTATATCGTTTTCAGTGTCATCCTCTAGACAGACATCATTTACCATAAACCTAAAAAAAATATGTATTAGATTCATAAAAAATATTTAATAGATTTTGAAACTGCACTAGGTAGATAGTGTGAGATTTTAAGGAAAATCCACAATTATTTTTTAAATGTTTATTGTTAAAAAAGAGTTACAAAGTAAAAGAAATATATAGAAAATAGAACCTATGTGGAGAACTCTTTTGAAAAGGCAGCAATCAATGTGAAAAAAATAATCAGTAATGCCACCATTTGATAATCTGTCAAAGTATCTCTTGATACTCCTAATTACACTAACCGTCTATACACTAACCATATTTAGATGGTGCCCATAATAATAAACTGAATACTTTTGAAAACTATAACTATACAAATATTACTGGATATAATGACATTTGGATAACTAATTGATTGAAATGTTACAAACATATACAATGTGGCCAAGATAAGGAGGGCCAGTATGGGAATCTTGGAACTAGTAAGAGATACGACGTTGCTCAAATCGGGAAAAAGTTGCGCAATTTTGTTCTCATTAAAATAGCGTTCTGATATTTTAAAAATTCCGATTGATACCGGAGATATCCGGGAAAACCCGAAATTCGCCCAAAACGATTTTATTTTTCCTGACCTTACTTGAAGAGATATTTGAAAATGAAAGGTACTTCGTCATTGCCACTTTTCCTCCTCTACAATATGGCACTATCAAATTTGTAATCCGACGTTTGGTCTTTAAGCCACCATATCATCAGATCCCCATACTGGCCCTCCTTATCTTGGACACATTGTATACAGGGTGTTTTTTAATATCATGTATAGTGTAATCATTTTATCTTGATAACATTTTGGACTGCCATAGTTTCTTTATTTTTGAAGTTATTCAAAAAAATATTGTTTCCCAAGTTTTAGATGTGATGGAAAAAAAAACAGAAGACTAATACAGGGTGGAATTTTTGAATGGAATAAATTCAGTATCGGAAAGCCTGTTTATTTTATTGGAAAAAAAAAACGGGTCCCTTTATTTTTAGTTTGGCACTTTTTTTCGGCCTATGGAATTTACCCGTTTCTTTAGGGTAGAAACTGTGGGGAACGTACCCAGCATTATTTGCCTTAGATTTTTTCAATGGACTGTATAAATAAAAGACTGTATAAATTATTCGCGTGGTTTTTACTATTCACACTTTATTTACATTTATACATTCTCGACCTATTTAGATTATTTACATGGGTTGTATGATGCCAACAAGGGCAGAGCATAATCAGAGCACAAACTATTGTTAAGTTACACTCAATTTTATTTTTTATCGCTGAACGATTTTATTTATTTTACAAATAATTGCCTAGACCCGCACGAGCTGGCACGAACCATGTCGAGGCAATTGAATGTTACAGTACGACCGATTTGACATTTGACATACATTGCAACGTTGCCTACTCCTCGCTCTGATGCGCATGACTAAACTAAAAATGTATATAATATTTCAAAATAATATTTCCTGTTCGATGTTGTTTTTATCCATCAGAAACTACCCCCAACTTTTTTTTTTCAGATGTAAAAATATGTATTTTGATAGGTCGTTGAAATGGACATGAAAAAAGGAATATGACCCATTATTTACTTTTGAATTTCGGTGATCAAGTTATGTAATTATTTTTGACGTTAACACACTATTTTAGTGTGTTATCGTCAGAAATATGTACATATACAATACACTCAAATTGATATCTTTTAAGTTTAAACTCAGTTATGTATCAAAAATATCATATCATAATATAATCAGAAATGGATTCGATTTTCAAAAATATTCGTACAAAAGTGTTAGAACAACGCAGGTACAACAGGAATAAAATTATATATGAATAGGACCGACCCTAAATAGGACCTTTGCGGAACAAATTTACCGATGCTATATTCTTCAATAATTCAACCAGTCCGAAGCGTCAAAAATGAAGTTATCCATCCAAGTCTCCACGGCTTAAACTTTCTTACAAAAGGATTATTGAGATATTCGTATTATTGACTTTACAAAACAACAGTGAAACCCTCCTTAGGTATTTGAATGCTAAATGAACACATAAAAAATTACATTCGACGTTTTTACCTAAGTTGAATGGATCACTAAATGGTGTTTCAGATTACAACTAGTTCTAAATTTGGCGTTGCATATGTTGCATTTGAAATTATTCTTCTCATCCGAGTGTGTGAATAGGTGTCTCTTCAAATTGGTTTTCCGTTTAAATTTTGCTTTGCAAGTGTTACATTCAAAAGGATATATATCCGAGTGTGTGAATATGTGTCTCCTCAATTTTGATTTTTGTTTGAAGTTTGCTTCGCAAGTGTAACATTCGAAAGAATTAATAATCGAGTGTCTTGAATTGTGATTCTTTAAATCGCCTTTTCGTTTAAATTTTGCTTTGCAAATGGTACATTCGAAAGGATAAATATCTGAGTGTGTTAATATGTGTCTCCTCAAATAGGTTTTTTGTTTAAATGTTACTTTGCAAGTGTAACATTCGAAAGGATGAATATTCAAGTGTCTTGATTTGTGATTTTTCAAATCGCCTTTTCGTTTAAATTTTGCTTTGCAAGTGATACATTCGAAAGGATAAATATTCGAGTGTGTTAATATGTGTTTCCTCAAATATGTTCTTCGTTTAAATTTTGCTTTGCAAGTGTCACATTCAAAGGGATGAATATCCGAGTGTGTCAACATGTGACCCCTCAAATAGCGTTTTTGTTTAAATTTTGTTTTGCAAGTGTCACATTCAAACGGATAAATATCCAAATGTGTCATTAAATGGGTTTTTAAAGCTCCCTTGCTTTTTAATCCGAAATCGCATATGCCGCATCGAAAATCCTTCTTATCCAAGTGAATAACATCTGCTCCTGATGAATTAGCGATCTTTGAATATTTCTCATCTTTTATGAATATTCCTTTATTTGGGTCTATTAATTCAATGGGTGAGACTTTTATATCGTTTTCAGTTTCATCCTCTAGATAGTAATTATTTAACATAAACCTAAAAAAAAGTGTTTATAAGATTCATAATTAGATTTTGAAATCACCGAACTTATACTAGTTAGATTGTGGGAGATTTTAATGGAAGACCACACTTGTTTTCTAAATGTTCAATGTGTACAAAATAATAGTACATTAAAGTATGAGTGGTTATTAATTTTTTATTTATTTATTCTACACTACAAAAATATACAATGGGTATATAAATATTCAATATTAAAAACGAAATATCTTTTTATTTTCAAAAAACAAGCACCTAAGAGATTTTACACTTGTGTTGTGCCCGAATTATAAACTAAATTACAAATTTATTATACCTAAGAGTGCGGGTAAATAACATTTATAATTACAATAAAGTGTACCTTCATAATATGTATATGTTATATACAAGGAATTTTCAAAAAAAGTCAGTAGGTTAAGGTTGGTATCTACTCATTCAAAATTTTATTAAATGGTATCAAATTATGAAAAATAATATACTTTTGCAACCGATTCATATTTATGTATTCTTCTGATCTTCATTGACAATATACCTATTGGAAGCTTTAGGGACAGTATAAATAAAGAATCTATGGGAAATATTTTTATTAAATCTGGGAGTTGGCAACTCATTTCATGTCCTACGAGTCTGATACACAGAGTTACAATCAATTTGAGTAGGGAGATTTTTCATTGCATGGATACATATTTTATGAAAATATAAAGTGCTTAAATTGAACGGCAAGACTGAAACCTGATTTGAACCCTAACTATTCCTTCTTCAGCTTCGTGTTGGATAAGTTTTATTTTTGTAAACCCAATAGTATATCACATACCGAGTTAGACCGAGGCGCAGCCGAAATCTAACTAAAATTTCGAAAGAGTAATGAAACTTTTAACCCGTGGGTAGAAAGTAAAAGTCAAAAAATACAATAAATTTTAACAATTTCATTTACTTGCGGCCCACGGAAGGAAAGTTGATTTTTGACCTGTGGGTGGAAAGTAAAAGTCACAAAAGTGACATTTTCAAACTTTTTTAAAATCCACATTGCCTGTATGGTTGTAAATAAAATGTATATCCAACTCTTTTTTTTTTAATTTTTGAGTGACAAATTAACAAACTTAAACAATAACGCATAGTCTCGTCCATAGATTAGAGTATAACGGGATTTTGTCATTTTTTTTTTTTTTTTTTTAACTGCCACTAAGGGTCGCCAAGTACAATTTGTGATTGTTGACATTAATAATGGTCTTTACGGAAACTCTGAATAACCCGATCACCAACTGTTTGTTTTTTATCTTTCTTCAATAAACACGATTGAAAAGGGACAAATTACATCAGATGGTGATCGAGTTAATTAGACCAGTGTTTCCGTGAATGCCTAAGAAACATTTGTGCCACTATTTGATAATCTGTCGAATAGTCTCTTGATACTCCTATTCACACTAACCATATTTAGATGGTGCACGCAGTATTAAACTAAATACATAAACTTTTAAACTATAATTGAACAAATATTACTGTAGTACATCCGATTAATACATATATGCAATTAGGCAATCCAAACCACGTGACATTTAAGATGGCGTGGCGGCCAGACATGGGCCGAAAAGCACAAAAAAATATCAAGTTTCTGCCCGATTTGATAGTTTAGGTACATAGTCAACAAATATTTCATTAAATAATGTTTTTTTTTTTTTTTCTGCTTTCTTGTCAGAAACCACCACTGTGGTTTGTCGACAAAGCCTCCAACATCACACACAAACCAAATCAAACAAACAAACAAACATCCATGCACCTAGCCGGGATTCGAACCAGAGACCCACTGCATGCAAAGCGAAAACACAACCGCTGAGCTGCTTGGGTCTGCCAACAGCAAATTGCATTCGATGTATTCGCCTAAGAATGGTGTTTTGGATTACAATTAGTTTTAAATTTGAAATAATTCTTCTCATCCAAATGTGTGAATACGTGTCTCTCCAAACTGTATTTTCGTTTAAATTTTGCATTGCAAGTGTCACATTTGAAAGGAAAAATATCCGAATGTAATATTAGGTGACTCTTCAAATTGCTTTGTTGTTTGAATTTTGCATTGCAAGTATAACATGAGAAAGGATGAATATCCGAGTGTGTCAACATGTGTGTCCTCAAATAGCGTTTTTGTTTAAATTTTGCTTTACAAGTGTAACATTCGAAAGGATGGATATCCGAGTGTGTCAGCATGTGTCTCTTCAAATAGCGTTTTTGTTTAAATTTTGCTATGCAAGTGTCACATTCAAACAGATAAATATCCAAATGTGTTATTAAATGGGTTTGTAAAGTTTCCTTGCTTTCAAATTCGAAATGACATATGACGCATCGACAATCCTTCTTATCTAAGTGAATAACATCTGCTCCTGATGAATTAGCGACATTTGAATATTTCTCATCTTTTATAAATATTCCTTTATTTAATAATAATAATAATAATAATACTTTTATTGTCAAAACCAAAAAAAATAAAATTTACAATCAATTTTACATAATAATATTAATATATACATATGGTTGACAATGGGCACTAGAAAAAAACGCAGACATCTGAATGATTCAGATACTGTTCAGGCCCTATTTTAGATAAATAATTTGAAACCAAAGAACAGAAATAGAAGACAATTTTGTGCGTTCGATCTACATCTTATATGAAAAAAATTAAAGAATAAAAAACATACATAAGTTAACAGGAAGAGGAAAAGGAGAGGATTAGAATGACCATGGGAGAAGAATAAGGAAAAAACTAAAACATGGTTAACTTTCCACCAGAGAGCGAGACATCACTGATTTAGAAGCAAACGTGATTTAAAATGCTTTCCAAAAGTAGATGACGAGTCTATTAACTCAATGTGTGAGACTTTTATATCGTTTCCAGTGTCATCTTCTAGATAATCATTATTTACTGTAAACCTGAAAAAAAGTATTTATTAAATTCATAATTAAATTTTGAAATTACCAAATTTACACTAGGTAGATAGTGTGAAATTTTGATAGAAGGCCACACTTATTTTCTAAATGTTCAATGTGCACAAAATAATAGTATGAGTGGATAATAATTTTTTTATTTATTTACTCTATACTACAGAGGTATACAATGGGTATATAAATATTCAATGGTAAGAACAAAACATCTTTTTTTTCAAAAAAAAAACAAGCACCCAAGCGATAAACGCTATTTTGTGTTGTGCTGAGATTATAAACAAGACAAATATATTATACCTAGGGCCAGTTTCTCAATAGCGAATCACCGTCGGGTTGGTCGTGTGCAGTTTCAATGTTTACCCTGGAGTTATGTTTAACCCGAGGTTGACTTGCTATTGAGAAACTGATCCCTAAGAATGCGAATAAATAACATTTACAATTAGAGTAAAGTGTACCTACATGATATGTATACCTATGTTATATACAAGGAATTTTCTAGAAAAAAGTAGGTTAAGGTTGGTATCTACTCATTCAATCAAATTTTATTAAATTATTATTTTAAATTAGGAAAAATATATTCTTTTGATACTTTTATTAACGATTTATATTTTCTTATTTTCCTGATCTCTATCAACAATACAGTGTGGCTCATCAAAAACGAAACAAATCATTACATTTCATTAAAAAAGTCAACCCAAGATCAATGCCGTTTCGTTTTCTATAAGCCACCCGGTATATTGAAAGCTGAATCTATGGGAAATATTTTTATAAAATCTGGGAGTTGCCAACTCAATTCATGTACTACGAGTTTCATACAGAGAATTAAAATAAATTTGAGTAGGGAGATTTTTCATTGCATGGATACATATTTTATGAAAATATAAGGTGCTTAAATTGAACGGCAAGACTTAAGTATGATTTGACCCCTAACTATTCAGTCTTCAGCTTCGTGTTGGATACATTTTATTTTTTTTAAATCAAAATGTAATTTCAACTCCATTTTTTTAAGTTTGTAAGTGACAAGTAAATAAACTTAAACAATAACGTATAGACTCGTCCATAGGTTAGAGTTTATCGGGATTTTGTCAAAAACCCAATTGTTTTATATACAAATTATTTTGAAAACTGACGCTAGGGGTCGTAGATCTCAATTTGTGATCAGCACCCATAATTAGAAAGTTGGCATTAATAATGGCCTTTACGGAAACTCTGATTAACCCAATCAGCAGTTGTTTGTTTTTCATCTTTCTTCAATGAACACGACTGAAAAAAAGACAATAACATCAGCTGCTGATCGGGTTAATTAGATGAATGTTTCCGTGAAGGCCTCATGGGTGTGTCTAAAGACTTAAGACATCACGTTTCTAGGGATGTTGATATACCCATAGTAAAACTTTAAAATACGCGCGTTTCTGAAAGTTAGATTTAGGGCGCGTATTATAAAACTATTTTGACAGATAACTGAAAGTTAACTTCACTGTGAAGTTCACTTTTAGTTATTCTGTCAAAATAATTTTATAATACTCTCCCTTAAGCACGCTGAGGTGTATTTTACATAAGCAAAATGGAATACCAATGAAAAAAAAACTATAGATATGTCACTAAACTAAAATAACATCCGATTTATATATGTACAATACACTCAAAATGATGTCTTCTAAGTTGCAACTCAATTATTCAGGCCTATGATGTATCATTTTCTGTTATTTTATCAGCAAAGTTAAGTTCCCTGTCACTGTTTATTCAATAAGTCAAAATAGAGAGAAGTATAGATGTTGAGCTATAACATAGCTGTTAATGTAACAGGAGTGGATACATCATAGGCCTGATTACCTATCAAAAATATCAAATCATATCATAATATAGTCAGAAATGGATGCGATTTTCAAAAATATTCGTACAAAAGAACAGAACAAAACAGATACAACAGGATTAGAATTATATATAAATTATATATAAATAGGACAGACCCCAAATTCAGCCAGGCCGAAGCGTCAAATATGAAGTCATCCATCCAAGTTTCCAGGGCTCTAACTTTCTCACAAGTGGATTATTGAGATATTCGTCTTATTGAGTTTACAAAACAAAAGTAAAACCCTCGTTAGGTATTTGACTGCTAAATGGACAAATCAAAAATTACATTAGACGTTTTCGCCTAAGTTGAATGGGTCACTGAATGCTGTTTTAAATTACAACTAGTTCTGAATTTGGCGTTGCATATGTTGCATTTAAAATTATTCTTCCAATCCGAGTGTGTGAATATGTGTTTCTTCAAATCGCCTTTTCGTTTAAATTTTGCTTTGCAAGTGTTACATTCAAAGGAACGAATATCCGAGTGGGTCAACAACATGTGTATGCTCAAATAGCGTTTTTGTTTAAATTTTGCTTTACAAGTGGTACATTCAAAAGGATAAATATTGGAGTGTGTTAATATGTGTGTCCTTAAATTGGATTTTTGTTTAAATTTTGCTTTACAAGTGTAACATTCGAAAGGATAAATTTTCAAGTGTGTTAAAATGTGATCCTTTAAATTTCCCATTCGTTTAAATTTTGCTTTGCAAGTTTCACATTCAAAGGAATGAATATCCGAGTGTATCAACATGTGTTTCCTCAAATAGTATTTTTGTTTAAATTTTGCTTCGCAAGTGGTACATTCAAAAGGATAAATATTGGAGTGTGTTAATATGTGTGTCCTTAAATTGGATTTTTGTTTAAATTTTGCTTTACAAGTGTAACATTCGAAAGGATGAATTTTCAAGTGTGTTAAAATGTGATCCTTTAAATTTCCCATTCGTTTAAATTTTGCTTTGCAAGTTTCACATTCAAAGGAATGAATATCCGAGTGTATCAACATGTGTTTCCTCAAATAGTATTTTTGTTTAAATTTTGCTTCGCAAGTGGTACATTCAAAGGGAAAAATATCCAAGTGTGTTGATGTGTGTCTTTTCAAATTGAATTTTTGTTTAAATTTTGCTTTACAAGTGTAACATTCGAAAGGATGAATATCCGAGTGTGTCAACATGTGTCCCCTCAAATAGCGTTTTTGTTTAAATTTTATATTGCAAGTGTCACATTCAAACGGATAAATATCCAAATGTGTCACTAAATGGGTTTTCAAAGCTCCCTTGTTTTCAAATACGGCATCGCATATGTTGCATCGAAAAATTTTCTTAGCAATGTGGATAACATCTGCTCCTGATGAATTAGCGACATTTATATGTTTCTCATCTTTTATAAATATTCCTTTATTTGGGTCTATTAGCTCAATGTATGAAACTTTTATGTCATTATTTAGATAATCATTATTTACCATAAACCTAAAAAAAAAACATTATCAGATTCATAATTAGATTTTGAAATTACAGACTGGTTTATACTTCCAAAATTAGGAATTAAAGTAAACTAAGAAATAAATTGAAAATTGAATTAAACTAAACTTTAAAAATGCAGTTTATACCTAAAATTAAGAATTATGGATTTTCTGAAATTGGCTAGCTCTTTACGTAATCACAAATGACAGAAAGGAACATTGAAATAAACGAAAACCAGCTAAATAGATCGATCTCCTTAATTTTTAATTCTTAGTTGAAAGTTAGCCAATTTTCAATTTAATTTAATTTAATTTAATTTTTTAATTTGAGGTATAAACGACGGCATCAAATTATGGATGTTTAATATTTAAATTTTTAATTTAGTTTAATTCTTAATTCAGAAGTATAAACCAGGCATAAATAAATATTGTGAGATTTAAATAAAAGGTCACACTTGTTTTTTAAATGTTTATTGTGTAAATAAAGTTACAAAGTGAAAGAAATATAGAGAATATGTTGACAACTCTTACAGTAATATCAGCATTTGATAATCTGTCAAAGTATCTCTTGATACTCCTAATTACATTAACTATATATGCATCAACCATATTATTTAGATAATGCTCATAGTAAAACTAAATTCTAAACCTATAACTAACTATACAAATACGTTTCAATTCCCAAGTATATTATGTACCTTGTTAATTTTTGGGGACTATGTTTAGAGACAGACTCCTTGGTATAATTTCTTGATAAATAATTATTGAATTTGGCTAATTTGTAACCTTACCTCCCAGGAATATTTTTATTATAGCCTCGAGATTTCACCTACCATTTAACATCGGTAACTATGGCCTGGTTATCTTAATTGGAACCCTCAGGTTTAGTTTAAACTTTTCACAATAGGTACCTAGATGGTAATATGTAATCAAGCAGGAGTCTTCTAAGTTTAGTTGAATTCTCAGAGTGTTTAGATCTTTACTGATTAAGCTTTATAGGTGATTCAGAATTCCCTAGATCAAATTTAATGTTTCTTTTGTTTCCCACCCTTATTTAATGCATTTTTTTAATGGATACTATTTGAACCTAATGATGGATTTTCCAGTTTTACTACCATATTTATTGTTTCATAAAGATGATTCTCTTATGTAAGGTAATACGCAGTCAACTTCGTAGCACTAGAGAGTACTTCTTCTGGGATAATATTAGGTAATTGAGAGATCCAACATTTAAGCGTTAATAAATATCAGACATAAGATGATTGTCTACAGTTCGAGGTCAGAGAAAATTTAAGCGAATAATAATAATTCTTAGACATAAGATTGTATACAAAAGAAAACACACCCCCACAAAAATTATGTGGAGGAAGACTTTGCGTTTTCTTTTGTATTCAAATTTCAACTTCACTTTGAGTCATGCATTACTTTTTCAAATTCATAAGATAATTGTCTACAATTCTATGGTAAGGGTAAAATTTTATTGTTAAAATTTGTGAAGGAGGTTCGTCCAAATTGGGGTTAACTCCAATAAATGTATCGGCCTCAATGATTTTTTTTGAAAAAAAAAATTCAAAAATACACTTTCTTTTCCAAGTTTTAGACACTTTGGGCAGAAACTTGGTAGCACTCAAATTTCTGGTAATAGTTACTTGAATGGTTCTTGGTGCAAAGTTGTTTCCACGTTGTATGAGGAGAAAACCCGAACCAACTTGATTGAGCTAGCAGAAAAGTTAAACGTCGAACTCTAAGCAATCTGTTGATAATTTCGGTGGATTTCTTGATTCTATTCCTACTTGAAATAAAGGAAGGAGGGAATATATTTCGGAAAAATTTTGGATATATCACAAAATATTACTGGACTACATAATAACTAACTGATAACATCCGATTTATATAATGATTCTAACACATAGTATTGGAATTCTAAAATTGGTAATTCACTATCTAAACACAATATATGTTCCACGTGTCAAGCTTCTCCCATCCACGTTTAAAAAATTTCATCACATTACACTTCTTTATACATGGTGGGGTACGAAAAACTTCCCACTCAGGTTTTATATGTGTTAGTTACCTGATACCTGAGATACCACAATGTATTTGATTACAAGCAATTGACGTCACACCATTTGACAAGTTTATTCAACGTCATTTTTAATAAAATCATAGTCAGTAACGGATTTGATTTCCAAAAATATTCATACAAAAAAATCCACACTTGTTGAAAACAGATACAACAGGAGGAGAAGCCGGAAATTTCTCTTTCTGCACTTTAGGAAAATAGCTATTCTTTAAATGTCAAAATCTCCAATCACAAAATCCTGACCAATAAAGAAACAATAATGCGGCGTACGTTTTCGTAATCGAAGCACTGTATGATATGCTTTTTTTTTGAATACCCGTTATATTCCCCAAATTCAACGAGTCCGGAGCGTCAAAAATAAAGTTATCCACCCAAATATCCATAGCTCTAACTTTTTTACGAGTGGATCATTGTGATATCAGTATCTTTCAATTTACAAAACTTAACATTAAAACCCTCGTTTATACTTATTGAATTTGAATACTTAATGGACACATCAAAAACTAAATTCGAAGTTTTCGCCTAAGCTGAATGCGTTACTGAATGGCGTTTTAGATTACAACTAGTTTTAAATTTGGCGTTGCATATGTTGCATTTAAAATTATTCTTCTCATTCGAATGTGTTACTATGTGCCTTTTCAAATTGTTTTTTTGTTTAAATTTTGCTTTACAAGTGTAACATTCGAAAGTATGAATACCTGAATGTGCTATTATATGCCTCTTCAAATGGCTTTTTCGTTTAAATTTTGCTTTGCAACTGTTACATTCGAAAGGAAAAATATCCAAATGTGATATCATGTGACCTTTCAAATTGTATTGTTGTTTAAATTTTGCATTGCAAGTATCACATGCGAAAGGATAAGTATCCAAGTGTGTTAAAGTGTGATTCTTTAAATTGTTTTTTCGTTTAAATTTTGCATGACAAGTGGTACATTCAAAGGGATAAATATCCAAGTGTGTCAACATGTGACCCTTCAAATGCTGTTTTTGCTTAAATTTTGCTTTGCAAGTGTCACATTTAAACGGATAAATATGCAAATGTGTCATTAAATGGGTTTTCAAAGCTTTCTTGCTTTTAAATACGGCATCGCATATGTTGCATCGAACATTTTTCTTAGCAATGCGGATAACATCTGCTCCTGATGAATTCGCGACATTTAAATGTTTCTCATCTTCTATAAATATTCCCTTATTTGGGTCTATTAACTCAATGTCTAAGACTTTCATGTCGTGTTCCGTGTCATCTTCTAGATAGTCATTATTTACCATAAACCTAAAAAAAAATATAAGATTTATAATTATGAAATTTTGAAATTATACTGAATAGATAGGTTGTGTGAGACTTTAATGAAAGGCCGCACTTGTTTTTTAAAACTTTAATGTGTTAATAAGGTTACAAAGTAAAAGAAATATAGACAATATAGTTGATAACTCTGACAAAAAGGCAGCTATCAATGTGAAAAAAAAAAACAGTAATGCCAACATTTGATAATCTGTCAAATTATCTCTCGATACTTCTAATTACACTAACCATTTATGCACTAAATATATTTAGATGATGCACATAGTATTGAACTATAAATATAGAAATATAACTGGACTATAACATCCGATTTCTGTAATGATTTTTACAGATAGTACTGGAATTATGTTTGTTTTTTATTAATAAAATTGAGAATTTACTACCTGAAAAAATATATTTCCCAAAATTTGGAGTTTATGAATATAATACAAAATCTTCACATACAGAATAGTTTTCATCTTAATATTACATCAAGACGCATTTAAATTCATTTTAAGTAAAGGATTGAAAGAGCCTATGGAATAAGTGAGACATATCATTTTCGGGTGTGGTTGACTTTGGGTGTCACAGATTTTCTTCATTTTTTTTTTTCGAAGTGGAAACTTGTTTAGACTTGTTCAGCACATTTTTTTTTTCAGGATAGTGAATGAGATTAACCCAATAAAATCCGTCACGCTCGAATATGTAACGCTCATTCGGGTTCAGTGATGTTGATTATTCAAGTGTGTTAAAATGTGATCATCTAAATTCTTTGTTTAAATTTTGCTTTGCAAACTTCACATTCAAAAAGGATGAATATCCAAGTGTCGACATGTGTCTCCTCAAATAGCGTTTTTTTTTAAATTTTGTTTTGCAAGTGGTACATTCGAAACCATAAATATCGAACTTGCAAAAACGGGAGCGGTCACTCCCTTCACTGGGCCAGAACCATTCTGCGGCGTCGGAAATGCGCACCTCCAAGAAATCCTCAAAAAGGAAGAGAACCGGCTAAGGAACAAACAATGGCTAGACCAACCAGGACTACGACAGGCCAAAGATCTATTGGGCAGCTACAACCAAAAAAGATCGGAACTGCTGGTCAACCTTAGCAAGAAAAGTCTCAAAACTCTAACCGGGTTTCTCTCGGGACATTGCAGACTAAATAAGCACCTACATAATCTGGGGTTGGAAGAAGGTAACACTTGCAGATTCTGTGAAGACGGTGAAGAAACACCTCACCATCTTCTACTGAACTGCGATGCCGTAAGCCGCTCAAGAATGAAGAACTTGGGAAGTTCCCTTATACAGCTGGAAGACATTCCAGCCCTGGAACCGCTAGACATCCTAAAATTCCTAAAGGACCTAGGACTAGAGGGGCTGCTTTAAGCAGGAAACCCGAATTTAGCAGCAGAAGGAGGGGTACAATAGATCAACCTTGGTCGCAGTGCAACTGACACATACATACATACATACAACCATAAATATCCGAGTGTGTTAATATGTGTCTCTTCAAATCGGGTTTTCGTTTAAATTTTGCTTTGCAAGTGTCACATTCAAAGGGATGAATATTGGAATGTGTCAACATGTGCTTAGCCAAATAGCGTTTTTTTTTAATTTTGCTTTGCAAATGTTACATGCAAAAGGATAAATATTTGAGTGTGTTGATTTTGCTTCTTTAAATTGCTTTGTTGTTTAAATTTTGCATTGCAAGTGTCACATGCAAAAGGATGAGTATCCAAGTGTGTTAAAATGTGATCCTTTAATTCGTTTTTTCGTTTAAATTTTGCCCGACAAGTGTTACATTTGAAAGGATGAATATTTAAATGTTTTATTATGTGCCACTTCAAATTGCCTTTTCGTTTAAAGGACCCCGCACAAAAAGATAGGAAAAGTGGTCCAGGTCAAATCGTCTGAAATTTTGATATGATATACTTCTAGTTATCCTGATTAAAAGCTGCCATGGACGCAAAAAAATCTATCGAGGGGATTTGGAGTTATAGGTCCTCAAAGATGTCATTTTGGATATAGATGTCAAAGTTCATAATTTGGTCAAATACTATTAAAAATGGAGTAAATACACTTCAAAAGATCAGAAATACTTAAATAGTGTAAGTAAATACATATGTTAGAAAATGATACAATAAAGGTGCTGTTTCTTTGTTATTAGTCCTGGTGTTCATCTTTTGATTTCGATTTATAGCGTGTTATGCTTTTTTTTTTAATTTGGTCAAATACCTATTATTGAAAGAGCAGTGAAGGGAGTAAAAAAAGTTATTTAGGTAAGTATATACCTACCTACCTGATTGAGTGAAAAGCTAACAGTTTCTCCCACATACAGGGCAAGAATGTATTATAAAATAAATATAAAAACAAAAATAAATTCTATTTTTAATTTTAACAACAAATCTATCCTATCTACATACATACTATACATACTTTCAATCTATTTCATGCCAATACCAACAATTCAAGATTTAAAACATTGAAAATATACATGGTTTGCTAAAAATTAGAAATAAACATAAGTATTAATGAAAATAATGAAGAAAAAGCTAGGTTAATTAAAGTTTTAATAATTGATAACGTGCACGTTATTTGGGATTCTGTTTCCAATATCTGCTGATACACGATGTAGCAACTTGGTGGACGGATAATGGATATTTGGTTGGTGCCGCGGGTAACCCAAATACCAAATAACTGCTGCTATGTGCGCGCAAATGCCCAGCGCTCTGGATCCTAACTTGCAGGTAAAATAATGACCTCTTACATTAGAAAAATCATAGTCAATGAAAATCTGGTGCCTAACTGCATTTCTAAAGCGCGAAAACACCCTTAATCTGATCAGATTGGGGTAATTCAGGTCTATTTACAATTTATTATTTGCTCCTGTGTGCATAGTGTCCTGGATGTAAGACGGCGCAAGATTTATTTGACAAACACCTACACTTTATTTTTTCCCAAGATAGATTTTGACATTGAAAACTTTGAAACATAAACAATAACGCTTGACCCTGATTGGTCGCAAATTGAGGTGTTTCTGCAGGTTGACATCAGTTTTACAATAGCGACCAATAAGTGGCATTAGCGGCATTGTTTATGTTTCAAAGTTGACAATGTTAAAATCTATCTTGGAAAAAAAATAAACCATAGAGTGAAGTCCCACAGATATTCTAGATCCAAATGTGGAAAGTTTTAGGTATGATTTTCGTGTAAGCGCCTCCACTGGCTCCACTGCGCATTTCTAACCCACAGGTTTTCTTTTTCTTTGCCGTATTTGTTGGGCCAGCTCAACTGTTATTCCTTCCATTTGTACTGGCTCCTACCTAACGATATATTTATTCTGGACCGAGGTTACCGAGATGCCGGGCCCTTGTTGGAAAGGTTGAGAAATGTAACAGAATTTGTGAGGCCCATGTTCAATAAATACCGGGATCCAGTACTAATGGAAGGAGCAACAGTTGAGCTGGCTTAACAAATACGGCAAAGGTCGCTTTCCAGAAATAATTTGCAAGTTATAATCGACCAAGAAAACCTGCGGGTTAGAAATGTGCAGTGGAAGCAGTTACACAGAAATCATACCCTAGACTTTCCATATTAGGATTTAGAAATATCTGATAAACTTGAAGGTAGGTGTCTATCAAATAAATCTTGCGCCGTCTTACATCCAGCATCCAGGACACTATGCGCAGAGGACCAGATAATAAATTGCAAATAGACCTGTTACTGAATTAGCCCAATCTCATCAGATTAAGGGTGTTTTCATGCTTCAGAAATGCAGCAAGGCACCAGATTTCCATTGACTATGATTTTACTAATGTAAGAGGTCATTATTGTACCTGCAAGTCAGGATCCAGAACGCTAGGTACTTGTGCCTTGTGCACACATAGCAGCAGTAATTTGGTATTTGGGTTACCCGTGGCACCAACCAAATATCCATTATCCGGCAACCGAGTTACTACATCCTGTATCAGATGCTGGAAACAGAGCCCCAAATAAGGCTTATTATTTTCAATAATATGTTTATTTCTAATTTTTAACAAACTATGTACCTTGTTGTTTATTGTTTCAAATCTTGAATTGTTGGTATTGGCATAGAAAAGATTAAAAGTATAGTGTGTATGTAGATAGGATAGATTCTGTTATTAAAATTAAAAATATAGACTTTATTGAAGTTTATTTACTCTATTTTTAATAGTATTTAACCAAATTATGAACTTTGACATCTATATCCAAAATGACATCTTTCAGAACCTATAACTCCAAAATCCCTCGATAGATTTTTTTGAGTCCATGACAACTTTTAATCAGGATAACGAGAAGTATATCATATCAAAATTTCAGACGATTTGACCGGGACCACTTTTCCTATCTTTTTGTGCGGGGTCCTTTGTTTTTGCAAATGTCACATTCAAAAGGAAAAATATCCGAATGTAATAATATGTGACTCTCCAAATTGCTTTTTCGTTTAAATTTTGCTTCCAAGTATTACATACAAAGGGATGAATATCCGAGTGTGTCAACATGTGACTCTTCAAATAGCGTTTTTGTTTGAATTTTGCTTTGCAAGTGTCACATTCAAACAAATAAATATTTAAATGTGTCATTGAATGGGTTTTTAAAGCTTCCTTGCTTTCAAATTCGAAATCGCATATGCCGCATCGAAAATACTTCTTATCCAAGTGAACATGTGTTACTGATGTATTAGCGACATTTGAATATTTTGCATCTTTTATAAATATTTCTTCATTTGGGACTATTAACTCAATGTGTGATACTTTTATCTCGTTTTCAATGTCATCCTCTAGATAGTCATTATTTACCATAAGCCTAAAAAAATTTTTTTTGCAATGATAAAAGTTATTATTTTTAACTAACAAAATGATGACTCTTTACTATTAGGGTCAAGAAACCCTCTTCAATGAATCCTCAAAATTTCAAAATTTTCCTCAAAATAAATGTGATAAAATTCATACCTTTCTTACATGTGATTGTGATAAAATTCATAACTTTATTATTAGAGGTTCTAATACGAAGAGGAAATTGCCAACCAAATTAGTAAAAAAAAATAACAAAATTTTCATATATAATATCACAAGAGAAAAAATTTTGCCGGCAAAATTTTCGAAAGGTATGAAAGTTTGTTGCTTGGCAATTTCGCGAATGACATTTTTGACAAAATTACGAGCCGTCAGGCGAGTGATTTTATCAAAAATGTCATGAGCGGAATTGCCGAAAAGCAACAAACTTGAATAAAACCTTGAGAACAATTTTGCCTACACAATTTTTTCTCGAGTGGTATTCGTCATGACTATTTCACGTAAGATTTTGAAAATAAATAGAATGCAAAATTATTAATAAAAACTTCAAATTAAAAATACCAGTTTGACAATGTCAAAAGATGGTCACTGAAATACCATGTTGTTGGTATTGTCCAGGTAGCATTATTGTCAGGTGAATACCGAATTTATTGCTGGTGTAATACACTCTAGTGAAATAGTCTATTAAATGCACGAGTCATCTGCGATTTTATGATAAGCGGTCTCTTGTGTTTTTTTTTTTATTTTCACTGTATGTCAAACATCAAACTACTGGTTTTTTTTCATCTATTGTTGATAGATTTCTACTTGTTGCTTCATTTCTCACTTCTTATTATCAACTGGTATTAGATGGTTACATACAAATGCGTACATTGTATACCCAGTGGGTGTATTCGTCAAAAATCCCTCATATTTTTATAATATTTACAGTAAAAAATCGTTCCCAACTACATTTTAGTAAGGTAGAGTTTGGAATTAACAAATAATATCCAATCATTAACTATTGGTAAACGAAAACATTACAGTACGGTAGCCATCCATTTTCTGTCACTTGACGTGGGACGTTGCAAATGAAAGTTGCAGGTTCTAGACTGGAATCAAGGTAGATAGAGGCTAGAAGTTCAGTTTTCTTCGTCAAATGTAGAGGAACAGGTATCGACACGTGAGGGACTTGATTCCTCTAGGAAATCGCTTCAAAAACTCTATGCCCACGTTGCACGAAAACGGTGTAATCTTTAAGACTTGTTGAAAATGGATTAACGGCTCCTCGGAAAACCCCATGAACAGCCATTACTTTAAAAAAAAAAGTAAAAAGGACTTACCACGAGGAGGTTCGAAACTCAAACATGAATAAAACGGTAATCATGAGACTTTTGATTTTAATTTTTTTGGTAATCAACGGAACTTTATCTTGCACAACTCTATTTCGCCAAGACTAATGCCTGATGGCCAATAAGGTACTTTTATTCAGGAGAATGGTAATTACAATTGAGGAAGATGACTGCCAACCAGGCCAGAGTAGGGCGAAAAGCAAAATTTAAAAGGGACGATGAAAAGGACAAGCAGAACTTCCCTTCAAGAAAAAAAAAAACAGCGGAAAGTGCTGGTACCAAATTGATTCTTCAAATTTAAACGAAAAGCGTGCCCTCTAGGTTAATAATTGCTATCATTATTTTCGACAGAAATCTACTTTTATTTTCCTTTAATAATGGCAATCACCAGACTATCAGCACTCAAAACGATAATTTAATTTATAAAATAATATATGGGAAAAAGGAAAACAGTAACATTTAGCATGTTACAATAACTTTAGTTATAAAAAGCTTACCAGAATATTACTGTTATTCTAGGTTACATAAGCTACATTTATGTAGCCTTACTAAAGAAAGGTTTTCGCAACCTTTATAAACGCCCCATTTAAGCTCTTTAACTTGCTTATAACATCTGGTCCCGATGAATTTGCGACACTTGAATATTCCTCTCTTTTTATCCCTTGATTTGGATCCATTAGTTCAATAGCTGATACGTCTATTTCGTTTTTGATGTCATCCTCTAGATAATCATTTTCTATCAAAAACCTAAAGAAAAAAGGTGTTTTAGATTCACAGTTAAGATTTTGAAATTAGGTACACTAGATACGTAGGATTAAAATTCAATTTTTTTTCTACATATCGTAATTTATTGAAACAATTCTTTCTACTACTCATATAAATCTTACTTAAATGTATATCCTATTCACAATCCGTAGTCCAAAAGTAAGGGTAAATTTATCACCTTTCCCTATCAAATAGCATTGAAAGGTGATACATTTTACCTTTACCTTTGGACATCGGATTGTGAATAGGATATACATTTAAGTAAGATTTATATGAGTAGTTATTGTTACTAGATATTAGTAACCATCATCATAGATATTCACTCACAGAAATTAGCAGTATGTAAAGACAATTAGAGTAGTGGGAATGTGTCTTATTTTCGAGAAAATGTAGAGAATGTTCAGTAAAATTAGGAAACTGATTGTCTGGGGATGGGAGTCCCTTTCGTGGAAACTGCCATGGACGATCCACCTTCCAATAAATTGCTGGTTCACTTGTAACGAATTAATTAAATAATTAATCGAAAGCCAATTAAGCTCGGGGTTTTATTAATATTTTACACAAAGTTAGCTGTCTACTATTTATTTCATAATATAATACTTATCTTTATCGATTTACAACCACAATTAAACTATAAAGAAAAAAGAGAGAATAATGGCTGAATAATAAATGACGCCGTGTCGATTGCCGACTTGCTCGAGGAGGATTGCTGGAATGCTATTAGTCGAATGCGCTTAGGAATATTGGTTAGAGTCACCTGACATTACAGCTCCCTTTCAGGCGCGTAGTTGCCAAAGTTCAAATTATTAACGGAAAACCAGACACTGATCCATGACCTTATAAATCAGATGAAAAATTTTATTTTTTTTTTGGTAATGTTAATTTACACTTTATCTTTCTCCTTTCAAAAGTAAATTTAAAAATATGTCCGGTATCCAAAGAGAATGAACACTTCAAAAACATTAAAGAATTAATTTCCTTGTACTCATTTGAATCTTGAATAAAGGTCATAAAAACGAGCCAAGATTATAACACCTTCTTGGTTTTAAAGCCAGCACGGAGATGTTCACAAATCAGAAAAGATGAGCAAACTCCAAGAGATTACAAAATAAATATTTATTATTGGAAGGAAGCGGCTGTATAACTACCGTATGCTTTCATGACGAAGGACTGTTCTTGCTTAGACCACTGTTCCATGGCTACTAAAATGCTTTGGAGGAGGGAACGCAACGGTAACCTTGACAACTCGCCCAGCCCCCTTTCTTGGCTCTAGCGCTTTTTTGCAGGTTTGATTGTCGCACCTTGTACAAATAATGAAATCTTCAAAAAGGTATTTTGAGTCCTTCTGATGCGATGTTGGCGCTTGACGAGAAATCACGCACACTTCAGGAGAAATCAAACCAGACCATTATACAAAGACACAATCACCTTAGTATCCTCGATATTCTAACAATACGTAAAAATCCTAATATTTCATATACTCTCAAAATGATATCTTGTAAAACTAACATATTATATAGTCAGTAATGGGATTCGATTTTCAAAAATATACGTAAAAAAGAAATCCACTCTTATTAAAAAATTGACACCACAATGCAAGTATCCATGGCTCTACCTTTTTTACAAGTGAATCATTGAAATATTCGTATTTTCAAATTTACAAAACTTAACAGTAAAACTCTCGTTTATGCACATAGGTATATGAATCAAAAATTACATTCAAATTTTTCGCCTAAGTTGAATGCGTCACTGAATGTGTTCTAAATTACAACTGGTTCTAAATTTGGCGCTGCATATGTTGCATTTAAAAGTATTCCTCTCATCCGAATGTGTAAATATGTGTTTAATTAAACTGTATTTTTGTTTAAATTTCGCTTTGCAAGTGGTACATTCAAAAGGATAAATATTTGAGTGTGTTAATATGTGTCTCCTCAAAAAGCGTTTTTGTTTAAATTTTGCTTTGCAAGTGTAACATTCGAAAGGATGAAGATTCAAGTGTGTTGAAATGTGATCCTTGAAATTCCCTATTTGCTTGAACTTTGCTTTGCAAGTATCACATTCAAAGGAATAAATATCCGAGTGTGTCAACATGTGACTCTTCAAATAGCGTTTGTGTTTAAATTTTGCTTTGCAAGTGTCACATTCAAATGGAGAAATATCCACATGTGTCATTAAATGGGGTTTTAAAGCTTCCTTGCTTTTAAATTCGACATCGCATATATCACATGGAAACTTCTTTTTAGCCATGTGGATAACATCTGCTTGATGACTTAGCGACATTTAAGTATTTCTCATCTTTTATAAATATTCCTTTATTTGGGTCTATTAGCTCAATATTTGAGACTTTTATATCATTTTCAGTGAAAGCTTCTAGATAATCATCATTTACCATAAACCTATAATTTTTTTTTATTAGATTCATAATAATTAGATTTTAAAATTACACTAGGTGGATAGTGTGAGGTTTTAAGAAAGGCAATACTTGTTTTTTTTTTTTAAATGTTTAATGTGTACAAGATATGGGTTGATATTTATTGAAATTTTTCGAGCTTAACGGCAATCGGGTTAATTGGATCAGTTTTCTGTAAAGGCCTCAAGACTTCAGGTTTTACAGGTTCTTGATATACCTAGTGTTGTAAATTATGGAACGTTCTCGTTTATTCTCGAACAACGTTCGCGAACATTCAAGATTTAAGTGAAAACGTTCCTTCTCGGAAGCACGAATTAGCACGGATAAGAACGTCCCTTGATAATAATTAGTATAATAAATAAAATGTATTTTTCAACATTGGGTTCCGGGGATCGGGAAAAATTTGCGACTGTCACCAGCTGACCAGCAGGGTTAGGTTTCAGGGATTCACACGCCAGTTTTTTTCATCCCGTTTGCCAATATTTATTTATTTACTTATCAACGGGCGAGCCTGCTTACAAAATGTTAAACTCTCAATTCATAAAAAATTGAAAACAGTTAGAAATAACCAAATTAAAATTGATAAAGATAATAAAATAAAAATTTACCTTAACTTAAGAATCAAATAACAATAAGTAATAACAAATACAGTTACATGTGAAAACATGAGTAAAGTTTCGGTAGGATACACAGGAATAGTGAAAATAAGAAAAAATAACATCCAATAATAAAGTGAAGTTATACAAGTACAATTAGTTTCAATTCGAAATCCAAATTTGAAAATAACTATTTAAGTTTGACGAACTTGACTAAAGCCCGCATTACATCTGTGTATTTACACAAATACACGAATGTAAAGCGAAAATATTAGCTGTGTATTTCGTACTTTTGAAAGCTGAAAACGTAAAAAAAATTATGAATTTAAACATGTATAAATACTCGAAAAAATACCCAGATGTAAGGCGGGCTTGGGGAAAATGCTGAAAGGAGCAAAAAGGTCAACTTCGGCTGTAATCTGCAAAAACGGAATCAAAATTCAAAATGTAAATGGAGTTACCCAATTCCTTAATTTTCAATATTTGTCCATAATTCCTAATTCTTAAAAAGTTCAATTTATTTACCATTGGTGTTTTTGAAAATTGAGAATTAAGAACAAAAATGAAGAAATAAGGAATTGGGTAAACCCGGCGTAGATTATTTGGTATGAATTATATACAAATATTACTGGACTTTTTCAACATCCGATTCATACATACTATATATAAGATGATGTAAGTTGAAACTCAATTCTCTATCATAATTATCACGTATTTTCGAATTTGCAGAATAACAGTAAAACCCTCTTTAGGTATTTGAATCCACCAAAAATTACATCGAAGTTTTTGCTCGAGTTGAATGCGACACTGAATGGTGATTTAGATTACAACTAGCTCTAAATTTGGCGTTGCATATGTTGCATTTAAAATTATTCTTCTCATCCGAGTGTGCGAATATTTCTCTCCAAATTGGTTTTTTTGTTTGAATTTTGCTTTACAAGTGTATCATTCGAAAGCGTGTTACAATGTGATCCTTTAAATTCCCTCCCTGTTCAAATTTTCTTTTGCAAGTGTCACATTCAAAGGGATGAATATCCTAGTGTGTCAACATGCATTCCCTCAAATACCTTTTTTGTTTAAATTTTGCTTTGCAAGAGTAACATTCGAGAGGATGAATATTCAAGTGTGTCAAAATGTGCTCCTTTAAATTCCTTCCTCGTTTAAATTTTGCTTTGCAAGTATCACATTCAAACGGATAAATATCCAAATGTGTTATTAAATGGATTTTAAAAGTTTCCTTACTTTACAATTCGGCATCGCATATGTTGCACCAAAAATTTTTCTTAGCCATGTGAATAACATCTGTTCCTGATAAATTAGCGAAATTTGAATATTTCTCACCTTCTATAAATATTCCTTTATTTGGGTCTATTAACTCAATATCTGAGACTCTTATATCGTTTTTAGCGTCATCCTCTAATCTATCTCTATCGCCTAAATTGAATGGGTCACTGCATGGTGTTTAAGATTACAACTCGTTCTAAATTTGGCGTTGCATGTGTTGCATTTAAAATTATTTTTCTTGACCAAGTGTATGAATATATGTCTCTTCAAATTGTATTTTTGTTTAAATTTTGCTTTGCAAGTCATACATTCGAAAGGATGAATATTCAAGTGTGTTAAAATGTGATCTTTTAAATTGTCTTTTCGTTTAAATTTTGCTCGACAAGTGTCACATTTGAAAGGATGAATATCTGAATGTGTTATTATGTGCCTCTTCAAACTGCGTTTTTGTTTAAATTTGTTTTTGCAAATGTCACATTCAAAAGGAATAATATCTGAATGTGTCAACATGTGACGATTCAAACTGTCTTTTCGTTTAAATTTTGCTTGACAAGTGTGACATTCAAAAGGATGAATATCCGAGTGTGTAAGCATGTGACTCTTCAAATAGCGTTTTTGTTTAAATTTTGCTTTGCAAGTGCCACATTCGAATGGAGAATTATCCAAATGTGTCATTAAATGGGGTTTTGAAGCTTTCTTGCTTTCAAATTCGAAATCACGTATGTCGCATCGAAAATCCTTCTTATTCAAGTGAATAACATCTGCTCTTGATGAATTAGCGACATTTGAATGTTTCTCATCTTTTATGAATATTCCTTTATTTGGGTCTATTAACTCAATGTGTGATACTTTTATATCATTTTCAGTTCCAGCCTCTAGATAGTCATTATTTAACATAAACCTAAAAAAAAGTGTTTATAAGATTCATAATTAGATTTTGAGATCACCGAAATTATACTAGGTAGATTGTGGGAGATTTTAATGGAAGGCCACACTTGTTTTCTAAATGTTTAATGTGTTCAAAATAATAGTACATCAAAGTATGAGTGGTTATTAAATTTTCATTTATTTATTCTACATTACAGAGATATACAATGGATATATAAATATTCAATGTTAAAAATGACACATCTTTTTATTTTCAAAAAACAAGCGCCTAAGTAATTTTACACATTACATTACATTACATTTTGTGCTGAGATTCTCCTTGTATATTACTCCTTCCTGTAGTTTTACATTCAAAGTACAAAACAGATACAACATTAAAATCATATTTGAATAGGACAGATTCTAAATAGGATTCTTGCGGAACAAATTCACCATGATGTTATATTTCCCAATAATTCAACGAGGTCGAAGCGTCTAATATGAAATTATCCACCCAAGTATCAACGGCTCCAACTTTTTCACAAGTTGATTATTGATATATCCGTATTTTTTAATTTACAAAACAGTAAATCCCTCGTTAGGTATTTTATGTAAATGTACACATCAAAAATTACATTCGACGTTTTCGCTCAAGTTGAATTGGTCACTGAATGATGTTTTAGATACAACTAGTTCTAAACTTGGCGTTGCATATCTTGCATTTAAAATTATTTTTCTCGACCGAGTGTGTGAAGATGTGTCTCTTCAAATTGTATTTTTGTTTAAATTTTGCTTTGCAAGTGATACATTCGAAAGGATAATTATACGAGTGTATTAATATATGTTCCCTCAAATAGCGTTTTTGTTTAAATTTTGCTTTACAAGTGTAACATTCGAAAGGATGAATATTCAAGTGTGTTAAAATGTGATCCTTTAAATTGTCATTTCGTTTAAATTTTGCTCGACAAGTGTCACATTTGAGAGGATGATTATCTGAATGTGTTAATATGTGCCTCTCCAAATTGCGTTATTGTTTAAATTTGTCTTCGCAAATGTCACATTCAGGGGAAAATATCTGAATGTTTTATTATGTGACTCTTCAAATTGCCTTTTCGTTTAAAATTTTGCTTGACAAGTGTAACATTCAAAGAGATGAATATCTGAGTGTGTAAACATGTGACTCTTCAAATAGCGTTTTTGTTTAAATTTTGCTTTGCAAGTGTTACATTCAAACTGATGATTATTTAGATGTGTTTTAAATGGGATTTTAAAGTTTTCTTGCTTTCAAATTCGAAATCGCATATACCGCATTGAAAATATAGACCATAAGTTGACAACTCTTACAGTAGTGCCACCGTTTGAAAATCTGTTAGAGTATCTCTTGATTCTCTTGATACTCCTAATTACACTAACCTTCTATGCACTAACCATATTTAGATGGTGCATATAGTATTAAACTAAATAGTTGAAATATAACTATACAAATATTACTGAACTATAATGAAATCCGATTTATATATACAGGGCATCACATTAAAAACTTAAAATAGCTATCTTAGGAACCAAAAAATAAAAAATCACTGGAAACAATTTTTTATAGTAGGGAGGGGGAACCAAAATTATGTAATAACTAATTTATTTCCACTCATCCCCAACCACTCCACCTAAATAATCTTAAATGAGATCCCCTTACTTGTGATAACTTATCTGAAAGCCCTTAAAAAATGCGTTTCAATAATACCGTACAAAGCTACATTCGATGTAATAGTTTTTGGTTTATGAGATAAATAATTTATAAACATTAGATAAAACGTTATTAATGTAATAAATTCTCAAAATGATTTCCATCACAATGATAGAGTCTATTTTCAAATTCTCAACATACATTTGCAGATTTTTTTTCTGGAAATACCTCAACATTCTTGAACTACATATTCTTTCCTGGAGATGCTTTATTGAGTCAGGTTTCGTCTTGAAAACAACAGATTTTAGGTAACCCCACAGGAAGAAAACAAGAAGAATTAGATCCGTGGATCTGGGAGGCCATTGAATGGGACCTCTTCTTCCAGTCCATTGATTAGTTCATGTAACGAGTCCCTTACTGGAACTACGTAATGAGGAGGTGCTCCATCCTGTTGAAAATATAATAAATTCTCTTATAAAGTTAAATTGCAGTGAACATCTCTCTAATTCTCTAACTCATGAACCATACGAAACTCAGTAGACCTCTGTAGCATGTCAGCCTAAATTTCGCCATTTAAATTTTCCTGTATAAATAAAGGACCGATAATAGCATCGCCCAATACACCTGCCCAAACATTAATTTTCTGAGAGTACTGGCTATGGCCCTTCTCGAAATACTTGTGGGTTCTCGTCATGCCAGTAACGGCAGTTTAGTTTATCAACGTGTCCATTTAAATAAAAAGTGCACTCATCACTGAAGCAAATAGTTTGGACGAGTTGAGGTTCTGCAGTTATTCTAGCTGTCACAAGTTCACAAAATTGAATTCTTCTGTACGGGTCATCGTCACCAAGTACTTAAAAGATTTGCATTTTATATGGATGAAACTTATTTAAGTACCCTGAAAGCATTTTTTAAGGGCTTTCAGATAAGGTATCACAAGTAGGGGGATGTCATTTAAGATTATTAAGTTGGGGTGGCTGGGGCTGAGGAGGTGAAAAGTAAAAAGAACAAGTTTGTTATTACAGAATTTTGGTTCTCCCTCCCTGCTATAGAAATTGTTTCCAGCAATTTTTTATATTTTTTTTTTGCTCCTGAGATATGTCCATTGTACGTTTTTAAAGTGACACAATTAGAATTCTGTTTGCTTGTTTTTTATTTATAAGACTAAACGAAATTTGTGTCCCAAAATTTTGAGTTTTTGAATACAATTATAAAATCAAAATCTCTGGACGGTCATTTGTTTTCCATCGGTGGATCCATCGATGACCAGTCTATCTTTCTCTAATTCATTAAAAATCCGAATAGCTGTCTCATAATGATGGATCCAAATAGATACATCGATGAATAAAATAAATCCCTGTTTTTTACAAGTCGATCATTGAGATATACATATTTTTCAATTTACAGAACTTAACATCATAACCCTCGTTTATGCACATAGGTATTTGAAACTTAAATCGACACATTAAAAATTACATTAGAAATTTTCACTTAAGTTGAATGTGTCACTGAATGGTGTTTTAGATTACAACGGGCTCTAAATTTGGCGTTGCATATGTCGCATTTAAAATTATTCTTCTCATTCGAGTATGTGAATATGTGTCTCTTTAAATTAGTTTTTTGTTTGAATTTAGTTTTGCAAGTGTTATATTCAAAAAGATAAATAACCGAGTGAGTGAATATATGCCTCCTCAAATAGGGTTTTTGATTAAATTTTGCTTTGCAAGTGTATCATTCGAAAGAATGAATATTCGAGTGTCTTGATTTGTGATTCTTTAAATCGCCTTTACGTTTAAATTTTGCTTTGCGAGTGTTACATACATTCGAGTGTATTAATATGTGTCCCCTTAAATTGGATTTTTGTTTAAATTTTGCTTTACAAGTGTAACATTCAAAGGAATAAATATCCGAGTGTGTTAACATGTGTCTCCTCAAACTGCATTTTCGTTTAAATTTTGCGGTGCAAGTGGTACATTCAAAAGGATAAATATCCGAATGTATTAATATGTGTCTTTTCAAATTGGCTTTTTGTTTAAATTTTGTTTTACAAGTGTAACATTCGAAAGGATGAATATCCGAGTGTGTCAACATGTGTCTCCTCAAATAGCGTTTTTGTTTAAATTTCACATTGCAAGTATCACACATGAAAGGATAAGTATCCAAGTGTGTTAAAACGTGATCTTTTATATCGCCTTTTCGTTTAAATTTTGCTTTGCAAGTGTCACATTTGAAAGGATGAGTATCTGAATGTGTTATTATGTGCCTTTTCAAATTGCGTTTTATTTTAAATTTGTGTTTGCAAATGTCACATTCAAAAGGAAAAATATTCGAGTGTGTCAACATGTGACTCTTCAAATAGCATTTCCATTTAAATTTTGCTCCGCAAGTGTCACATTCAAACGGATAATTATTCAAATGTGTCAATGAATGAGTTTTTAAAGCTTTCTTGCTTTCAAATTCGAAATCAGAGATGTCGCATCGAAAACCCTGCTTATCCAAGTGAATAACATCTGCTCTTGATGAATTAGCGACATTTGAATATTTCTCATCTTTTATAAATATTCCTTTATTTGGGTCTATTAACTCAATGTGTGAGACTTTTATATCGTTTCCAGTTCCATCCTCTAGATAGTCATTATTTATCATACACCTAAAAAAAATCTTTATTAGATTCGTAATTAAATTTCAAAATTTAATTATTACACTAGGTTGATTGTGGGAGATTTTAATGGAAGGCCACGCTTGTTTTCTAGATGTTTAATATGTACAAAATAATAGTACATTAAAGTATGAGTGGGTATTATTTATTTATTTATTTATTTATTCTACACTACAGAGGTATATAGGTATATAAATATTCATATTTAAGAACGAAACTTCTTTTTTTTTCTTTAAAAAAACAAGTACCTAAGAACACTTGTGTTGTGCTAAGATTATAAACTAGATTAAAAATTTACTATAACTAAGAATGTGGAAAAATTACATTTACAATTACAAAAAAGTGTACCTACAAAATATGTATATGTAATATACAAAAAATATTCAAAAAAAAAACAAAACAGAAAGTCTGTAGGTTAAGGTTGGTAGGTATTTTATCTACACATTCAATTTTTTTTTTAATGCTATCAAATTATGAAAAATATATTTTTTCAATACTTTTAATTTTTCTGATCTCCATTAGCAATATACAGGATGTTTGGTACATCGATAGGAAGTTTTCATTGAGTGATAGTTGGGGTCATTTGGAAGCCCTTTGACCATATTTACTATCCCTCATTGAAATATTCCTATCGATGTACCAAACACCCTGTATATTGAAAGCAGTATAAATGAAGATTCTATGGGAAATATCTTTATTGAATCTAATATATATAATATAACTTATTTAATGTACTACATGTACACAGACTCGTTTACACTTTTATTATATTACACTAACCATGTTAAGATGGTGTACACAGTATTAACCTAAATCCTTAAACTTCAAACTACATATAACTATAGTCTATTTTTTCGCAAGATAGAATTTGACAATGACAAGTTTGAAACATAAACAATGTCGCTCATAGGTCGCCAGATGCCGTGTACCTGCACTCCACTGTAAAAGGATACTTCACCTGCAGGAACACGGCACTTTGCGACCAATTACGACCAAGCGGTATTTTTTATATTTCAAAGTTGACAATGTCAAAATCTATCTTGGAAAAAAATACAGTGTATACAAATATTACTGGACTATAATAACATCTGATTTATAAGTACATAAACTTGCATGCATAGAAATCGACCCATTTCTAACTTTTGACTTTCTATTTAAGAAATTATTCCCCAACCGATAAACAAATAATGTGGTTTAACAAGAACGACAGGCTTGTAAGTATAGGTGTTTCATATTGATTTGTTTTCAAGTGTTTGATCTTTAAAGTTTTCATGATTAATTATAGACTAAGAGCTGGCGGCCGCGGAAGTACTACGATAATACCTACGGCTGAAATTTTGTGAAGTGGTTGGGGAGACCATCAAGAACTCCCATCTGCATGGAAATTTGCTCGAAAAATGATTATACCTCTGGCTGAAAATTTGCACTATTCTTGTTTAAAGGTCACAGATAATGTATGTAGGTATATAAATCTCAGACGTCTGGGTCGCTGCAAAAAGGGTGTTAGGGCTGGGATTCTGCAACGGATAGAGATCGGTATTCTCCTCGATGTGGCACTTGCTGTCTTCTTCCCTCTTATCGAAATCAATGGAGATGGGACGCCAATAGAGATAGATATATTGATCGCTATTTGTTACAGAGTACCAGCCCTTAAAGTTTTTATTTTATGGTATTTTCTTTCAAAATATATTTTTGCAGGTTTTTGAAAAATATAGTCAGTTCGCAGTGGGCCGATTTCTATGCACGCAAGTGTAATAATACATTTTCAAATTTACCTTCTGCACAGTCGCATTTTATTAAATTACATTTTTGGTAACATCATAGTAGGCTCGTAGAAAAAATATCGTTCCTTACGCTTACGGGAAGAAACTTCCGGCACAAGGATGCGAAGCGCTCGAAATTTCTCTTTCTGCACTCGTTGAGAAAATAGCTATTCTTTAATTTTGTCTATGAACTTCAATGTCAAAAATCCTGACCAATAAGGAAATAATCAAAACACTCTTTGATACGGATTTTTTTGGAAGACCCTTTATATTCCCCACTAATTCAACCAGTCCGGAGTGACAAATATAAAGTTCCATCGAAGTATCAAGTATCCACGGTTATATCTTTTTTACAAGTGGATCATTGAGATATCCGTATTTTGAATTTAGAAAACTTGACAGTAAAACCCTCGTTTATGCACATAGGTGTTTGAATGCTAAAGGGACACATCAAAAATTACATGCGTCACTGGAAGGTGTTTTAGATTACAAATGGTTCTAAATTTGGCCTTGCATGTTGCATTTGAAATTATTCTTCTTATCCGAATGTGGGAATATATGTCTCTTCAAACTGTATTTTTTTTTTAAATGTTGCTTTGCAAGTGTAATATTCAAAAGGATGAATATTCAAGTGTGTTAAAATGTCATCCTTTAAATTCCTTTCTCGTTTAAATTTTGCTTTGCAAGTGTCACATTCAAAGAGATGAATGAATATCCGAGTGTGTCACCATGTGTACAAGATCAAATACCTTTTTTGTTTAAATTTTGCTTTGCAAGAGTAACATTCAAAGGGATGAATATCCGAATGTGTCAACATATGTTTCCTCAAATAGCTTTTCTTTTTAAATTTTGCTTTGCAAGTGTCACATTTGAAGGGATGAATATCTGAATGTGTTTTTATGTGCGTCTTCAAAATGCTTTGTTGTTTGAATTTTGCATTACAAGTATCACATGCGAAAGGATAAGTATCCAAGTGTGTTAAAATGTGATCCTTTAAATTACCTTATCGTTTAAATTTTGCATGACAAGTGTCACATTCAAAGGGATAAATATCCGAGTGTGTCAACATGTATTTCTTCAAATAGCATTTTTGTTTAAATTTTGTTTTGCAATTTAAAAGGATGAATTTCTGAATGTGTTATTTTGTGTCTCTTCAAATGGTCTTTCCGTTAAATTTCGCCTCGCAAGTGTCACATTTTAAAATCCGAATGTGTCATTGAATGACATTTCAAATGTGATTTAGTTTTAAATGAAGCACTGCAAGTGTTACATTGGAACTTCCTTATAACATCTGGTCCCGATGTATTTCCTACACTTGAATATTCCTTTTCCTTTATCCCTTGATTTGGATCTATTAGTTCAATAGCTGATACTTCTATTTCGTTTTTGATGTCATCCTTCAGATAATCATTTTCTATTATAAACCTAAAAAAAAGGTGTTTTAGATTCACACTTAAGATTTCGAAATTAGGTACACTAGGTAGGTGGGATCAAAAAATTTTCTACATATCGTAATTTATTGGAACAATATTTTCCAACTCATATAAATCTTACTTAAATGTAGTAACCATCATAGATATTCACTCACAGAAATTATCAGTATGTAACAGACAATTAGAGTAGTGCAAACTACAACATTTCCAAATCCAAGCGACAGTAAATGACATTAAATAACCTGAATTGTAAACAAACACCAGCCTTCCTATTGGTTGAAACGTCCTACCTGGACTAGTGCGCATGAACGGAGGTCATTTGATAGGTTGTAATGAAAGGACTGTTCAATTGAACTATTCGGTGATCGAGGAAATCTTTTCCAAATCTTAGAAGAGTTGAATACATTTAAACAGGGTAAAATAGAATAAGTGCAAAGTTATTTTAATCGTATTGAAACCTTGTAGATTATGATGGCTGGGGTCTTTAGGTTATAGACATTTCTGTGCTGCAACCCGATTAGATCTATTGTGTTTCTTCTTATATCTAGTAGGTTCCCAGGTTAGGGCTTTTGGCATAATGTTCCAGGGATTGGCTTCTTTCACATCCGCAGCCGTTAAATAGGGCTGCTCCAGATGGATAAGTCTTCTGCGACACAATCAGAAATGTCCGATTCTCACACGGTTGATCGCATTTCCACATTGGAAAATAATTCAAGATTGGAACATCTTAATTCTAAAGAAAAATTGTCAATTTTGAATCTTTGCCGAGAATTCAATCATATTTTTTATTAACCGAATGATGACTTGACACTCACTAAAGCTGTAGAATAAATACCACCACTGATGCCGCAATTTATTTCAAAATGTATAGACTTCCAAAATGTCATGAATCTGAAATTTTGAACCAAATTAAGAAAAGGTTAAAACAGAAGATAAAAATATATTCATCAGGACGTTGCAAGATGGTGGATTGCATAAGTATCGTTTTTACTCCTACTAAAATAATAGTCTATTTCCAAGATTTTGACGAGCTGTCATTTCGTTACGGATAAAAATAATAAGACGAGAGTGTCACATTTTTTCAAGTCAGCAATGTATATGCCTGTCATGGACGGGAAAATGCGTTTCCGTCCCGATTTTCCTGCTTGTTTTTTGTCAAAATTGATGACATTGACAAAAAAAAGTGAAATCTGATTTTTTCTAAGGCCAATTCATACTATTATTTCATCCCATAAATGATTTGCCTCAGAAATTGAGAGTTGAAAATAAAATTGTATACAAACCTTAATACTCAAATAGTGTGAGATTTTATTGAAAGGCCACCTTATTTTTTTGAATGTTTGATGTGTACAAAATATAAGTGGATATTAATAAACATACAATATACAAAATTATGTCTAATTCTCTTGTAAGTTGAATTTAATTTATTATCATATCATATAGTAAGTAATAGTTATGGTTTCGATTTTCAAAAATATTTGTACAAATGAAATTCACACTTACAACAGGATTAATATTTATATATAAATATATCACATACCCCGAATAGGACCCTTGCGAAACAAATTTACCGATACTCTCATATTCCCTATTAATTCAACCAGTCTGATGCGGCAAATATGAAGTTATCCATCCAAGTATTTTCCATCCGTATTTTTGAATTTACAAAACAACAGTAAAACTCTCGTTAGGTATTTGAATCCTGAATTGACACATCAAAAATTACATTCGACGTTTTCGCCTAAGTTGAATGGGTCACTGAATGGTTTTTTAGATTACAACTAGTACCAAATTTGGCGTTGCATATATTGCATTTAAAATTATTTTTCTCAACCGAATGTGTGGATATGTGTCTTTTCAAATTGTATTTTTGTTTAAATTTTGTTTTGCAAGTGGTACATTCGAAAGGATAAATATCCGAGTGTGTGAATATGTGTCTTCTCAAATGGGGTTTTTGTTTGAACTTTGCTTTGCAAGTGTAACATTCGAAAGAATGAATCTTCGAGTGTCTTAATTTGTGATTCTTCAAATCGCTATTTCGTTTAAATTTTGCTTCGCAAGTGGTATATTCAAGTGTTTTAATATGTGTCTCCTCAAATAGGTTTTTTGTTTAAATTTTGCTTTGCAAGTGTAACATTCGAAAGGATGAATATTCAAGTGTCTTGATTTGTGATTCTTTAAATCGCCTTTTCGTTTAAATTTTGCTTTGCAAGTATCACATTCAAAGGGACGAATATCTATGTGTGTCAACATGTGTCTCTTCAAATAGCGATTGTGTTTAAATTTTGCTTTGCAAGTGTTACATTCAAATGGAGAAATATCCAAATGTGTCATTAAATGGGGTTTTAAAGTTTTCTTGCTTTTAAATTCGGCATCGCATATGTCACATGGAAACTTCTTCTTAGCCATGTGGATAACATCGGCTCCTGATGAATTAGCGACATATAAGTATTTCTCATCTTTTATAAATATTCCTTTATTTGGGTCTATTAACTCAATGTTTGAGACTTTTATATCATTTTCAGTGAAATCTTCTAGATAGTCATCATTCACCATAAACCTAAAAATATTTTTTATTAGATTCATAATAATTAGATTTGAAATTACACTAGGTGGATAGTGTGACATTTTAAGGAAAGCAACACTTGTTTTTTTTAAATGTTTAATGTGTACAAAATATGAGTTAATATTAATATCTTCGAAACGCGGGCGATTTTTCGAGCTCGACGGCATTCGGGTCAATTGGATCAGTTTTCTGTAAAGGCCTCAAAATTTCAGGTTTGTCAGGTTGTTGATATACGATATACCCATGGTAACTTCAAAACACGCTCGTTTTTGAAAGTTGAATTCAAAAACGCTGGTCGCTCGGGCGTGTTTTGAACAAGCAAAATGGGGTACTGATAAAAAAAAAACAAATATGGAGAATGTAGACTCTATGTAAAACAGTAGTGCCACCATTTGATAATCTGTCGAATTATCTCTTGATACTTCTAGTTACACATTACACCGACCATATTTAGATGGTACACATAGTAACAAACTAAATATTCGAAGTTCAAACTATATAACTATAGTTCATGCTGTCACGAGCCTATTTTGCTGTGACTCGGGTTTTGGGATATTTTGGGGTTTTAATGAATTAAAACAATAAGTTCCAAAACATTAAAAATAATCAAGTTTATTTACTACAACTAAAGGATTGATTAGGCAACCAATGAAAACATTGAGAACACTAAAGCATCATTTATAAATGTTGAATAATTGTACTTACCACCAGAGACCCATTTTTCTGTAGCCCGTAGCACAACTTCAGTGCCCGAATTTAGAGTTACAACTGAACTAAAATTGACGCCTTATCGATCCAAATCGATTCAGAAATGTCAGCAAAAATCGTTGGCCTAAAATCTAGGTCGTTGGCTCTAAGCTTTTTTGCAAACATTTTGATGCGTTTGCTTTATTCAATACAACATCCGTATTGCCCAACTAAATTGGGAGATTACTTGTCAATTAACTTTGGTTATATCGTATTGAAATAATAATGTTGTAAAGGGTGATATTTTTTGGCTTGACAATACCAAATAAACTTTAGTCGTTCGACCGACATAGCGTTGCCGTCTGTTTCCAAAAAAACCATATCAAAATGTAGTTAAACCAAAAACACATAAACTGCCAAAACGAAATCAAAATTCAAAATGTCTAGAAATTAATTTGGCAACGTTACATTTTTTAGAAAAGTGCTACCAACTGAATCGCCAGTGGGAATTTCAAATTTCAATCAACTCAGTCCAACGCCGAATATTTTCATAATTTTTAATATTTGCCTTTAATTCTTAAAAAGTTGAATTTATTTAACATCAGTATTTCTAAAAATTAATAATGAAGGAATTGGGTAACCCCGACGTTTACTTGGTTTGAACTATATACAAATATTACTGGATAATAATAACATCCGATTTACACATACAATATACAAAATGCTGCCTTGTAAGTTGAAACTCAATTCTCTATCATAATAATTATCATATCATATAGTCAGTAATGCTTTCGATTTTCAAAAATATTCGTACAAAAGAAATCTACATTCATTAAAAAATAGATACAACAGGATCAAAATTATATGTATATGAATCGAACAGAGCCCAAACAAGACCCTTGCGAAACAAATTTACCGATGCTATTATATTCCTCAATAATTCAACCAGTCCGAAGCGTCAAATATGAAGTTATCCATCCAAGTCATCACGGATCTAACTTTTTTACAAGTGAATCATTGGGATATCCGTATTTTTGAATTTACAAAACAACAGTAAATCTCTCGTTAAGTATTTGAATGCTAAATGCACACATCAAAAATTACATTCAACGTTTTCGCTTAAGTGAATGGGTCACTAAATGGTGTTTTAGATTACAACTAGTTCTAAACTTAGTGTTGCATATGTTGCATTTGAAATTATTCTTCTCATCCGAATGAGTAAATATATGTCTCTTCAAATTGTATTTTTGTTTAAATTTTGCTTTGCAAGTGGTACATTCGAAAGGATAAATATCCGAGTGTATTAATATGTGTCCCCTCAAATAGCGGTTTTGTTTAAATTTTGCTTTACAAGTGTAGTAACATTCGAAAGAATGAATATTCAAGTGTGTTAAAATGTGATCCTTTAAATTGTCTTTTCGTTTAAATTTAGCTCGACAAGTGTCACATTTGAAAGGATGAATATCTGAATGTGTTAATATGTGCCTCTTCAAATTGCGTTTTTGTTTAAATTTGTCTTTGCAAATGTCACATTCAAAAGGAAAAATATCTGAATGTTTTATTATGTGACTCTTCAAATTGCCTTTTCGTTTAAATTTTGCTTGACAAGTGTAACACTCAAAGGGATGAATATCCGAGTGTGTCAACATATGACTCTTCAAATAGCGTTTTTGTTTAAATTTTGCTTTGCAAGTGTCACATTCAAATGGAGAAATATCCAAATGTGTCATAAAGTGGGTTTTTAAAGCTTTCTTGCTTTCAAATTCGAAATCACATATGTCGCATCTAAAATCCTTCTTATCCAAGTGAATAACATCTGCTCTTGATGAATTAGCAGCATTTGAATATTTCTCATCTTTCATAAATATTCCTTTATTTGGATCAATTAATTCAATGTGTGACTCTTTCATAAAGTTTTCAGTGTCATCCTCTAGATAGTCATTATTCAACATAAACCTAAAAAAAGTGTTTATAAGATTTATAATTAGATTTTGAAATCACCGAAATTATACTAGGTAGATTGTGGGAGATTTTAATGAAAGGCCACATTTGTTTTCTTAAAGTTTAATATGTACAAAAAAAAATAGTACATTAAAGTATGGATGGTTAATAATTTTTTATTTATTTATTCTACATTACAGAGGTATACAATGGGTATATAGATATTTGAGGTCAAAAACGAAACATATTTTTATTTCTTCTCGTATATCATTCCTGTAGTTTTATATTCAAAGTACAAAACAGATACAAGAGCATTAAAATTATATATGAATAGGACATACTCTAACTAGGACCCTTGCGGAACAAACTTACCGTGATGTTATATTTCCCAATTATTCAACGAGGTCGAAGCGTCAACTATGAAGTTATCCATCCAAGTATCCACAGCTCCAACTTTTTTACAAGTTGATCATTGATATATCCGTGTTTTTGAATTTACGAAACAGTAAATCCCTCGTTAGGTATTTTATGTAAATGAACACATCAAAAATTACATTCTACGTTTTCGCCTAAGTTGAATGGGTCACTGATGGTGTTTTAGATTTCAACTAGTTCTAAATTTGGCGTTGCATATGTTGCATTTGAAATTATTTTACTCAACCGAGTGTGTGAATATGTGTCTCTTCAAATTGTATTTTTGTTTAAATTCTGCTTTGATGGTGGTGGTACATTCGAAAGGATGAATATTCAAGTGTGTTAAAATGTGATCCTTTAAAATGTATTTTCGTTTAAATTTTGCTCGACAAGTGTCACATTTGAAAGGATGAATATCTGAATGTGTTAATATATACCTCATCAAATTGCATTTTTGTTTAAATTTGTCTTTGCAAATGTCACATTCAAAAGGAAAAATATCTGAATGTTTTATTATGTGACTCTTCAGATTGCCTTTTCGTTTAAATTTTGCTTGACGAGTGTAACATTCAAAGGGATGAATATCCGAGTGTGTCAACATGTGACTCTTCAAATAGGGATTGTGTTTAAATTTTGCTTTGCAAGTGTCACATTCAAATGGAAAAATATCCAAATGTGTCATTGAATGGGTTTTCAAAGCTTTCTTGCTTTCAAATTCGGAATCACATATGTCGCATCGAAAATCCTTCCTATCCAAGTGAGTAACATGAATTAGTGACATTTGAATGTTTCTTATTTTTTATAAATATTCCTTTATTTGGGTCTATTAATTCAATGTGTGAGACTTTTATATCGTTTTCAGTGTCATCCTCTAGATAGTCATTATTTAACATAAACCTACAAAAAAAGTGTTTATTAGATTCATAATTAAATATTGAAATCACCGAAATTATACTAGTTAGATTGTGGAAGATTTTAATGGAAGGCCACACTTGTTTTCTACATGTTCAATGTGTACAAAATAATAGTACATTAAAGTATGAGTGGTGATCAATTTTTTATTTATTTATTCTACACTCGACTTCGAACTGTGATTAGCGTCTGGCGATTTTTCAGCGTTCTTTTCACAACAAAACCTTCCATTCTCTCGATTGCCAGACAAAAAGTAAACGCGGAAGGTTCTTTTCTTTTCTCTTGGAAGTTGACACTCATCCCCACTTTTTCAGCTACTGAAAAGCATCTGGTATTTTTATGGGTGGATTATTAATCAATGTCAATCTTTTATTTAGAAGCCAAAAATTTGAGATCATTAAAAAAAAAATTCTTCATGTGAATCAATTTTTTTCTCCTGCAAATTTTCGAACGGGAGGCAGGCATTAAAACTACTCATATTCTCATCAGCTTAGTAGCCACATTCAGCCCTCAAAATGCCAGACAAAAAAAAATGACTCCACTGAACAGCCCCTATATGCAATTAGGCAATCCAAACCACGTGACATTCAAGATGGCGTGGCGGCCAGACATGGGCTAAAAAGCACAAAAAATATCAAGTTTTTGCCCGAATTAATAGTCTAGGTACATAGTCAACAAATATTTTATTAAATAATCAAAATCAAAGTTGCAAGCAGAACTCTAAGTAAAATAATTTAAAATAATCATAAAAACATATTCAAAACAAACTTACTTGGCCGCCACGCCATATTCAATTTTCCTTTTTGACAGATGGATTGGATTGCCTAATTCACTCAAAATGATGCCTTGTAAGTTGAAACTCAATTCTTCATTAAAAACATCATGTCATAATATCATATAGTCAGTAATGGATTCGATTTTCAAAAATATCCGTACGAAAGGAATCGATACTTATTACACAGCCTTCGAATATAAAAATACAGGAAGGAGCATAACCTCGAAGCTGCGCAACCAGAATGGAGGTTGCATATGGCAGTATTTCCGGTTTGGCTGTGGAGTAGCGCAATAAATTATGATAAAAACTTGAAAACTTTAACTGAAAAATTTTCAGAGATGTTTAATTTTTTAATTCTGAATTTTATTGGAGTTCATTGTTCACATTTCAAGGACAGTTTAGATTAAAATTAAAATAATGTAATTATAATTACTAAAAACAAAGGAAGAGAAAAGCTGAATAAAAAAATTCGAAAATATATTTACATCAAACCACATACAATTACTATTTTCGCGCTAATCTCAGTGCTTATTATAACTTAAAACCGCTAAAATCCATTAAACATCCCTTAATGAAGGTACAGCGAACCACCAAAACAAATGATGAGTCATACTTGGAGGCTCAATGTGACCATTTCCGTCCCTGCGTTGACTGTAGTGACAAATAGAAAACGCTCCTTCCTGTAGTTTTATATCCAAAACACAAAACAGATACAACAGCAAATAAGACCCTTGCGGAATAAATTTACCATGATGTTATATTTCCCAATAATTCAACGAGGTCGAAGCGTCAAATATGAAGTTATCCATCATCATGGATCATTGAGATATCCGTATTTTTGGATTTACAAAACAACAGTTAGAGCCTCTTTAGGTATTTGAATGCTAAATGAAACGGACACATCAAAAATTACATTCGATGTTTTCGCCTAAGAATGGTGTTTTAGATTACATTTAGTTTTAAATTTGAAATAATTCTTCTCATCCAAATGTGTGAATACGTGTCTCTCCAAACTGTATTTTCGTTTAAATTTTGCTTTGCAAGTGTCACATTTGAAAGGAAAAATATCCGAATGTAATATTATGTGACTCTTCAAATGGCTTTGTTGGGACGCGTAAAATGGACTGTAGAAAAATTCTTGAAGTTTCCCAGTCCCAACTTTCCTTGAATGCTTTCAACAAACCTCGAAGGACCAACCAACGAAATAAAACCAAAATCGTCGGTAAAAACAACTTAAAGTTTTATTCTTAAATTAATAAACAATAAATTTCCCCTGTGCACGCAAGATACACAAAAATAATGATAATAATTTTAAAACTAAACCCTCTTTATAGCTTGAAAGCCAAAACCCAAGTGAGAAACTAATTTTAAAAGAAATAGGTATACCTATAGACTATGACCTAAATTCCTCTCTTATCTCAAGCAAAAAAAATATACAAAAAAAAACATGGGTACCATTCTAAAAATAGATTTCTGGTGGAAGGCGACACAGTTGACGAAGGGCCGTTTTATCTGCACTTTTATAGAGCCAAACACAAATAAAACTGAAAATTCTTACAGAGATAAAATACAACGTAAATGAAATTATTTTATTATGAATTTGCAACATGGCTTTGTTGTTTGAATTTTGCATTGCAAGTATCACATGAGAAAGGATAACTATCCAAGTGTGTTAAAATGTGATCCTTCAAATTCCATTTTCGTTTAAATTTTGCTTTGCAAGTGTTACATTCAAAGGGATAAATATCCGAGTGTGTTAACATGTGACTCTTCAGATAGCGTTTTTGTTTAAATTTTGCTTTGCAAGTGTCACATTTAAATAGATAAATTTCCAAATGTGTCATTAAATGGGTTTTTAAAGTTTTCTTGCTTTCAAATTTGAAATGACATAATATGATGCATTGAAAATCCTGCTTATCCAAGTGAATAACATCTGCTCCTGATGAATAAGTGACCTTTGGATATTTCTCAACTTTTATAAATATTCCTTTATTTGGGTTTATTAACTCAATGTGTAAGACTTATATATCGTTTCCAGAGTCATCCTCTAGATAGTCATTATTTACCGTAAACCTAAAAAAAAGTGTTTATTAGATTCATAATTAAATTTTGAAATTACCGAATTTACACTAGGTAGATAGTGTAAGATTTTAATAGAAGGCCATAGTTATTTTCTAAATGTTTAATGTGCACAAAATAATAGTATGAGTGGATAATAATTTTTTTATTTATTTATTCTACACTACAGAGGTATACAATGGGTATATAAATATTCAATGTTAAGAACAAAACATCTATTTTTTAAAAAAAAAAAAACAAGCACCCAAGCGATTAAACGCTAATTTGTGTTGTGCTGAGATTATAAACGAAATTACAAATATATTATACCTAGGGCTAGTTTCTCAATAGCGAGTCACCACCGGGTTGGTTTTAACTCCAGGGTATTCGTCATGTGCAGTTTCAAGGTTTACTCTGGAGTTATGCTTAACCCGAGGGTGTCTTGCTATTGAGAAACCGGCCTCTAAGAGTGCGAATAAATAAAATTTACAATTATACTAAAGTGTACCTACATAATATGTATATGTAATATACAAGGAATTTTCTAAAAAAAAAAAAGAAACAAAGTTAGTAGGTTAAGGTTGGTATCTATTCATTCAATCAAATTCTATCAAAATTTTATCAAATACCATCAAATTATTAAAAATATATTCTTTTGATACTTTTTTTAACGATATATATTTTCTATTAACAATACAGGGTGGCCCATCAAAAACGAAAAAAATTATTAGATTCCATTATGACACTCAAAAATTAACTTTTATTTTTGTTATTAGGAGTGATTCACATTATTAAAAAGATAACAAATTCACATATATTAGTCGAGTAGATGTTGCACCAACTTCCATGCAGTGGTACAGATTCTCTTTAAAACGATTTCTCACATTTTGAAGCATTTTTGGTAGTATGAGATGACAGTCATTTATAATTCGCTCTCGTAGATTTACAACATTTAGAAAAATGAAATATTTCAGTTGCTTACAAAATACAAAAGGAACAAATACTTTAGAAATTCGATTTCTTGCCTCGGAAAATAAATAGTTTTTATCTTAATTTAGCACTTTTAACATCTAGTTGACTAATGTGTAAGTTTGTTATCTCTTCGATACTGTAAATCACTAGTAATAACAGAAATAAAAGTTAATTTTTGAGCGTCATAATAAAATGTAATATACTAGATATAATTGTAAAGAAAATTGAAAGTACTTTCAAACGAGGTGCAACTCAACTCCCCTTCCCATTTAAGATTTCAGGAGTGAGTTTCGACCTGCCCAAGACTAAGGGATTGCAGGTTAGGGTTGGCCTATACGCCTTCAAAAACAAAGTTGACGTCTTTGAGCGTTTTATTTTTACACAACAACTGCCCAAAATCAATGCCGATTCGTTTTCGATGGGCCAACCTGTATATTGAAAGCTGAATCTGAGAAAAATATTTTTTGTTAAATCTGGGAGTTGCCAACTCAATTCATGAACTACGAGCCTAATACACACAATTGGAATAAATTTGAGTAGGGAGGTTTTTCATTGCATAAAAACATATTTTATGAAAATATAAGGTGCTTAAATTCAACGGCAAGACTGAATCATGATTTGACCCCTAACTATTCAGTCTTCAACTTCGTGTTGGATACATTTTATTTTTTGAAAACCAAAATTTATTTATATTCAATTTTTAAAATTTGTGAGTGACAAGTAAACAAACTTAAACAATAACGCATAGTCTCGTCCATAGGTTAGAGTATATTGGGATTTTGTCAGAAGCCCAATTGTTTATTATACAAAATCTTTTGAAAACTGCCACTAGGGGTAGCGGATTTTAATTTGTGACCGGCGTCCATAATTAGAAAGTTGACATTAATAATAGCCTTTACGGAAACTCTGATTAACCCGATCAGCATCTGTTTGTTTTTCATCTTTCTTCAACGAACACGACTGAAAAAAAGACAAATTATATCAGCTGGTAATCGGGGTAATTAGATCAGTGTTTCCGTGAAGCCCTCATGGCTGTGCCTAAAGACTTCACGTTTCTAGGGATGTTGATATACCCATGGTAACACTTTAAAATACGCGCGTTTTTGAAAGTTGAATTTAGAGCGCGTATTATAAAACATTTTTGACTGATAACTAAAAATTAACTTCTAGAATTATTATGAGATGTAACGTCATTCCAGAAGTTGACTTTCAGTTATTCTGTCAAAATAGTTTAATAATACTCGCCCTTAGACACGCTGAGGTGTGTTTTAAATAGGCAAAATGGGGTACCAATGAAAAAAATATATATAGAGAATAAAGACTCTACAGTAGTGCCACCATGTGATAATCTGTCGAATTATCTCTTGATACTCCTACATACATTTACCATATTTATATGGTGTTAAACTAAATACTTGCACTTTAAACTATAACTATACATAAATCACTTAACTAAAATAACATCCGATTATATATGTATACAATATACTCAAAATTATGTCTTTCTAGTTGAAACTCAAAAATACTCGTACAAAAGAACAGAACAATACAGATACAGCAGGATTAAAATTATATATGAATAGGACAAACCCCAAATAGGACCTTTGCAGAACAAATTTACCGATGCTATATTCTTCAATAATTCAACAAGTCCGAAGCGCCAAATATGAATTTATCCATCCAAGTCTCCAGGGCTCTAACTTTCGTACAAGTGGATCATTGAAATATTCGTATAATTGAGTTTACAAAACAACAGTAAAACCCTCTTCAGGTATTTGAATGCTAGATGGACACATCAAAAATTACATTCGACGTTTTCGCCTAAGTTGAATGGGTCACTGAATGGTGTTTTAGATTACAACTAGTTCTAAATTTGGCGTTGCATATGTTGCATTTAAAATTATTCTTCTCATTCGAATGTGTGATTATGTGCCTCTTCAAACTGTGTTTTATTTTAAATTTTGCTTTGCAAATGGTACATTCAAAAGGATAAAAATCCGAGTGTGTTAATATGTGTCTCGTCAAAGTGAGTTTTTGTTTAAATTTTGCTTTGCAAATGTAACATTCGAAAGGATGAATATCTGAATGTGTTACTATGTGCCTCTTCAAATAGCTTTTTCGTTTAAATTTTGTTTTGCAAGTGTCACATTCAAAGGGATGATTGTCTGAGTGTTTCAACGTGTGTCTCCTCACATAGCGTTTTTGTTTAAATTTTGCTTTGCAAATGTTACATGCAAAAGGATAAATATCCGGGTGTCTTGATTTGTGATTGTTCAAATCGCCTTCTTGTTCAAATTTTGCATTGCAAGTATCACATGCGAAAGAATGAGTATCCAAGTGTGTTAAAATGTGAACCTCTAAATTTCCTTTTCGTTTGAATTTTGCTTTACAAGTGTCACATTCGAAGGCATAAATATCCGAGTGTCTCAACATGTGTCTCCTCAGATAGTATTTTTGTTTAAATTTTGCTTGACAAGTGTCACATTCAAAGGGATAAATATTTGAGTGTCTCAACATGTGACTCTTCAAATACCGTTTTTGCTTAAATTTTGCTTTGCAAGTGTCACATTTGAACGGATAAATATCCAAATGTGTCATTAAATGGGTTTCCAGAGCTTCTTTGCTTTTAAATACGGCATCGCATATGTTGCATCGAAAATTTTTCTTAGCAATGTGGATAACATCTGCTCCTGATGAATTAGCGACATTTAAATGTTTTTCATCTTTTATAAATATTCCTTTATTTGGGTCTATTAACTCAATGGGTGAGACTTTTATATCGTTTTCCGTGTCATCCTCTAGATAGTCATTATTTACTATAAACCTAAAAAAAAAAGAATATTAGATTTATAATTATTAAACTTTGAAATTACATCAAATAGATAGGTAGTGTGAGACTTTAATGAAAGGCCACACTTGTTTTTTTTAAACATTAATGTAATAATAAAGTTACAAAGTGAAAAAAAATATATACAATATATCTGATATCTCGAAAAAAAGGCAGCAATCAATGTGAAAAAAAAAAAACATTAGTGCCAGCATTTGATAATCTGTCAAATTATCTCTTGATGCTTCTAATTACACTAACCATGTATGCACTAAATATATTTAGATGGTGCACATAGTAGGTATTAAACTATAACTATACAAATATTACTGTACCATAATAACATCCGATTTCTGTAATGATTCTTACAGAATTCCAGTACTGGAATTCTGTTTGTTTTTTATTTATAAAATTGAGAATTTTACTACCTGAATAAAATTTATTTCCCAAAATTTGGAGTTTATGAATATAATACAAAATCTTCACATACAGAATAGTTTTCATCTTAATATTACATCAAAACGCATTTAACTTCATTTTTAGTGAAGGTTTAAAAGAACCTTTGGAATAAGAGAGACATTTCATTTTCGAGTGTGGTTAACTTGGGGTGTCACAGATTTTCTTCTTTTTTTTTTTTTTTTCGAAGTGGAAACTTATTTAGACTTGTTCAGCACATATTTTTTTTCAGGATAGTGAATGAGATTAACCCAATAAAATCCGTCACGCTCGAATATGTAACGCTCATTCGGGTTCAGTGATGTTGAATATTCAAGTGTGTTAAAATGTGATCATCTAAATTCTTTTTTTGTTTAAATTTTCTTCTTCTTCTTCTTCTTGTTTTTTATGGCTTTGCTACTAGGCAATTGCCAGCTCCATTCAGTAGTGACCACGGTTTGCCTGGCTCTAAGCCATTCCGAGACCACCTAGTTCGCTAATACTTTAAGCTGGGCCCAATATTATAGATTCTTTTTTTTTTTTTTATGCTGCTAGTAGTAAACTTAACTGAGTGAGGTTAGAATTAGTATAAACATCACAACATGGGTAGAATGGATTCACATGTAAGACATAACACGATGGGATTTCTGGAAAGGAACAAAACTGTTTTCAATGGAACTTTACAATTTAATTTTATTATAGTTTAGAAAGTGAATCAATAGCCTTTCCACTCCATTAAAGGGGTTTGACAATATTGAGTAAATAGATATAGGAGGAAAAAACTTCATAGAAACAAACTTCATATACAGGTCCAGGTTATCAATTTTGGTGATTGGACATTCAAAAAAGATATGATTAAGGTCTTCTATTTGGCCACATTCACACAGAGGGCTCTCTTTCATGTTAATTTTATGCATAAATTCACCCGTTAAACAATGTCCTGTCCGCATTCTGATTATTGTAGTAATAGGACTTCTAGTCAAGAAAGGTGAAGCAGAGAACCATTTTTTATTGGGGAACGAATTTGACACTTTAGTGTATTGAATTTTTTTTGTATTTACTAGTATCGCCCAATTACTTTTAAATTGTTTCATTAAAACATCTTTAATGTGGTTATGGACTTCGGTTGCATCTAGTGCCATCTTTTTGGGTACGGTTAAAATTCTTCCTATATTAGCAAGAGTGTCTGCTTCCGTGTTGCCGGGTATATCCGAGTGGCCGGGTATCCACGCCACCCTGATATCATACCCGTTACTATTTGCCATTAATATTAACCGTTTCGTTCTCAGTGACCAGTAATCCGCTTTAGCGATATGGGAATTGCCATTAATTTTTTGAATGGCGCTTTTAGAGTCAGAAAATATTATTGCTTTTTCTATTTTCTTTTTAAGTAGGTATGGTTACCACAGCTTCATGGATTGCTACCACTTCAGCCTTACAGATACTTAGTAAATCGTGTAATCTGCAAGAGAATTTGTACTTTAATTGAGGAATGGATATACCAAATCCTACTCGATCATCTTTCTTAGATGCGTCCGAATATACCAATGTAAATTCCTCCCTGAACTCCTCTATGGCCGCATAAAATTTTTCTTTAATCATCGCTTCACTTTTATCAATCCTACAGTCTACAATTTTTAAGGGACGGAACAAATTCTCATAATCCACTTCATAACATGGAAGGTTAGGGCCTTTATAAATTGTCGGAAGGTGTGGTAAAAAATATTGTAAGATTTCTACCGTATATGGTACTTTTGAATACACAAATGCACCCTGTCTGAGTATTAAGGATCTACGATTATCCAACAATATCCCTATTATAGGGTTTTTTTTAATACTTATAATTTTAGTTAAGAAATTAAGTGTCAAAAATTTCCTCCTTTGTTCCAAATCATACATAGAGGCTTCCGCCAACAAGGCAGCTCTAGGGGTAGATCTCATACAGCCCAGGCATATGCGTAGTCCCTCATAAAATATCATATCCAGTTTATTAATAGATGATTTGCTCACTGGCTTAAGTAAAATTGAACCGAAGTCCAGATGCGACACCACCATCGCCTGAAATACCATTAACAGAGTTGTGGGGTCTGCACCCCACCACACCCTACAAATGGCTTTCAGGATGTTCAAAGCCTTTCTCGCTTTATAGGTCATGTTTTCTATATGAATATTCCATCGGAGATGTTTATGGAAATGTATTCCCAAATACTTCACAGAATCCTTGTATGCAATTTTGTGACTGTTTATAAAGATATCAGGAGGCACAATTTTTCTTTTTGCTTTGGTGAACCATATTGACTCGCACTTGTTTAGAGCCAACGACAAATTATTTTCCCTGAGATATTCATCTACCCTTTCCAATGCCCTTCCAATTTTATTAGCCATGTTGATAATGTTGGAGCCCCTATAAAACAACACTAAGTCATCTGCATAGCCAATTATGTTGACACCACCTAGGTCCAGCTTGAAGAGGTCCGCAGTATAAATATTAAACAGAATGGTGCTCAACGGGGATCCCTGGGGCAGTCCTGATGTTGCTACCACAGGGTCGAGGAAGGTACCATTGTCGCCTCTGATATATAATAATCTATTTCTCATTATTTTATGTATGAGATTGTTTATTTTTATAGGGACACTCGCGTCCTGCAATTTATTGTAAAGCTTGTATAAGTTGACATTGTCGTAGGCAGATTTGATGTCTAGAAATACCGCTAGGACAGAATCTGATGAGGAAAAAGAGTTAAAAATATAGGAGGAAAGGTACACCACATTATCATAAATGCCTTTACCCTTACGGAAGCCCAGTTGCTCATTAGAAAAAAAATGTTGTCTTTCTAGAAACCAATCCAAGCGGTTTTTAATCATTATCTCTAGGGTTTTACATCCACAAGATGCTAATACAATGGGTCTGTAATTCTCGGGTAAAGAAGGATCCCTTTTTGGCTTAGGGAAGGCTACAATATTATATTTTTTCCATGCAGTAGGAATCATTGCGTTCCCCAACAAAAAACTGTTATAGCAATTGACCAAAATCTGCTTTGCCTTATACGGCAAATGTTTTAACATCGCATATGCTATATCGTCCATCCCTGTGGCCGACATATTTTTGAACTGAAGAGCAAACTCCAGTTCGCCTATGCTAAAGAGATTAATATTAGAATTTATGTCTGGAGACAACATTTGAAAAGTCGGATCAATATCAATTTTTACCATTTTTCCAAGAATGTCTTTTTTCAGATTATCATTAACCATGACTTCTCTAGCGTTATTATTAGATTTATTTGAAAATTTTTTAATTTTGTTCCAAACATAAGTTACATTAGATTCTCTATTTATTGAATGACAAAATATTATGAATTTTTCTTTCTTTTTACTATTTAATTTTCTTTTGGTCAATGCCACAACTCTTTTGACTTCAATGTAATTATTTAATGTTGGGTACCTATTAAAATAATTTATCGTGCTTTTTCTTTCATCTATCCACTCTGTACATTCTTCGTCCCACCAAGGGTTCCCTGCAATTCCTGTAATTCCACATCTTTTTTTGGGAATGGATTCTTGAGCCGCTAAATCAGCGATATTGATAAGGTCATTATAATTCTGAATATTTTCATTCAAATTTAATTGTGTTGACATATTATCGTAAAAAAGTTGCCAATCGGCTTTTTTAAAATTCCTGAGATAATAGGAGCTTTTGAAAGAATTTTTCCAGGAGTAGCTGTTTGATTGATAGAGCAGGGATGTGGGGTAGTGGTCACTATTTCCACAATCATTGATACGCTTCCATGAGGATTTGAGAGCTAATTGACTGCTGACAATTGTCAAATCTACTGCACTTATTTTGTTATTCGTTTTTTGTATCAAGGTATTTATTCCGTCATTCATAATTATCAGGTCGTTCTTCAAAATAAAATCATTAATAACATGCCCTCCTTTATTAGCAGGAGAATTGTCCCATAGTGGGTGGTGAGAATTGAGATCTCCCATAATAATTATTTTCTGATCTGCAATGTCTTCAATCATGGAGTCCAAAAAATTCACCTCAAACGACAAATGAGTATTACAGTAAATGTTAATTAGATTTAAATCACCTATCTTAATATTTATATATTGAATAGAGTCAGATAAAAATTTCTTGTATATAGTATAAATTATGTTATTCCTAACACAAGTAGCCACTCCGCCATATCCATCAGGCCTGTCTTGTCTAATAATATTAAATGCCTTTAAAGTAAGTTTTTGATTGTTTTTCAACCAAGTTTCATTAAGAAATATTATATCTGGCATTTCTTCGCCTATCAGGTTGACCAAATTATCTCTATTTGCATACACGCTTCGAATATTCCACTGAATTATTCTTAAATTGGTTTTATAAACCATTTTAGCAAATTTATTATAAAATTTCAATACAAAAGGTCCCTGATTAGGTCATTCTATTACCGGTTAATCTGAATCCGTGCCTCGATCCAAGTCCATATAGTAACCCGGATCTGCAGAGTTCAGAATATTTCTACAAATGTTTTTATTGAAGTTTGTAGTAGTCTTTAGAAAATTTAAGATAAAATTCATATCATAAATAGAAGGTTGTGATGTCTGTGAAAATGCACTAGTTGAAGGCTTGTTTGTGAAATTTCTATCTTCGGAATTTTGTGATTCAGTTACATTAAAGGTTGCGGAATTTTTCCCTTGTCTTGAATTTGGGAATAAAAGCATTTCATCATGTGTTTTACGATCATAACCTCGTTCATTACTTTTTTGGATTAATCTTTTTTTATTTGGGTCTGCAGACACCGTTTGTTGAAAAGATCTCTTTATTGGACCATTTTTGAAAGATTGTGATCGCCGCCGCTGAGATGGTTCTATTATTGAATTTGAAAGTTTTTGAGAAAAATTTAAATTCGAGTTGTTATTTTTAATGACAGGGAAATCGCTTGGATTATAAATAAAATCACCTTTAGTAATATATGTTTTTCTGCATTTTTCGTTAGCTTCGAAAAAAGTTAGGTTCTCAAAAGCCATCAGTTCTTTAATATTTTTTTGACGGGTGTATTCAGGACATTGTTTGAAGGTTGATTTATGCGCCTCTTTGCAGAAGAAGCAACATGTTTCGCATGTTTCTTCCCTACTGTCTTCCGAATGTTTCTCACCTGAACAGTTAAAACACTTTTCTTTCCCTTTACAATTATTTCTAGTATGCCCATAACGTAAACACCGAAAACATTGCGTGACGGGTGGAACATAAATTGTTATTGGAAATTCTAAATAATATAATTTTATTTCTCTTGGGATTCTTACCCCCTGAAAAGTGAATAAAACAGTTCCCGTTGGTTCATATACGATACTATTATCTTTATTAACTATTCTTCTATTTAGCCTTCTAACATTTAAAATTTTTATATTATTATTAGCGTGAGCTGATTTTAGAATTTCTTCTTCAGAAATGTCAGTGTCAACTCTCCTGGCAATTCCCTTAGAAGTGACAAAATTATAAGGAATGTAAATATTATATCCTTTATCTAAAAGTTTTTTATTGTTCGTAAATGCATTAGCTGCGTTCAAGGTTACAAATTGAATAGAAATTCTATTTAAACCTTTATTGGCAATTTTAACTACATCAGTTAAATTTAAGTTAAAAATATCTCTAGCAATTTTGATATTATTAGATTTACCTATGTTAAAGCCTACCTTATCAGTTGATTCAAGATAAACAAAAAATGGGCCTTTGTCCCCAGGCATGTAAAGAATCCTGTTTTTATGTTGTCCGTCCTCGTCTATCTTATTAATTTTAGGATTTGTGTTTTCACAAGATTTTTCTAAATTTTCATATTCAGGGAATTCTCGATCCCCCATGATACTGTCTAGGGGGGGTTCGCCCCCCCCAGAGTCACCCATTTTATTAAACCCCCCTAGGGATAGTTAATTTTAAAACTACAAGCCAAGTTCAATAAATGAAGCAATTTTAACGGAAATGTGTTAAATTGTAATGTTCCACTTACCCACCAGTTCAAATGGAACCCCTAAACTTATCACAACGCGTGTTAGTCAGGAAAAAAAAAACAACCCGTAAACTCTCAGATTGACGTAAGCCAAAATCAAAATCGACGTCTTTGGTGAACGGTCAAGCAGCGAGTGTTGTTTAAATTTTGCTTTGCAAACTTCACATTCAAAAAGGATGAATATCCAAGTGTGTCGACATGTGTCTCCTCAAATAGCGTTTTTGTTTAAATTTTGTTTTGCAAGTGGTACATTCGAAACCATAAATATCCGAGTGTGGTAATGTGTGTCTCTTCAAATCGGGTTTTCGTTTAAATTTTGCTTTGCAAGTGTCACATTCAAAGGGATGAATATTGGAATGTGTCAACATGTGCTTAGCCAAATAGCGTTTTTTTTTTTAATTTTGCTTTGCAAATGTTACATGCAAAAGGATAAATAATTGAATGTGTTGATTTGTGCTTCTTTAAATTGCTTTGCTGTTTAAATTTTGCATTGCAAATGTCACATGCAAAGGGATGAGTATCCAAGTGTGTTAAAATGTGATCCTTTAAATCATCTTTTCGTTTAAATTTTGCCCGACAAGTGTTACATTTGAAAGGATGAATATTTAAATGTTTTATTATGTGCCACTTCAAATTGCCTTTTCGTTTAAATTTGTTTTTGCAAATGTCACATTCAAAAGGAAAAATATCCGAATGTAATGATATGTGACTATCCAAATTGCTTTTTCGTTTAAATTTTGCTTGACAAGTGTTACATACAAAGGGATGAATATCCGAGTGTGTCAACATGTGACTCTTCAAATAGCGTTTTTGTTTGAATTTTGCTTTGCAAGTGTCACATTCAAACAAATAAATATTTAAATGTGTCATTGAATGGGTTTTTAAAGCTTCCTTGCTTTCAAATTCGAAATCGCATATGCCGCATCGAAAATACTTCTTATCCAAGTGAAAATCTGTTCCTGATGTATTAGCGACATTTGAATATTTTTCATCTTTTATCATCCTCTAGATAGTCATTATTTACCATAAGCCTAAAAAAAAATGTTTATGTAAATTCATGATTAGATTTTGAAATTATACTGTGTAAATAGTGTGAGATTTTAATTGAAGGCCACACTTGTTTTTTAAATATTTATTGTGTTGTAACAGCTGGTTATCGGGACATTTTAACGGTTTAAAGTTAACGGTTTAAAGTAGAATCTATTCAATATAATTTAACACTAATGAAGTTAAATCTATTATTGAAACATAATAGTTTTAGTTACAATGAATCTTAAATCTAATGCAATATTTGCCAAGAAAGCTGTTCTTTTGATTAGTTTTTGAGGGGAAAAAAATTCATTAGTCAGATTTTCCTCGAAATAAATCATTTCCATGTGATAAAATTCATAACTTTCTTATTAGAGATTCGAATACAAAGGGTAAATTGCTGGCCAAATTTGTAAAAAAATTCCAAAAATGCCAACAAATTCGATTGAATTCCAATAAATGCCATAACATTCGAATTAATCCCATCAAATTTCAAAAAAATTCCATTAAATGCCAAAGAATTCCAAATATACTATATATTTTTTTTAGTATGTTTTTCCTCAAACCCTTTACATTATAAATCCTCAGAATTTTGATTTCTCCTCAGAGTTGTTTATGAAGGAAAAATAGATCAATTATTTTTTTCTAAATTACCTCCATGTGATAAAATTCATAACTTTGTTATTAGCGATTCTAATACGAAGAGCAAATTGCCAACAAAATTATTTTAAAAAATTACAAAATTTCCTATAAAAACACTAGTCATCTTCGATTTTATGATAAGCAGTCTCTTGTGTTTTTTTATTTTATTTTCACAAAAACGTCAAAACTGAGATATTCAAATTTACCCAATTTTCAGATATATAAAAGTGTCTGGATATAAATTTGGCTGGGGCCTCGTAATAGGTGTACAAGGAAGTTATAGGTAACTGTAAGTCAAACATCATACTACTGTTTTTTTTTTTTTTTTTCATCTATTGTTGATAAATTTCTACTTGTTACCTCATTTCTCACGTCTTATTATCAACTGGGTTTAGATCTGGATACTTAGATGGCTTCATTGTTTTTTATTTATGTATTGCATAATAATGAGACATAATCTGCTTTCTATTCTGTCAAGTATAATGGAGCACTGTTTTGCTGGAAAGCATAAAATAGAATGCAAATGCGTACATTGTATACCCAGCGTCAAAAATCCCTTATATTTTTATAATATTTACAGTAAAAAATCGTTCCCACCTAAATTTTAGTGATGTAGAGTTTAGAATTAACAAATAATATCCAATCATTAACTACTGGTAAACGAAAACGTTAGAGTACGGTAGCCATCCATTTTCTGTCATTTGACGAGGGAAGTTGCAAATGAAAGTTGCAGGTTCCAGCCTGGAATCAAGGTAGATAGAGGCTAGAAGTTCAGTTTTCTTCGTCAAATGTGGAGGTACAGGTGTCGACACTTGAGGGACTCGGTTTCTCTAGGAAATCACTTCAAAAATTCTATGTCCATGCTGCACGAAAACGGTGATATTAAGAACTTGTTGAAAATGGATTAACGGCTCCTCGGAAAACTCCATGAACAGCCATTATTTAAAAAAAAATTAAAAATAATTTATTACGAGGGGGTTCGAAATTCCAAAATGAATAAACCGGTAATCACGAAATTTTTGATTTAAATGTCTTTAGTAATCAACGGAACTTTACCTTGCGCAAATTTATTTCGCCAAACTAATACCTGATGGCCGATAAAATACTTTTCTTCACGAGAACAGTAATTACAATTGAGGAAGATGGCTGCCCCCCAGGCCAGAGTAGACCTTTCAGGGCGGACAGCAAAATTTAAAAGGGACGATGACAAAGACAAGCTGAACAAGCAGAGCTTTGCGTCAAAAAAACAAAAACAACGGAAAGTGTTGGTACCAAACTGGAACTTCAAGTTTAGGCGAAAAGCGTACCCTCTAGGTTAATAATTGCTATAATTATTTTCGACAGAAATCTACTTTTATTTTCCTTTAATATTGGCAGTCACCAGACTGTCAGCATTCAAGGCGATAATTTAATTTATAAAATAATATATAGGAAAAAGAAAAATAGTAGCATTTAGCATGTTACAATAATTTAGAAAGTTACATAGAGGTTATCACAATATTGCTGTTACTCTAGGTTATATGAGCTAAATTTACAATTAGGTATAGGTACAAAAAAAAAAGTTTACTGAGTACACTATCGCTTAGCAATATTTTTCTTAAATTTTGTTAACGAACTTCAATGAAGAAATAATAATGCGACGTACGTTCGGAAGGATAAATATTCAAGTATGTTAAAATGTGATCTTTATTCCCTTTTCGTTTAAATTTTGCTTTGCAGGTGTCACATTCAAAGAGATGAATGGATATCCGAGTGTGTCAACATGTGTCTCTGTAAATAGAGTTTTTGTTTAAATTTTGTTTTGCAAAGAGTACATTCAAAAGGATAATTATTCCAGTGTGTTAATTGGTGTTTCTTCAAATCGCCTTTTTGTTTGAATTTTGCATTGCAAATATCACATGCGAAAGGATAAATATCCAAATGTGTCGAAATGTGCTTGTTTAAATTGCTTTTTCGTTTAAATTTTGCTTGACAAGTGTCACATACAAAGGGTGTGCCAACATATGACTCTTCAAATAGCGTTGTTGTTTAAACTTTTCTTTGCAAGTGTCACATGTGAAAGGATGAATATTTGAATGTGTTATTGTGTGGCTCTTCAAATTGCGTTTGTGTTTAAATTTTGCTTTGCAAGTTTCACATTTGAACAGATGAATATCCAAATGTGTCATTAAATGGGTTTTTAAAGCTTCCTTGCTTTTAAATTCAGCGTCGCATATGTTGAATAGAAATTTCTTCTTAGCCATGTGGATAACATCTGCTCCTGATGAATTAGCGACATTTAAATGTTTCTCATCTTTTATAAATATTCCTTTATTTGGGTCTATTATGTAAGACTCGAGTAATTTTATCAACATAAAATAAACACACGAATTTGAATTCCAGATACTTTTTAATTCCCGTAATACAATTCTGCACCCTTCACAGCCTAATTCCAAACTGTCTCCTCACATTAACATAATATAATTCCATAGCGTCACCGTACCGCTTAGTCATGTGTTTTTTCCTTCGTAAACATAACATCGGTATAGATAAATAACAAACTATAATATCAAACATGGTTTTATACAGAGAATTTTGTATGAATATTTGGCTAATTCTACAATTAACTCAATGTCTAAGACTAACCTAAAAAAATATTTATTACATTCAAAATTATTAGATTTTGAAATTACACTAGGTAGTTTGAGATTTTAATGGAAGGCCACAATTATTTCTTAAACATTTATTATAAAAATAAAGTTACAAAGTGAAAGAAATATAGAGATTATAGACCCTTTGTTGAAAACTCTTATGAAAAAGCCTCAATCAATGTGAAAAGGAAATCAGTAGTACCACCATTTGATAATCTGTTAAAGTATCTCTTGATACTCCTAATTTCACTAACCAGATGGTGCACATTATATTAAACTAAATACTTTTAAACTATAACTATACAAATAAAACTACAACATGTATACATGCTGTTCCTAAATATCATGTATAGTGTGGTCATTTTATCTTGATAACATTTCAAACTCTCACAATTTCTTTATTTTTGAAGTTATTCAAATAAATATTGTTTCCCAAGTTTTACATAGGATGGACAAAAACAGAATTCTAATATATTTTGATAGTTATCCACAGCAATAGCATTTTTTTAAATGGAACACCCAGTAAATTTTTAATTTATTTGATATGTTTCATTCTGCTTGCCTGCCTTATACAAAAATATACAATTGAATACAATTTACTTTATATTTACATGCGGCAAAGTTTTATTTATTCTAAATGAAAATATTTACTCCATAGAGATAACTTACAAAGGTAGGTAGGTAGTCAATATTTTCAATTAGAATAAATACAAAATTTCTGCATGTAAAAATAAAGTAAATTGTATTCAATTGTATTGTATGGTATATGTATATTGCAATCGGAATGAAACATATTATCAATAGTAAAAAATTGTATTCTAAACAATACAAATTTTTGAAAGTGACCAGTTTTAAAAAGCGTTTTCAAGTTAAAAGAGGATGTTGCATACGTCTGTTACGGTTTATGAAAAAACGTGAAACTTTTGTATTTACACCTTTTTGATACCTATTCAATTAACCCGTTCAGGTGGAGTGCAAAAATATACGGGAAAATCCTGTACCTATCTTAGACTTAAAATTTTATCCAAATGTGAGAGTCATAAAGACTGCGCCAAAATCTCTAACTTTCAATATACTAGCTACGTTCGTTTTTAACATCTGATCAATCTTTTCGATCTGAATCGTTCGTTTATTGCATCTAAATGTAGGGGAACCAAATCTAAATCGTTTGTTAATTCCGCTCAGACCAGTCGGACGTAAATCTGTTTGTTCGGAGTATTTAGGCCGACGATTGGTTCTTTAAAATCCTATATATTTATATTGAAAATGGGGAAGAATATGACGGTGGGACTTTATTGTCGGCACTAACTGTAAAGGTTTATTGAGTTACTGTAGACAAAGGGAAAGATGAAATCGACATCTAGGAAAATGTTGTTCTAAAATGTTGATAAATGAACTTACTAAAATCCAAAGGCGACCGCTCGACGAAAACAACGAAGTATGTTTGACTTTATCTGCGTTGTTGAAACCGCGGGGAAGAGCTCGTTTCAAATACATATCTAATAAAAATATTGTTAGGAGAATGCATCGACAAGCCAACCGGAATTTAGGGAAATTCCTTGTGTAAGTCGGACAACGCGCCATTTCTAGGAATTCCATTCTATTTGATTTAATGTTTTTCTAGCTAAATCCGAAGTGCGATTTTGAGTATAAAAAGCGAGTAACAATAAATGTAGGTTTTAGTGAATCCGGAATTCCTGAGAATATTTTTCAATTAACTTATTCACATTAATTTAAATATGACCTACTTCTAATTGTATATGCCTAATTTAATTAAATTTAATAATTTTTAAAATGTACTGTTTTGTTGGGATACGTTATTCATTACTTTAGTTTATTAGGTAGTTTTCGTTTTTTTCTGAAGTCTAACTCCCTCCTTGGTACGCCCGTGCATAGAAATATAGAAATAAAAAAATAAATGCAGTATTACAGTGTGGCAGAGAGGCAATTAAACCTGTGAAATGCGTTAGTAATTAAAAAATCCACATACATTCATCGTTTTGTCGAATTAGCATCCAATCTTAGCCAGTTCTTCGAATTGATAATACGTGTAAAGTGAATAACAAATAGCATTTTCAAGCTTTCATAAACTATCCGGCCTAAACAACAATTGACAATTTTTGATATCATATTTACATACTTAACCAGAAGCAAATGTAGAAAAATAACCTCTAAACATAAAATACAATAAATCTAAAAGTATCCAATAGGTTATACAAAAATTAATGAACACAAAACTAATGTTTTTAATTATTTATTATTTTTCTCTCCAAGAAAAGTATCAAGGCATAATTAGATCGATGCGATCCCTCCTGGAACAATAGCTTAAATATTACTATGCGTCGATTTGGAACTCCAAAGTTGAATCTCGAAAGTGAATAAACTTTGTACCACTCCAGAAAGGAGCTTACTGATCCACTCCAGGAGAAATCAAAATCAAACCATTATACAAAGACGCATTAATACCTTATCGTATCGTTGAAACACTAGCAAGTACTTCGTAAAAATTTTAATGTATCATATACACTCAAAATGATGCCTTGTTAGTTGAAACTCAATCCTTGATCAAAAATATCATATCATATATTCCGTAATGAATTCGATTTTCATATATTCGTACAAAAAAAATCCATTCCTATTAAAAAACAGACACATCGTTAAAATAAAATATGAATAAGAGAGACCCCAAATAGGACCATTCAGGAACACATTAACTAATGATATATTCCCCAATAATTCAACGAGATCGGAGCGTCTAATATGAAGTATCCATCCAAGTATCTACCACTTTAACTTTTTTACGAGAACATCATTAAGATATCCGTATTTTTGAATTTACAAAACTTAACAATAAAACCCTCAGGTATTTGAATGCTAAATGGACATATCAAAAATTACATTCGACGTTTTCGCCTAAGTGGAATGGGTCACTAAATGGTGTTTTAGATTACAACTTGTTCTAAATTTGGCGTTGCATATGTTGCATTTGAAATTATTGTTCTCATTCGAGTGTGTGAATAGGTGTCTCTTCAAATTGGTTTTCCGTTTAAATTTTGCTTTGCAAGTGTTACATTCAAAAGGATATATATCCGAGTGTGTGAATATGTGTCTCCTCAAATTTGATTTTTGTTTGAAGTTTGCTTCGCAAGTGTAACATTCGAAAGAATGAATATTCGAGTGTCTTGAATTGTGATTCTTTAAAGCGCCTTTTCGTTTAAATTTTGCTTTGCAAATGGTACATTCGAAAGGATAAATATCTGAGTGTGTCTCCTCAAATAGGTTTTTTGTTTAAATGTTACTTTGCAAGTGTAACATTCGAAAGGATGAATATTCAAGTGTCTTGATTGGTGATTCTTTAAATCTAAATGTTCAATGTGTACAAAATAATAGTACATTAAAGTATGATTGGTTATTAATTTTTCATTTATCTATTCTACACTACAGAAATATACAATGGGTATATAAATATTCAATATCAAAAACGAAATATCTTTTTATTTTCAAAAAACAAGCACCTAAGTGATTTTACACTTGTGCTGAGATTCTCCTTGTATATTACTCCTTCATGTAGTTTTATATTCAAAGTACAAAACAGATACAACAGCATTAAAATTATATATGACTTGGCGTTGCATATGTTGCATATAATTTTTTTTTTCTCGACCATTGTGTGAATATGTGTCTCTTCAAATTGTTTTTTGTTTAAATTTTGCTTTGCAAGTGGTACATTCGAAAGGATAAATATCCGAGTGTATTAATATGTGTTCCCACAAATAGCGTTTTTGTTTAAATTTTGCTTTACAAGTGTAACATTCGAAAGGATGAATATTCAAGTGTGTTGAAAAGTGATCCTTTAAATAGTCTTTTCGTTTAAATTTTGCTCGACAAGTGTCACATTTGAAAGGATGATTATCTGAATGTGTTAATATGTGCCTCTCCAAATTGCGTTTTTGTTTAAATTTGTCTTTTCAAATGTCACATTCAAAAGGAAAAATATCTGAATGTTTTATTATGTGACTCTTCAAATTGCCTTTTCGTTTAAATTTTGCTCCACAAGTGTAACATTCAAAGGGATGAATATCCGAGTGTGTTAACATGTGACTCTTCAAATAACATTTGTGTTTAAATTTTGCTTTGCAAGTGTCACATTAAAATGGAGAAATATCCAAATGTGTCATTAAATGGGTTTTAAAAGCTTTCTTGCTTTCAAATTCGAAATTACAGATGTCGCATGAAAACCCTTCTAAAGCCTGGGACACATCTATCATGCATTCTTCCGATCCGACTCCGATCATACAATCAGGGTCCTTATTCTTGGAACAAGGAGCCACGTTTCCAGGAGAACGAGTGTTCCGCTGCACCCCTTATTCCAAGAATAAGGACCTTGATTGTATGATTGGAGTAGGATCGGAAGAATGTATGATAGATGTGTCCCGGGCTTTATCCAAGTGAAAAACATTTGCTCTTGATGAATTAGTGATATTTGAATATTTCTCATCTTTTATGAATATTTCTTTACTTGAGTCTATTAACTCAATGTGTGAGATTTCTATATCGTTTTCAGTTCCATCCTCTAGATGGTAATTATTTAACATAAACCTGAAAAAAGTGTTTATTAGATTCATGATTAGATTTTGAAATTACCGAAATTACATTAGGTAGATTGTGGGAGATTTTAATGGAAAGCCACATTTGTTGCCTAAATGTTTAATATGTACAAGATAATAGTACATTAAAGTATGAGTGGTTAATAATTTTTTATTTATTTATTCTACACTACAGATGTATACAGTGGGTATATAAATATTCAATCCTAAGAACAAAACATTTTTTTTTTCAAAAAATTAAGCACCTATTATCCGTTCACAATCCGATGTCCACAGGTACAGGTAAAATTTATCACCTTTCAATGCTATTTGATAAGGAAAGGTGATAAATTTACCTGCACCTGTGGACATCGGATCGTGAACAGGATATAAGTGATTCAACACTTGCGTTAGATTATAAACTAAATTATAAATTTATTATAATATCTAAAAATGCGGGTAAATTATACATATTTACGATAACAATAAAGTGTACTTACATAATATTATCTATATATAATATACAAAAAAAAAGAACTCAGAAAGTCAGTAAGTTAAGGTTAATATCTTATCTACTCATTCAACATTTTATCCGAATAATTTAAAGAGGTTGAAGCATCAAATATGAAGTTATCCGTGATGAGATACCCGTGTTTTTGCATTCACAAAACAATAGTAGATCCCCCGTTAGGTATTCGATGTAAATCGACACATCAAAAATTACATTCGACGTTTTTGCCTAAGTTGAATGGATTACTAAATGGAGTTTTAGATTACACCTAGTTCTGAATTTGGCGTTGCAGATGTTGCATTTGAAATTATTCTTATCATCCGAATGTGTGAATACGTACGTGTCTCTCCAAACTGTAGTTTCGTTTAAATTTTGCTTTGCATGTGTCATTTGAAAGGATGAATATCTGAATGTGTTACTATGTGCCTCTTCAAACTGCTTTGTTGTTTAAATTTTGCATTGCAAGTATCACATGCGAAAGGATAAGTATCCAAGTGTGTTAAAATGTGATCATTTAAATTGCCTTTTCGTTTAAATTTTGCATGACAAGTGTCACATTCAAAGGGATGAAAATCCGAGTGTTTCAACATGTGACTCTTCAAATATTCTTTTTGTTCAAATTTTGCTTTGCAAATGTAACATTTGAAAGGATGAATATCTGAATGTTTGTGCCTCTCCAAACAGCGTTTTTGTTTAAATTTGACTTTGCAAATGTCACATTCGAAAAGAAAAATATCCGAATGTGATATCATGTGACTTTTCAAATTGTATTGTTGTTTAAATTTTGCATTGCAAATATCACATGCGAAAGGATAAGGCTCCAAGTGTGTTAAAATGTGAACCCTGTAAATTGCCTTTTCGTTTGAATTTTGCTTTACAAGTGTCACATTCAAAGGGATGAATATCCGAGTGTCTCAACATGTGTCTCCTCAAATAGTATTTTTGTTTAAATTTTGCTTGACAAGTTTCACATTCAAAGGGATGAATATTCGAGTGTGTCAACATGTGACACTTCAAATACCGTTTTTGCTTAAATTTTGCTTTGCAAGTGTCACATTTAAATGGATAAATATCCAAATGCGTCATTAAATGAGTTTCCAGAGCTTCCTTGCTTTTAAATATGGCATCGCATATGTTGCATCGAACATTTTTCTTAGCCATGTAAATAACGTCTGTTCCTGATGAATTAGCGACATTTGAATATTTTTCATCTTTTATAAATAATCCTTTATTTGGGTCTATTAACTCAATGGGTGAGACTTTTATATCGTTTTCAGTGTCATTCTCTAGATACCTATTATTTACCATAAACCTAAAAAAAAATGTTTATTAGATTCATAATTAGATTTTCAAGTTAGACTAGGTAGATAGGGTGAGATTTTAATGGAAGGCCACACTTGTTTTTCAAATGTTTATTGTAAAAATAGAGTTACAAAGTAAAAGAAATAAAAAAGAATATAGACCCTATTTGACAATTCTTATAGTAGTGCTACCATTAGATAATTTGTCAAAGTTTCTTGATACTACTCAATATACTACTAACTACAATAATCTTCTAACCACTAACCATATTTAGATCGTGCACATAGTATTAAACTAAATACTTGACCTATAAATATATAAATATTACTGGACTCTAATAACATCCGTAATGATTCTAACAGACAACAAAATTAAGATTCTGTTTGTCTTTTTTTTATAAAATTGAGAATATACTAGGTACAGAATGTCTCAAAACTACCAAACTATTCCGAGAGCAAGCCAGTCGCACATAAAGGGTGGGAGGGGATTGAAAACGGAATTGCTGTCATAATAGGTCTTTGAATTTAAGTAGTCGTTAAGTGATCATATTATGGTCGTCATACTTTTCACAGGAAAGCAACGCGCGTTCTGCGTGCAAACATTTTTCGAAAACAGATCACGAAGGAGTGATATCGAATGGCCGCTGTTTAGGATTAAGTTCAGAATAATTATTGTTTTATACATTTCAAAAGAATATGTTAATTGTCGGTCAAATATTTCATATAAAAGGTGGCAACGCTGTAAATAGGCCATTTTCCGCTTGAAAAGGCACAGCAACTAGCAACGCTGTCACTTGTCACGTCAACGTCCGTACTGTACATTATTGTCATTAATTATCGATCAACAGATTGATCTACCACGTTTTTGACTGGCTCGTTGTTTTGTACCATTGTAGTTAAAAATTAAATGTAAATTAATACAAGTCGTAGTGTTTTATTGTAAATCGACACATCAGCAATTACATTCGACGTTTCCGCCTAAGTTGAATGAGTCACTGAATGGTGTTTTAGATTACAACTAGTTCTAAATTTAGCGTTGCATATGTTGCATTTAAAATTATTCTTCTCATTCAAATGTGTGGATATGTGTCTCTTCAAACTGTGTTTTCGCTTATATTTTGCTTTGCAAGTGGTACATTCAAAAGAATGAAGATCCGAGTGTCTTAACATGTGTCTCGTCAAAGTGAGTTTTTGTTCAAATTTTGCTTTGCAAGTGTAACATTCAAAAGAATGAATACCTGAATGTGTTACTATATGCCTCTTCAAATTGCTTTTCCGTTTGAATTTTGCTTTGCAAGTTTTACATTCGAAAGGAAAAATATCCAAATGTGACATCATGTGACCTTTCAAATTGTATTGTTGTTTAAATTTTGTATTGCAAATATCACATGCGAAAGGATAAATATCCAAGTGTGTTAAAATGTGATTCTTCAAATTGCTTTTTCGTTTAAATTTTGCATGACAAGTGTCACATTCAAAGGGATGAAAATCCGAGTGTTTCAACATGTGACTCTTCAAATATTCTTTTTGTTTAAATTTTGCTTTGCAAATGTAACATTCGAAAGGATGAATATCTGAATGTGTTATTATGTGTCTCTTCAAACTGTGTTTTCGCTTAAATTTTGCTTTGCAAGTGGTACATTCAAAAGAATAAAGATCCGAGTGTCTTAATATGTGTCTCGTCAAAGTGAGTTTTTGTTCAAATTTTGCTTTGCAAGTGTAACATTCAAAAGAATGAATACCTGAATGTGTTACTATATGCCTCTTCAAATTGCTGTTCCGTTTGAATTTTGCTTTGCAAGTGTTACATTCGAAAGGAAAAATATCCAAATGTGACATCATGTGACCTTTCAAATTGTATTGTTGTTTAAATTTTGTATTGCAAATATCACATGCGAAAGGATAAATATCCAAGTGTGTTAAAATGTGATTCTTCAAATTGCTTTTTCGTTTAAATTTTGCATGACAAGTGTCACATTCAAAAGGATAAATATCCGAGTGTGTCAACACGTGACTCTTCAAATGCCGTTTTTGCTTATATTTTGCTTTGCAAGTGTCACATTTAAACGGATAAATATCCAAATGTGTCACTAAATGGGTTTTCAAAGCTCCCTTGTTTTCAAATACGGCATCGCATATGTTGCATCGAACATTTTTCTTAGCAATGTGGATAACATCTGCTCCTGATGAATTAGCGACATTTAAATGTTTCTCATCTTTTATAAATATTCCTTTATTTGGGTCTATTAGCTCAATGTGTGAGAGTTTTATATCATCCTCTAGATAATCATTATTTACCATAAACCTAAAAAAAAAAAATTATCAGATTTATAATTAGATTTTGAAATTACAGTAAATAAATATTGTGAAATTTAAATGAAAGGCTACACTTGTTTTTTAAATGTTTATTGTGTAGATAAAGTAACAAAATAAAAGAAATATAGATAATATGTTTACAACTCTTACAATAATGCCACCATTTGATAATCTGTCAAAGTATCTCTTGATACTCCTGATTACACTAACCATATTATTTAAATAATGCACATAGTAAAATTGAATTCTAAAACTATAACTAACTATAGAAATACGTTCCAATTCCCAAGTATATTATGTACGTTGTTAATATTTTTTGGTGAATATGTTTGGAGACAGATTCATTGGTATAATTTCTTTAGATAAATTATTATATTTGGCTAATATGTAACCTTACCCTGCTAGGAATATTTTTATTATAACCTTGAGACAATCTTTAAATGATAACTGAACGTATTACCAATTACTCTGAAGAACAACTATTTCCATAATTTTATATAGATTATTGTTTTTATGATCAGCTGTTTCTCCCTCAGCTGTGGTTTAGGAATGTATTTATTTGACGTCAATGATTGATGTAGTATCGCTTGTGGCAATGCAGTTTTCCTTCACTCTTTATTCCTTCAACCTTGACTTAGGCTAACTCTGTCAAATTAGTGTAAGGAAAATTGTCATATGACAAACGTTTAAATACGTTATATTACTCCGGATCTAATGTTGCTAATCTTATTGCTGTCCTTCTTTACCGATTCCTAGCTCGTTTTGATAAGTTGTCATTACTGATTGACTTATTCATTTTGAAGCCTTTCGCTAGTTCTTGGGTAGCTGGAAGGCAGCCATCGTTCTTTTTGCACAAGATCAAGAAAGTGAAAACGTGCCAGGCAGTTTTAAGCCCGGGACACATCTATCATGCATTCTTTTGATCCGACTTCGATCATACAATCAGGGTCCTTATCAGGCCCTGCGATCTCTCATTGCCAGTTATAAACCACATAATAACTTTTTTCCGTTTTTCTAGATGTCGCTAACAACGAAATAATTGTCAAAATTAGAAAATACCAGCACATCAAGAACACGTCCGATGTCGATAACTGACATGTCAACATATGACAATATGCCAAAATATTCATTTGATCATAACTAATAATTCATAATGTTTTTTGTTCGCCGGTCTTGCATTTCATCTTTCTTTGTGTTGTCAATAAGTGTTCTTAAGTGATTTCAAAGTTGTTTTGTGTGTTCCAAGAAGAACTTCAAACTTTATAGATTGGAAGATCTATTATCTTTGTTGATTAGATAAATGACAAGTTCAATTAAACATCAATCAGAACTTTGAATAAATATGTTAAGGATCCCTTAACCATCGATAAAGAAACTGTCTTTTAATCTAATTAACAAATTATCAATTAATTTAAGCAAACATTAATGCCCCAAAGTCTAGAAAAAACGAATTTGAACAGACCGACAGTAATGCGAACGGGGCGCCATCTATCATAAAAAGTCCTATGTAAAGTAGTTGTCTGTAGCATCGATGCAAAACCAGTAAATAGTGATTTTCCGATGTGGTAGATGGCGCTGGCTTGGCCCAATTTTGTTGACAACAAAATTTACACTGAGATTCCATTCTCGACATTTTATATAGTATTTATCTCTGGTCCTTATTCTTGGAACAGGGAGCAGCGTTCCCAGGAGAACAAGTGTTCCGCTGCTCCCCTGTTTCAATAATAAGGACCTTGATTGTATGATCGGAGCCGGATCGGAAGAATGCATGATAGATGTGTCTCTGGCTTTATTCAACGTCATTGTCAATAACATAGTCAGTAATGAATTTGATTTTCAAAAATGTTCATACAAAAGAAATCCACACTTGTTAAAAAAACTGATAGAACAGGAGGAGGAGCTAGAAATTTATCTTCCCGCACTCGTTAGGAAAATGGCTATTCTTTAATTTTGTCGATGGACTTTTATGTCAAAACCTCCTGTCAAAAATCCTGACCAACAATTAATATGTTTTTTTTTAGAAAACCTGTTATATTCCTCAATAATTCAACAAGTTCGAAACGTCAAATATGAAGTTATCCGTACAAGTATCCATTGCTATAACTTTTTTATAAGTGGATTATTGAGATATCCGTATTTTTGAATTTACAAAATAACAGTAAATCCCTCGTTAGGTATTCGAATGCTAAATGGACACATCAAAAATTACATTCGACGTTTTTGCCTAAGTTGAATGGATTACTAAATGGAGTTTCAGATTACAACTAGTTCTGAATTTGTCGTTGCATATGTTGCATTTGAAATTATTCTTATCATCCGAATGTGTGAATACGTACGTGTCTCTCCAAACTGTATTTTCGTTTAAATTTTGCTTTGCAAGTGTCACTTGAGAGGATGAATATCTGAATGTGTTAATATGTGCCTCTTCAAACTGCTTTGTTGTTTAAATTTTGCATTGCAAGTATCACATGCGAAAGGAAAAGTATACAAGTGTGTTAAAATGTGATCCTTTAAATTGCCTTTTCGTTTAAATTTTGCATGACAAGTATTACATTCAAAAAGATAAAAATCCGAGTGTGCCAACATGTGACTCTTTAAATAGTCTTTTTGTTTAAATTTTGCTTTGCAAATGTAACATTCGAAAGGATGAATATCTGAATGTGTTACTATGTGCCTCTTCAAATCGCTTTTTCTTTTAAATTTTGCTTTGCAAGTGTTACATTCGAATGGAAAAATATCCAAATGTGATATCATATGACTTTTCAAATTGTATTGTTGTTTAAATTTTGCATTACAAGTATCACATGCGAAAGGATAAGGCTCCAAGTGTGTTGAAATGTGAACATCTAAATTGCCTTTTCGTTTGAATTTTGCTTTACAAGTGTCACATTCAAAGGGATGAATATCCGAGTGTGTCAACATGTGTCTCCTCAAATAGTATTTTTGTTTAAATTTTGCTTGACAAGTGTCACATTCAAAGGGATGAATATCCGAGTGTGTCAACATGTGACACTTCAAATACCGTTTTTGCTTAAATTTTGCTTTGCAAGTGTCACATTTAAACGGATAAATATCCAAATGTGTCATTGAATGTCTTTTTAGAGCTTTCTTGCTTTTAAATATGGCATCGCATATGTTGCATCGAATATTTTTCTGAGCCATGTGAATAACATCTGTTCCTGATGAATAAGAGACATTTGAATATTTTTCATCTTTTATAAATATTCCTTTATTTGGGTCTATTAGCTCAATGTGTGAGATTTTTATATCGTTTTCAGTGTCATCCTCTAGATAGTCATTATTTACCATAAACCTTAAAAAAATATTTATTAGATTCATAATTAGATCCTAAAATTACACTAGGTAGATAAAGTGAGATTTAATGGAAGGCCACATTTGTTTTTCGAATATTTATTGTAAAAATAGAGTTGCAAAGTAAAAGAAATATAGAGAATATAGATATAAATATATATGTTGACAACTCTTACAGTTATGCTATCATTTGATAATCTGTCAAAGTATCTCTTCTTGATACTCCTCAATATACTACTAAAACTACTAATTACAATAACCTTCTACGCACTAACCATATTTAGATCATGCACATAGTATTAAACTAAATACTTGAACTATAACTATACAAATATTACTGGACTATAATAACATCTGATTTATAAAGGGTGATCCAGCTAGTATTTTAGTATTTTGAAATTAAATAAAACACAGACATTGCTGCGTTGCCAAAATGTAATCATATTATTCGAAAGACCAACTAATTACAATTATGTTTTAAAAATAATATCGGTCAAATGACCTATACGACTTCATTCACAATAGCAAATTGAATCAGTCGAACTTATCATTATGTTTTCACACATTTAGGCCTGAATCTCAGGAATAACCGCTCTAGCAATAACGCCATGATTTCGTTGGCGATATGGTACCTACTCAGTGCCATCCTATTGGAATCAAAATCTTTTTATTTTTCGATAATTATTGTGAAGAAATAAATCGTTGCTAATAACGACGTCTTAGAGACAAATTTGAATTATCTCGAAAACTTTGACTTGCAGCTTCAACATTTTCTGCACTTCTCACATTTCTCATATGATTTGTTCTTGGATTATTCAGCAACTTAAACTCATTTTCAAATTTCCTTTCAACATTACGAATTGTTTATTCATGGGGACCATAAAGTGCACTTTATCCGCGCCAAGTTGCATTAATACAGCTTTGGTTTTGATAATAAATTTTAATATTATAATGTTCGCAACGTTGCCGTGGTGTCATGTGTTCGACTTTGTAATAAACTAATCTACACCATTTAAACCTCAATTTCGGAAAAAGTATCTTTTTTCTACTGACGTTTCATAATACGCTATAAATAGTATATTACATACCGAGTAGGGAAGTGTTTCATTACTGTCGAGAGATTGACTAATAATCTCGAGACAGAAATGAAAACTTTCCTCCGAGGTTTGTATACTATTTTATTTGCAAGCACACCATTAATTATGATTAGTGAGTGATAAGTCATTTAATTTTTTTAATATTAAAAAAATAAAACAAACATGCCAAAATGTGTCATTCACTGTTTTGACGTTTTTACCTGACATGTTCTCATTGGGCACGTTCCGGAGGGCTCAACATGTTGAGTGATTAGTCAGCGGCTTTGATCCAACAAGAGAAATACACGACATAGAATAGTTTTGATTGGCCAAAAGTTGAGTTTCATCTGTTTTCAACAAAGCCGCTGACTAATCACTCAACATGTTGAATTAGGCTGAACGTGACCATTGTTGCCAGCAAAGGTAAATAAATTAGACTGAGGGAAATCGGTGAGGGAAGTCGAATAGGGAAATCGAATAGGGAAATAGGTGAGGGAAATCGAAGAGGGAAGTGACACTTCCAAATTTTAAAAAAGTCAGTAATGTCAAGATTACATATATGGTTGAAAATAAACGATTAAAATCTTTTTTCTACTGACGTTTCATAATACGCCTAAAATCTGTTTCATAATGAACTTCATTACGATACAGATTTTCATTATGATACAGATTTTTCCGCCACTGGAATCGAGTATTTTGAACATGAACAATGTTTATATAAAAATAACAGACTTGCTTTGGAATTTTGGATTTTTTCTATCAGTATTTACCAGAAGAAACAACAAAAAATTAATAAATCGGGTGCGGAATTTATGCCCGAATGACGTCTAGATTTTAATTTTTGAAATTGTCAAATTGTCAACAATTGTCACCAGTTGAGAAGTTTACTATTCTTATAAAATAAATATGTTTTTCGTTTATTAATGCAAGTAGAAAAAATAGTGTATGCAACTCTCATGTAATGGCCATTAATACACTCGCATGTTATATACGAAACTCGCCTGCGGCTCGTTTCGTATCCTACAACATGCTCGTGTATTAATGGCTATCATTACATGATCATTGCATAATATACTATTTGATAATGAACTTTATTATGATACAGATTTTTCAGTCACTGGGATCGAGTTATTTTGAACATGAATATTGTTTGTATGAAAATAAGAGACTTGTTTTGGATTATTTCTTTTAGTAGTTACCAAAAGAAACAACAAAATATTAATAAATTAGGTGCGGAATTTATGCCCAAATGACATCCAGATCTTAATTTTTGAAATTGTCAATAGCTGTCAACAATTGCTACCAGTCGAGAACTTAACTACTCTCAAAATAAATATGTATTTCGTTTATTAATGGTAGTAGAAAAAATAGTGTATGCAACTCTAATGTAATGGCCAGCATTATTAGCTGTCTAGTCGCCATGTGCCCAAAAAGCATTTCTGATAATTTTGGCCATTTGAGGCACATCAGGAAAAAAAAAAAAGATTAATTAACTGCCTGGAATTTCCTTATTTAAAAACAATTGTTCAATAGAAATAATATAATAAAATATTCACGGTCAAAGCGTGTCAGGTCACCAAAAGTGTCGACCTTTCACTATTCCGGAACATAATAGGTTCATGTCGTAACAAGGTTAGAGACTTAAAATTATGACAAATTATTATTAAAATTATTTTGACTTAGATTAATATAAACTGTGATATTTTTCCTAATAAAATCAATATACAACTAGTAGTCAAATATTACCGTTGTTTTTACTCACAAAAACCTACTACGGCCAAGTCACCTTGCCTGTAATCTATAGGGAGACTGCTATAGAGTAGTAGGGAATATAAAGGCTCAGGATTTTTTCCCTGGCCTTTTTAATAGCTATCATTACATGATCATTGCATAATTTCCTATTATTTAAGAAAACGTGAAGTCAGTTTCGGAAAAAGTCAAATCAATTTCAGAAAAAGTAAAATTAATTTCGGAAAAAGTAAAGTTAATTTCGGAAACGGTAAATTCAAAAACTGAACTTTTACAGGACGTACATAAATGACGTATGTAATTTCTAATGACAATTTTCAGAACGACTTTTTCCCATAATTCACATTTTTTACACCAACCGGGGTTGACAGCTCAACTACGACTAGCGCCATCTAACAGAAAAATAATAAAACTATTTACAAAATTATACAGTTTACAATATAGAATTCTGTTTGTATTTTTATTTATAAAATTAAACATATTATGCAATGTGGAGAGCTTAACAATAATACAATATGTATTATAAAATGTCTGGAGTTATTTCACCGACTTCTACTGAAGCTATCGGGCTGAAAAGCACACTTTTTTGTTCACGTGACAAAGCATGATTACCTAAATGCCGCCATTATAGATCCAAATATAATATGGCGGACGTTACAAAATGGCGATTTATCATTTCCACAGCAACCCCTATGATATGGGTATCAAATGAAAGGGCTTGACAAGTGGAAGACAATAAATGATGTGACGCCATTCTAAATCCAATATGACGGGCGTCCGATATGACAATGCATTATTTGGCAATTTTTTTGCACCTGACTTCAAATTGATTTTGATAAAAGTTAAGCACGTGACAATTGTCAATTTTTTCATCTATATGGGAGCTATTTTCTGAATTCAGCCATTATTATGACATAAAGCTGATCTGATCTGAGCGTTCGCCGTGAAATCATAATGATTGAGGTACAATAGAGTAGTGGACGAGGTATAATTCCAATGAAATCGGTGATGTATTCTTCATCTATGAAAAAGTAAATTAGAAATATTCGTATTCGTATGAAAAGAAATTTCAGAAGGAAGTGATAACACTGTATCCGTCGAACAACTCATTACTTTTTTAAAAACTAGAAGTAATCAGTTGGTTGATAACGACTCCATATTCCGTCCGAATCATCATGTAAATCTTAATCATCTTCAAAAATGTATGTTCTAAACATTTGTCAATAAAAGCCACTAAAAATTCTCATACAGATTCCCGATATACATAAATGAGTGTGACAAAGTTGCCAGTAATCTGACGTAGGAACGTGGGCGTAGCACGCCTTTGTACCATGCCTTTCCGTTAAAAGGGGCAAAATCAAAAAAAAAAAAAACTTAATTAATAATATAAAAAGGTTATATTACGTCAATCATAATCAAAGGATAGCCCATAAATATTTGTGTTTTAAAGATCTTTTATCAAAAAATTACACCTTTCCCCAAATTTGAATACAGAATACACAGGCCTATAAGAACAGGCTATCCTGTAGTAGTAGTGTGTATTATCCTTGATTTTCAGTAATATGACAAATATGAACCTGTCAAAAAAAAATCAATATGGCGGCAATGGTCAAACATCAGTGATGTTGAATATTCAAGTGTTCCAAAATGTGATCCTTTAAATTCTTTTTTCGTTTAAATTTTGATTTGCAAGTGGTACATTCGAAAGGATGAATATTCAAGTGTGTTGAAACGTGATACTTTAAATTATGTTTTCGTTTAAATTTTGCTTTACATTTTTCACATTCAAAGGGATAAATATCCGAGTGTGTCAACATGTGTCTCTTCAAATAGCGTTTTTGTTTGAATTTTGCATTGCAAGTGGTAGATTCAAAAGGATAAATATTCGAGTGTGTTAATATGTGTCTCCTCAAATCGCGTTTTCGTTTCAATTTTGTTTTACAAGTATCACATTTGAAAGGATGAATATCTGAATGTGAAATTATGTGCTTCTTCAAAGTGCCTTGTTGTTTAAATTTTGCATTGCAAGTATCACATGCGAGAGGATAAGTATCCAAGGGTGTTAAAATGTGATCCTTCAAATTCCATTTTCGTTTAAATTTTGCTTTGCAAGTGTTACATTCAAAGGGATAAATATCCGAGTGTGTCAACATGTGACTCTTCAAATAGCGTTTTTGTTTAAATTTTGCTTTGCAAGTGTCACATTCAAATAGATAAATATCCAAATGTGTCATTAAATGGGTTTTTAAAGTTTCCTTGCTTTCAAATTTGAAATGACATATGATGCATCGAAAATCCTTCTTATCCAAGTGAATAACATCTGCTTCTGATGAATTAGCGACCTTTGGATATTTCTCAACTTTTATAAATATTCCTTTATTTGGGTCTATTAACTCAATGTGTGAGACTTTCATATCGTTTCCAGTGTCATCCTCTAAATAGTCATTATTTACCGTAAACCTAAAAAAAGTGTTTATTAGATTCATAATTAAATTTTGAAATCACCGAAATTATACTAGGTAGATTGTGGGAGATTTTAATGGAAAGCCACACTTGTCTTCTAAATGTTGAATATGTACAAAATAATAGTACATTGAAGTATGAGTGATTATTAATTTTTTAGGTATTTATTCTACATTACAGAGGTATACAATGGATATATAAATATTCAATGTTTAAAACAAAACATCTTTTTATTTTCAAAAAACAAGCACCTAAGTGATTTTTCACTTGTGTTGTGCTGAGATTCGCCTTGTATATTACTTTTTCCTGTAGTTTTATATTCAAAGTACAAAACAGATACAACAGCATTGAAATTATAAATGAATAGGACTCTAAATAAGACCTTTGCGGAACAAATTTACCGTGATGTTATATCTCCTAATAATTCAACGAGGTCGAAGCGTCAAATATGAATTTATCCATCCAAGTATCCACGGCTCCAACTTTTTTACCAGTTGATTATTGATATATACGTGTTTTTGGATTTGCGAAACAGTAAATCCCTCGTTACTCGTTAGGTACGGTATGTAAATGAACACATCAAAAATTACATTCGACGTTTTCGCCTAAGTTAAATGGGTCACTGAATGGTGTTTTAAATTATTACTAGTTCTAAATTTGACGTTGCATATGTTGCATCTAAATTTTTTTTTCTCGACCGAGTGTGTGAATATGTGTCTCTTCAAATTGTATTTTTGTTTAAATTTTGCTTTGCAAGTGGTACATTCGAAAGGATAAATATCCGAGTGGATTAATATGTGTCCCCTCAAATAGCGTTTTTGTTTAAATTTTGCTTTACAAGTATAACATTCGAAAGGATGAATATTCAAGTGTGTTAAAATGTGATCTTTTAAATTGTCTTTTCGTTTAAATTTTGCTCGGCAAGTGTCACATTTGAAAGGATGAATATCTGAATGTGTTAATAAGTGCCTCTTCAAATTGCGTTTTTGTTTAAATTTGTCTTTGCAAATGTCACATTCAAAAGGAAAAATATCTGAATGTTTTATTATGTGACTCTTCAAATTGCCTTTTCGCTTAAATTTTGCCTGACAAGTGTAACATTCAAAGGGATGAATATCCGAGTGTGTCAACATGTGCCTCTTCAAATAGGATTTGCGTTTAAATTTTGCTTTGCAAGTGTCACATTCGAATAGAGAAATATCCAAATGTGTCATTAAATGGGTTTTTAAAGCTTTCTTGCTTTCAAATTTGAAATCACATATGTTGCATCGAAAATCCTTCTTATTCAAGTGAATAAAAGCTGCTCCTGATGGATTAGCGACATTTGGATATTTCTCATCTTTTATAAATATTCCTTTATTTGGGTCTATTATCTGAATGTGTGAGACTTTTATATCTTCCATTATTCCATCCTCTAGATAGGCATTATTTAACATAAACCTAAAAAAAAGTGTTTATTAGATTGATAATTAGGTTTTGAAATTACCGAAATTATACTAGGTAGATTGTGGGACATTTTAATGGAAGGCCACACTTGTTTTCTAAATATTTAATATGTACAAAATAATAATACATTAAAATATCAGTGGTTATTAATTTTTTATTTATTTATTCTACACTACAGAGGTATACAATGGATGTAACATATTCACATTCAATATTAGTATTTACGTGCGTTTTTATTCTCATCGAGTTTTCCTGATGAATTCCATCACCGATAAGCAGTAGGTCATCAAAATTCATCGCAATTTTGTTGATGAAATGAATCAACTAAAAAACACTTCGATGGATTTTGACACTTGAATTGATACTTTTGGCATTGATTTGTGTTGTTTGTTTGATATGGCAAACTTATTATTTTTTTATTTGTTTGAAAAACCGTAGCCATAGAATGATTGGAAGTCTAGTGTTAGTTGAGAATAATTGTGAGCTCTTCATCATCATCAAGTGATGAGTCTAGAAGTTCTTCAGATGAAATCGTTTTACTTGAATTGTAACATAAAAAAAGACAAAATTATATTTCTTCTGTAGTTCTTTACATAGTGATTTAGATGTTAAGTCTCATTTTAGACTTACTAGGACTGTAGTGGAGGTGAGATATTAGAAATAAAATTATCTCTGAGACAGTTAGCTGAGCTTTAAGACCTCACAAATTAGTTTGATTTGATATTTCAGATATATTTCTCACTTGTCACAAAGTTAGGTAATTTGGCGCTCTTATGCTCAGACCTCTTATGTTTGGTATATGGTCTCGGTTTTCACACCCATCAGATCACTTGAACATGCCCTTTTTCCTTTTTTTTTTTTTGTTAAGGTCTTCGCAAATCTTCACATAATAAATACAAATGCAAAACAAAACGATGCCAGTCGGCCATCAACAACCGTCAACATAATTTTGAGGTTACATTTTACGTTATAATTCATCAGTTCTTCCTAAATGAACCTCGATGAATTCGATGGCTAATCGTACTTTCACCGATAAGTGTAGGATGAGATTAAAAACAGACCGATGAAATCCATCGATGTTTTACTGATGAGAATAAAAACAGCCAATTGACATTTTCGCTTAATCGATGAGCACATCGGTGAGAATAAAAACGCACGTTTTCTAATATTGTGATAATCTAGGAATTTATATATTCAGTTATTTCTATATTTCAATAGATGTCGCTACTGTCAAATTAGATTGTAATTGACAGACGACAGAATGTTCTGGTTCCCGCCTTCTTCCTTTTTGTAATAGTTTAGTCTAGTCGCTAGTTGCTCTAGTTAGTTGTTTTTGGTTGGCTAGTCAACAAGACAATTGTATGTCGTCATGTTAACGAATATAACAATCAGTTTAACATTCTTTATAATAATAAAAGCATATTAAAAATAATTGTGCTTCCTTCTAATATAAAATCTATACATGGTGTCAGGTTTTGTGGCTGTAAATTGTGAAATAAGAATCTAAAAACCGAAGAACAGAAGAACCCACCTTAAGAATTATTCGGAGCAGCATGGAAGGAACATTCAAGCCACCCAAAAGCCTAATATTTGATAAAAATATCCATCAAAACCTTGAAAACTTTTTAAGAAGCCTACAAATCTACCTAAAAGCAACAGGCCTGGATAGCAAAGATGAAGAAACCAAAGTTGCGATATTGCTCAATCATGTTGGTGAGGAAGCACAAAGAAAATTCCTAACATTTGCATTGTCAGATGAAGATAAGAAGAAGTTTGACTGTGTAGTCAAAGCTTTCAAGGATTATTGTAAACCCATGAGAAATGAGACATATGAACGTTACAAGTTTTTTACTAGAACGCAACAAGAAGGTGAGAATGCTGATAAATTCATAACTGATATTAAAATTCTAGCCTCCACCTGCAACTTCAAGGACTTGGAAGATTCTTTAATTAGGGACAGAATTGTCAGTGGAATTTTGGACTTATCTCTGCAAGAGAGACTACTACAACAATCAAACTTGACAGCTAAAAAAGCCGAAGAAATTTGCAGAGCTGCAGAAATAAGCCACATACAAGTGAAGGAATTGAGAAATGACAAAGAAGTTGATGAAGTGAGAATAAATAAAGGGGCCAAACCTAGAAGTCAAATCACAGGTAATCAAACTGGATGTGATAAGGTTAGTGGAACTGTCAGAGATACTTATAACTGTCTGAAATGTGGTCGAAATCATAAAAAACAGAATTGCCCAGCCTATGGTAAAACTTGTAGTATTTGCCTTAAGCCTAACCATTTTGCCATAGGCTGTAAGAATAGAAATAATAATTTTAAAAATAATTTTAACCGAGATTTTAACAAACAGGGCACATTCAATAGGAACAAATTTGATGGTAGGGTTCATAAAAATGTACACGGAGTAAATAATTCAGGTAGTGATGATTATGATGATACACAAGACAATTTATCAGATTTAGTTTTCATTGGTACTATTACTATTAATAATGTTGAGTCAAGTAAGTCTGTTTCCTCTACTTGGACAGTCGATGTTTTAATTAATAATCAATTTATTGTATTTAAAATGGATACAGGGGCTAGTTGTAACTGTATGCCTGTAAATGTTTTTAATAATTTAAATCTTGACCATAATAATATTGATAAGAACTCTTTGACACTAGTAACTTATGGAAATAATAAGATACAAAGCAGAGGCTCAATTGTTATTGAATGTAAAGTAAAAGGGGTTAGGTACAACATCAAATTTTTATTTGTTGAGGGTGCTACTACTCCTATTCTTGGTCTAAATGCTTGTACTATATTGAATCTCATTAAAAAAGTTGACATAATCAAAAGGGAAATTCAAACTTTTTTTTTCTAATAAGGATGTTTCTATTAAAAATAATAAAGATATTTTTGAAGGCACTGGTAAAATACCTTATCATTATAAAATAATATTGAAAGAAAATGCTGAAACATTTTCTAGTGCTTGTAGAAAGGTTGCTGAGACAATTAAGCCATTATTAAAAGCCACTTTGGACGGCCTTGTAAAGAGAGATATCATTGCAGTTATTGAGGAACCTACAGAATGGGTCAATGATATAGTAATTATAGAAAAACCAAACAAAAGTTTAAGAATTTTTCTAGATCCTTTACATCTTAATAAAAATATTTGTTATGAACAATTTCCGATACCTACTATAGAAGACCTATCAATGAAATTAAAAAATAAGAAAATTTATTCCGTGCTAGATTTGAAAGAAGGATTCTATCATGTTCCTTTAGATGAACAAAGTATATATACAACATTTATTACTCCATTTGGTAAGTATTGTTTTAAGCGTCTGCCTTTTGGTTTGAATATCAGCCCCCAAATTTTTCAAAGAGTAAATGAAAAAATGTTTAGTGATTTAGGAATTGGTATATACTTTGACGATTTCATTATAGCAGGTGAAACTGAGGAGGAGCATGATAGAATTTTGAGAAAAGTTGTCAATCGAGCAAGACAATATGGCATTAAATTTAATAAAAATAAGGTACAGTATAAAGTACAAGAGGTTAAGTATATAGGACAAATTTTCTCAGATGGTGGTGTTAGTCCAGACCCTGAGTACATTAAAGCCGTTTTAAAATTAGAAAACCCTACTAAGAAAAAAGAACTGTTGAGAATAATCGGAATGATCAATTATTTGACTAAATATATCCCGTTTACAAAAATTTTTGACTCCACTCAGAGAATTAATAAAAAATAATGTACCCTGGTGCTGGACTAATGTTCATAATGAAGCTTTCAATAAAATTAAAACTCTCGTAATAAATCTCCCAATTGAGATACAAACCGATGCAAGCCAATTTCGTGTTGGTGGTTGTCTTTTGTAAGAGGGACATCCGGTTGCGTTTTGTTCAAGAAGTTTAACGGAAACTGAATCGAGATACCCTCAAATAGACAAAGAATTAATCAGTATTTGTTTTTCACTCGAAAAATTTCATAATTTTATTTATAGTCGGAAAATTCTCATCAAAAATGACCATCGTCCATTAGTTTCCATATGTAAAAAGGATTTTTACAAAGTTAGTGGACGCTTGCAAAGATTAAAACTTAGATTAATAAATTATGACTTCACATTGGAGTATTTGCCAGGAAAATTCATGTTATGCATTGTTGTGAATTTGGCTGGCCTGAGAAGTCTAAAGATATTTTACACCCTGAATTGTCAACTTATTTCAAAATTAAGACATATTTATATGTAAAAGATAACTTGTTATTTTTCAATGATAAATTAATTATACAAGATGCAAAAACTTCATTAAGCCCACTTAGGTGTCAAATCTAGAGCCCGTAGAATATTTTTCTGGCCAGGCATGTCTAAAGACATTGAGAAGTTTGTTTTAAAAGGCGCCACCTGCTTGAAATACTCAAAAATACCCACAAAAGAACTTCTTATTCCACATGAAAGACCAGAAATCCCTTTTTTTAAGATAGGAGCTGATATTATGACATATGCTAGTCGTGACTATCTGGTACTTGTAGATTATTTTAGTAATTGGATAGAGCTGGTTCCTCGGGAATCAAAAACAGCAACAGAAATTATAAGCAAGCTCAAACCTATTTTTTCATCTTTTGGTATACCTGCAATATTTGTGTCTGACAATAACCCGTTCAACAGTATTGATTTTAAGACATTTGCTCGGAATTGGGACATTAAGTTAATTACTTCAAGTCCAAGATACCCAAAATCCAATGGTCTCGCTGAACGGGCTGTAGGTATATGTAAAAACATATTAAAGAAGTGTCAAGAAACTGAATTCGATGTTTTTCAAGCTATGTTAGAATATAAGAATACTCCTCGCACTGGCTTAAATGTAACACCAGCTGAACTTCTATTTAAGAGAATGCTTCGCACCACTTTACCAGTGTCTAATGCAATTCTAAAGCAATCTCCGAAAATAAATATCGAACAACTTTATTCAAAAAGACTTTCTAATAAAAAATACTATGACCAAAATTATCAAAGGCGTTCTGCATTTAAAAAAGGGGATAATGTTATAATCCGCAGAGAAGAAAAGAAGTGTTGGGTTCCTGGGGAAATAGTAGGAAAGACTGAGTATCCGCGTTCTTATTTAGTCAGAGACAATTTTGGATGAACCTTAAGAAGAAACTCTTCATTCTTAAGACACTCGCCAAATACTTATGCTCCTGAGCCCCTTAAATTTAACAATAATGATTTATCGTCACAGGTTGAACCTAGCCCTTCGTTTTTACACTCTCCTATCAAAATTCATTCAACCTTATCAAATAATCTAGGTAACAGTCCTCTCCCAATTGTGAATAATGATACTAGTTTTAAGACTAGATCTGGTAGAACAATTATAAAACCATTGAGATATAGATAATAATTTTGTATTGTTTTGATTAATGTTAGTGTTTTCTTTACTAGTTTTAAGATGTTTGTTTTGTTTGAATATTATCGAAATATTCGAAATACTTTGAAAAAGCGGGAGATGTAACATATTCACATTCAATATTAGTATTTTTAATATTGTGATAATCTAGGAATTTATATATTTAGTTATTTCTATATTTCAATAGATGTCGCTTCTGTCAAATTAGATTGTAATTGTTCCTTTTTGTAATAGTTTAGTCTAGTCGCTAGTTGCTCTAGTTAGTTGTTTTTGGTTGCTAGTCAACAAGACAATTGTATGTCGTCATGTTAACGAATATAACAATCAGTTTAACATTCTTTATAATAATAAAAGCATACTAAAAATAATTGTGCTTCCTTCTAATATAAAAACTATACAATGGATATATAAATATTCAATGTTAAAAACGAAACATCTTTTTATTTTCAAAAAACGAGCAACTAAGTGATTTTACACTTGTGTTGTGCTGAGATTCTCCTTGTATATTACTCCTTCCTGTAGTTTTATATTCAAAGTACAAAACCGATACAACAGCATTGAAATACTATATTAAGAGGACAAACTTTAAATAGGACCATTGCGGAACAAATTTACCATGATGTTATATTTCCCAATAATTCAACGAGATCGAAGCGTCAAATATTAAGTTATCCATCTAAGTATTTACGGCTCCAACTTTTTTACGAGTTGATCATTGATATATCTGTGTTTTTGATTTTACGAAACAGTTAATCCCTCGTTAGTTATTTTATGTAAATGAACACATCAAAAATTACATTCTACGTTTTCACCTAAGTTGAATGGGTCACTGAATGGTGTTTTAGATTACAACTAGTTCTAAATTTGGCGTTGCATACAGGGTGTCCTGCACTACGTGGTGGAGGACCCTTCAAGGAACCCCAGAAAAATAATTTATAAAATCTAGTCGCATTCCTAAGAAAGCTATTAGCATTTTAATGCCCAATAAAATTCGCAAACACTGAGAATATCCTGTGGACAATTTGTCACAGAATTAAATTAAATATCTATGTAATTACCTGAAAAATTCGAAGGTGACTAAAAAATGTTGTCAGATCAATTTTTCCTGTTGTAATTTAGAGATTTGCAACTTTCATAATGCGTTTTGAAGGTTAATAACAAAGTTTAATAAACCATTATGTGATGAATCCACAAAATATACCTAACACTTTGTACGAAATATTGCAATTTGGGAAAAAAATCAAAAATAAGGAAGTTGGAATTCCACATTTACCTCTTCATATTATCAAGAATGGTTTAGAAAGAATTTTTTAATTATCTTTCTAGGGTTCCTCGGAGGATCCCCTACTACGTAGTGGAAAGCTTTTACGCTATTTGCCGGACACCCTGTATATTGCATTTAAAATTATGTTACTCACCCGAGTGTGTGAATATGTGTCTCTTCAAATTGTATTTTTGTTTAAATTTTGCTTTGCAAGTGGTACATTCGAAAGAATTAATATCCGAGTGTATTAATATGTGTGCCCTCAAATAGCGTTTTAGTTTAAATTTTGCTTTACAAGTGTAACATTCGAAAGGATGAATATTCAAGTGTGTTAAAATGTGATCCTTTAAAATGTCTTTTCGTTTAAATTTTGCATGACAAGTGTAACATTCAAAGGGATGAATATCCGAGTGTGTCAACATGTGACTCTTCAAATAGGGTTTGTGTTTAAATTTTGCTTTGCAAGTGTCACATTCAAATGGAAAAATATCCAAATGTGTCATTGAATGGGTTTTTAAAGCTTTCTTGCTTTCAAATTCGAAATCACATACGTCGTATCGAAAATCCATCTTATCCAAGTGAGTAACATCTACTCTTGATGAATGAGCGACATTTGAATGTTTCTCATCTTTTATAAATATTCCTTTATTTGGGTCTATTAATTCAATGTGTGACACTTTTATATCGTTTTCAGTGTCATCCTCAAGATAGTCATTATTTAACATAAACCTAAAAAAAAAAGTGCTTATTAGATTCATAATTAGATTTTGAAATCACCGAAATTATACTAGGTAGATTGTGGGAGATTTTAATGGAAGGCCACACTTGTTTTCTAAATGTTTAATATGTACAAAATAATAGTTAATTAAAGTATAAGTGGTTATTAATTTTTTATTTATTTATTCTTCACTACAGATGTATACAATGGGTATATAAATATTCAATGCTAAGAACAAAACAACTTTTTTTTTTCAAAAAAGTAAGCACCTAAGTGATTCAACACTGGCATTGTGCTGAGATTATAAACTAGATTACAAATTTATTATAATATCTAAAAATGCGGGTAAATTATATTTACGATAACAATAAAGTGTACTTACATAATATTATGTATATGTAATATACAAAAAAACAAAAGAACTCAGAAAGTCAGTAAGTTAAGGTTGGTATCTACTCATTCAAAATACATATATACAATAAACTCAAAATGATGCCGTGTAAGTTGAAACTCAATTTTCCATCAAAAATATCATATCTTAATATCATATAGTCAGTAATGGCTATCATCATCATCATCATCATCATCATCATCATCATCATCATCATCATCAACATCATCATCAAAAATATTCGTACATAAGAAATCCACACTTATTACAAAACTTTTGAATATAAAACTACAGGAAGGAGCATAACCTCGAATCTGCGTGACCAGAATGGAGGTTGCATATGGCCGATCAGTATTTCCGGTTTGGCTGTGGAGTAGCGCAATAAATTATGATAAAAACTTGAAAACCTTAACTGAAAAATTTTCAGAGATGTTTAATTTTTTAATTCTGAATTTTATTGGAGTTCATTGTTCACATTTCATGGACAGTTTAGATTAAAATTAAAATAATGTAATTATAATTACTAAAAACAAAGGAAGGGAAAAGCTGAATAAAAAAATTTGAAAATATATTTACATCAAACCACACACAATTACTGTTTTCGCGCTAATCTCAGTGCTTATTATCATTTAAAACCGCTAAAATCCATTAAACATCCACTTTAATGAAGGTACAGCGAACCACCAAAACAAATGATGAGTTGACTGCGTTGACTGTGGTGACAAATAGAAAACGCTCCTTCCTGTTGTTTTATATCCAAAATACAAAACAGATACAACAGCATTAAAATTATACATGAATTGAACAGACTCTAAATAAGACCCTTGCGGAATAAATTCACCATGATGTTATATTTCTCAATAATTCAACGAAGTCGAAGCGTCAAATATGAAGTTATCCATCATCATGGATCATTGAGAAATCCGTATTTTTGGATTTACAAAACAACAGTTAGAGCCTCTTTAGGTATTTGAATGCTAAATGAAACGGACACATCAAAAATTACATTCGATGTTTTCGCCTAAGAATGGTGTTTTAGATTACAATTAGTTTTAAATTTGAAATAATTCTTCTCATCCAAATGTGTGAATACGTGTCTCTCCAAACTGTATTTTCGTTTAAATTTTGCTTTGCAAGTGTCACATTTGAAAGGAAAAATATCCGAATGTAATATTATGTGACTCTTCAAATGGCTTTGTTGTTTGAATTTTGCATTGCAAGTATCACATGAGAAAGGATAACTATCCAAGTGTGTTAAAATGTGATCCTTCAAATTCCATTTTCGTTTAAATTTTGCTTTGCAAGTGTTACATTCAAAGGGATAAATATCCGAGTGTGTCAACATGTGACTCTTCAAATAGCGTTTTTGTTTAAATTTTGCTTTGCAAGTGTCACATTCAAATGGATAAATATCCAAATGTGTCATTAAATGGGTTTTTAAAGTTTCCTTGCTTTCAAATTTGAAATGACATATGATGCATCGAAAATCCTTCTTATCCAAGTGAATAACATCTGCTTCTGATGAATTAGCGACCTTTGGATATTTCTCAACTTTTATAAATATTCCTTTATTTGGGTCTATTAACTCAATGTGTGAGACTTTCATATCGTTTCCAGTGTCATCCTCTAGATAGTCATTATTTACCGTAAACCTAAAAAAAGCGTTTATTAGATTCATAATTAAATTTTGAAATCACCGAAATTATACTGCATATGTTGCATCTAAATTTTTTTTCTCGACCGAGTGTGTGAATATGTGTCTCTTCAAATTGTATTTTTGTTTAAATTTTGCTTTGCAAGTGGTACATTCGAAAGGATAAATATCCGAGTGGATTAATATGTGTCCCCTCAAATAGCGATTTTGTTTAAATTTTGCTTTACAAGTATAACATTCGAAAGGATGAATATTCAAGTGTGTTAAAATGTGATCTTTTAAATTTTCTTTTCGTTTAAATTTTGCTCGACAAGTGTCACATTTGAAAGGATGAATATCTGAATGTGTTAATATGTGCCTCTTCAAATTGCGTTTTTGTTTAAATTTGTCTTTGCAAATGTCACATTCAAAAGGAAAAATATCTGAATGTATTATTATGTGACTCTTCAAATTGCCTTTTCGTTTAAATTTTGCCTGACAAGTGTAACATTCAAAGGGATGAATATCCGAGTGTGTCAACATGTGACTCTTCAAATAGGGTTTGTGTTTAAATTTTGCTTTGCAAGTGTCACATTCGAATGGAGAATTATCCAAATGTGTCATTAAATGGGTTTTTAAAGCTTTCTTGCTTTCAAATTCGAAATCACATATGTTGCATCGAAAATCCTTCTTATTCAAGTGAATAACAGCTGCTCCTGATGGATTAGCGACATTTGGATATTTCTCATCTTTTATAAATATTCCTTTATTTGGGTCTATTAACTGAATGTGTGAGACTTTTATATCTTTTTCAATTCCATCCTCTAGATAGTCATTATTTAACATAAACCTACAAAAAAGTGTTTATTAGATTCATAATTAAATTTTGAAATCACCGAAATTATACTAGGTAGATTGTGGAAGATTTTAATGGAAGGCCACACTTGTTTTCTAAATATTTAATTTATACAAAATAATAGTACGTAAAAATATGAGTGGTGACTTATTTTTTATTTATTTATTCTACACTACAGAGGTATACAATGAAATATTCAATGTTAAAAACGAAACATCTTTTTATTTAAAACAAACAAGCACCTAAGTGATTTTACACTTGTGTTGTGCTGAGATTATAAACTAAATTACAAAATTATTATAGCTAAGAGTGCGGGTAAATAACATTTACAATTACAAAAGTGTACCTACGTAATATGTATTATGTAATATACAAGGATATATTTTTTTTAACACAGTAGGTTAAGGTTGGTATCTACTCATTCGCAATTTTATCAAACGCTATCAAATCATGAAAAATAATTTACTTTTGCAAACGATTCATATTTTTGTATTTTTCTGATCTCCATTGACAATATACCTATTGAAAGCTTTAGGGACAGTATAAATAAGGCAAAGAAGCTGCTGGCTTGTAGCTGGATGTTGAATCATCAAAGGCTAGAGGAAGACAACCTTGATCACAAATTACCTGGTCCTCCTGGTAGGGGGTTGAGGCATCAGGCTAACTCCCCGTTACTCGGAAAAAAAATTAAACTGTTAAAAGACCCAATCAACAGCCTCGGAACAGGACTGAAAAACGAAGACGAACTAGGCAACGGAAACGGACAATGAGTATCGGTACATGGAACGTCCAAGGAATCTCTAGAAAATTGAATGAAGTGATATCAGAGATAAAATATCAAAAAATGGATCTGCTTGTCGCCACAGAGACCAAAAAGAAAGGACAGGGCTCAGAAAATCTGGGAGAGTACGATCATTTCTTTAGCGGGGTTCAAAAAGAACTCAGAGCGAAGAAAGGAGTCTCGATCTTCATACATAGAAAATGGAGAAAACATATAACATCATGGGAAGCAGTAAACGAAACCATATTAAAACTAAATGTATGTATGTTCGGAAGGAAAATAACAATCTTGGGAATATATGGAGTGAACGACGACGAACCCGTTAATATAAAGGATCAATTTTACTAACAACTCAGTGACCAAATCATAAAAGTAGGAACTTCAAGGGAAATAATATTGCTGGGAGACTTTAACGGACGAACAGGACGAAAAATCAACGACAAGGTGATCGGAAAATTCGGAGAGAATGTAACGAATAACAATGGAGAAAGGCTCATAGAAATATGCCAACAAAATAACCTAAAAATCCTAAACGGTTACTTTCAGCATAAAGAAATACATATGTACACATGGAAAAATGAAACTAGACAACAAAAATCTATTATTGACCACACTATCGCTAAACAGAGCTCGAACATAAAATTCCAGGACGTGAGAGCATATAGGGGAGCGACCTGTGGTAGCGATCATTACCTCCTAAAAACAAAAATCTTTATCCCGGGCAGAAACATCGCAAAAGAAAACGGAATGAAAACCCAAGAAGACAATATTGTGCCTGAGAAATACAACCTAAAATCTCTAGAAGAGTAAAGCGTAAAAGGGTTGTACATGAAGAGATTAGATCAAAAATTACAGAGTAGTATGAGCTTCCAAAACCTTGAAATGCATTACCAACATATCAAAGACAGTATTCACAGTGCAGCATTTGAAGCCCTTGGCAAATATGAAAAAAAGGGAAGTAGGCCCACACCTTATTGGTGGGATCAAGAAATAGAAAAAGACATAGAAGATAAAAGGAAGAAATACCAACAGTATCTAAGTTCAAATAAGACACGAGACAAAGAAATATATAAAGAAGCACAAGCAAGAGTACGGAATAAAATTGTACACAAAAAGAACGAGTCATGGGAAAGAAACTGTGCGCATATTATTACTTATCTGGGGGGTAAAAGAAATACAGAAAGTTGGAGATTACTCAAAAACATGAGAAAAACACAAACTAAGGATATTATCAATACAATAACACCCCAGCAATGGGAAGAGTACTTTGAAGAATTACTGATAGAACAGCGGGCAGAGTTTAAAGAAGAGAGGGAACAGACACGAAACATCAAAACTGCAGGATCACCAGTACGAGTTATGCAAGAAGAAGTTAAAAAACACTGCGGCTTCTTGAAAAATGGTAGGGCTGCGTAGGGCACCAGGCCTAGGAGAAATATATCGAGAACTGATAAAGTGTGGGACCAATGAACTCTACAAACATTTAACAAAACTATTTCAAACATGCATAGATAAACAAGAAGTACCGGAAGAGTGGAAAGTAAGCTATTTAACAACGATATATAAGAAAGGAGACAGAAACAAATACGAGAACCACCGAGGAATTGCAGTAACAAATACGCTGAGCAGAGTGTATGGAAAACTCATAAAAGCCAGAATAGAGAACGAGTACAAAGATAGTGAGGCAGAAGAACAGGCCGGTTTTAGAGCAGAAAGATCAACTGTAGACGATTTATTCAGTTTGACCCAGGTAATGGAAAAGAAGCTAGCCTATAACCAAGAACTCCATTTACTTTCTGTCGATCTAAAGAAAGCATACGACAATGTTCCGCTGAAAAAGCTTTGGCAAGCACTGGAAAAGAACAATATCAACTTAGAACTAATAAAGGCAATAAAAACGCTCTATAGTGATGCAAAGACCAAGATTAAACAGGGAAACTCAATCAGTAAAGGCTTTATAGAAGGACTTAAACAGGGATGCTGCATCCAACACAACACTTTTTAAAATATACTTAGAACAAGCGCTCAAAGGGTGGAAAAACAAATGCAGACACATGGGAATACCGCTCAATGAATACAATCTTTATACTTTAAGCTTTGCAGATGATCAAGTATTAATTGCACAGGACTATGATGACCTAGAGTACATGACACGAAAATTGATAGAGGAATACGAGAAATGGGGTTTGGAAGTAAATTTAACGAAAACAGAATATATGAATATAGGAGGTGAACAACGAAATCTGAAATTGAAAAACGGACAAGAAATAAAACAATGTTCTGAATACAAATATTTGGGCATGAAAATCTCACACGAGGGAACCCTAGACGAAGCAATTAAAGATAGGAATATACAAGGACGCAAGGCAATATCCCTACTAAATGGTGTACTGTGGGATCAAAATATCAACCAAACTAACAAAACGAGAATATACAACACCATAGTCAAAAGCATAGTCACGTATAGTTCAGAAGTCTGGCCACTAAAGATCAGAACCGCAAAAATGCTGGAAGCAACTGAAATGGACTTTTGGAGGAGATCGGCAGGCTGGTCAAAAATGGAGAGGATAACAAATCTGAGAATTAGGGAGATTATGGACGTAAAACACACAATAATAGATGATATAAAGGACAAACAGCTGATTTGGTTCGGACATGTACAAAGAATGGCAGATACAAGAATACCCAAGGAAATAATCGAGTGGAAGCCAGGGGGAAGAAGAAGACGCGGCAGACCAAGAAGAAGCTGGAGAAGTGGTGTAGACGAGGAAATGAAGGACAGAGGCCTAGAAGAGGATGCCTGGATTGACAGAGATGGTTGGAGATCGGGAATCGGAAGACGTCGAACGTTATAAACCGATAATTATATATATATATAAATAAGAAATTTATGGGAAATATTTTTATTTAATCTGGGAGTGGGCAACTCATTTCATGTATTAGGAGTCTGATACACACAGTTACAATGAATTTGAGTATGGAGATTTTTCATTGCATAGATACATATTTTATGAATATACATATAAGGTGCTAAAATTGAATGACAAGACTAAATCCTGATTCGCCCCCTGCTAACTATTCAGTTTTCAGCTTCGTGTTGGATACATTTTCTTTTTTAAAAATTAATAGTATATTACATACCGAGGTGGAAAGTGTTTCATTACTGTTGAGAGATTTTAGTTAGACCGAGGCACAGCCGAGGTCTAACTAAAATCTCGAGACAGTAATGGAACTTTTCACCAAGGTATGTATACTATTTTATTTACAATTCGAACTTTTTAAAAGTCAGTAAAGTCAACATTACATGTATGATTGTAAATAAAATGTATTTCCGACTCCATTTTTCAAAGTTTGTGAGTGACAAGTAAACAAACTTAAACAATAACACATAGTCTCGTCCACAGGTTAGAGTTTATCGGGATTTTGTCAAAAGCCCAATTGTTTTTCATACAAATTCTTTACAAAACTGCCACTAGGGGTCGTGTATTTCAATTTGTGATCGTCGCTCAAAATAAGAAAGTTGACATTAATAACTGCCGTTACGGAAACTCTGAATAACCCGATCAGCAGCTGTTTGTTTTTGATCTTTCTTCAACGGACACGATTGAAAAAAGTCAATTACATCAGCTGCTGATCGGATTAATTAGATCAGTGTTTCCGTGAAGGCCTCATGGCTGTGCCTAAAGACTTCACGTTTCTAGTGATGTCGATATACCCATTAAAATACGCGCGTTTTTAACAGTTGGATTTAGAGCCCGTAATATAAAACTATTTTGACAGATAACTGAAAGTTAACTTCTAGAATTACTATGTGAAGAAACGTCATTCCAGAAGTTAACTTTCAGTTATTCTATCAAAATAGTTTAATAATACTCGCCCTTAAACACGCTGGGGTGTGTTTTAAATAGGCAAAATGGGGTACCAATGAAAAATTTGAAAGAAATATAGACAATAAAGACTCTATGTCAACTCTCACGAAAAAGCAGGAATCAATAGAGAGATATCGATGAACCAGATAGCGCGTATGGACGGTATTAACGTCAGAAGTAATTTTTTTTACGTAAAGCGATATCATACTTTCAAATTACAGTTATCGGAAAACAGTTATATAAAATTTGCCTATTCGTATCCGTTATTTTATAATCTTTACCCAATCTGTTGTTTATGGTCAGGGTTACAGGATTTGAATTTTCAATGCTTTTCCATTATTTTTTGAACATAAGTTTAACATACATAACCTATTATTCAACCAGCCCGTTGTCAAAAACCTGCGCAAGCCTATTTAAGCATTTTTAGGCGTTATTCGAAATAGCGCTTAACGTAAATGTTGAGTAAATGCTGTAACGTTATTTCAAAACGTAGTGTTAAAAATCGAATCGCGCATAGGTTTAATGTCAAAATAACGTAGGCGCTTATACTGCATGATGCTATTTGGGTTACCGATATCTTTCTAATATCAAAAAGAAAAACAGTAGTGCCACCATTTGATAATCTGTCAAATTATCTCCTGATACTCTTAATAACATTAACCATATTTAGATGGTGCACATAGTAATAAACTAAATACTTAAACTTTAAATTATAACTATACATATGTCACTAAACTAAAATATTATCAAATTTATACATATACAATACACTCAAAATGATGTCTTCTGAGTTGAAACCTAATAATTACCTATCAAAAATATCATATCATATCATAATATAGTCAGAAATGAATTCAATTTTCAAAAATATTCGACCAAAAGAACAGAACAACACAGATAGAACAGGATTAAAATAATATATAAATTATATGTGAATAGGACAGACCCTAAATTCAACCATTCCGAAGCATCAGATATGGTTTCATCCGTCCAAGTCCCTACGGCTCTAACTTTTTTACAAGTGAATCATTGAGATATTCGTATTATTGAGTTTACAAAACAACAGTAAAGCCCTCTTTAGCTATTTGAATGCTAAATGGACAAATCAAAAATTACATTAGACGTTTTCGCCTAAGTTGAATGGGTCACTGAATGCTGTTTTAAATTACAACTAGTTCTGAATTTGGCGTTGCATATGTTGCATTTAAAATTATTCTTCTAATCCGAGTGTTTGAATATGTGTTTCTTCAAATCGCCTTTTCGTTTAAATTTTGCTTTGCAAGTGTTACATTCAAAGGAACGAATATCCGAGTGGGTCAACAACATGTGTATGCTCAAATAGCGTTTTTGTTTAAATTTTGCTTTACAAGTGGTACATTCAAAAGGATAAATATTGGAGTGAGTTAATATGTGTGCCCTTAAATTGGATTTTTGTGTAAATTTTGCTTTACAAGTGTAACATTCGAAAGGATGAATATTCAAGTGTGTTAAAATGTGATCCTTTAAATTTTCCATTCGTTTAAATTTTACTTTGCAAGTTTCACATTTAAAAGAATAAATATCCGAGTGTATCAACATGTGTTTCTTCAAATAGTATTTTTGTTTGAATTTTGCTTCGCAAGTGGTACATTCAAAGGGAAAAATATCCAAATGTGTTGATGTGTGTCTCGTCAAACTGAATTTTTCTTTAAATTTTGCTTTACAAGTGTAACATTCGAAAGGATGAATATCCGAGTGTGTCAACATGTGTCTCTTCAAATACCGTTTTTGCTTAAATTTTGCTTTGCAAGTGGCACATTTAAACGGATAAATATCCAAATGTGTCATTAAATGGGTTTTCAAAGCTCCCTTGCTTTCAAATACGGCATCGCATATGTTGCATCGAAAAATTTTCTTAGCAATGTGGATAGTATCTGCTCCTGATGAATTAGCGACATTTAAATGTTTCTCATCTTTTATATATATTCTTTTATTTGGGTCCATTAGCTCAATGTGTGAGACTTTTATGTCATCTTCTAGATAATCATTATTTACCATAAACCTAAAAAAAAAAAAAAATATCAGATTCATAATTAGATTTTGAAATTACAGTAAATAAATATTGTGAGATTTAAATGGAAGGCCACAATTGTTTTTTTAATGTTTATTGTGTAAATAAAGTTACAAGGTAAAAGAAATATAGAGAATATTGTTAACGCCCGACGCTATGGTGGTTAATACTCTTAATAGTGGTTAGCCATGTGCAGGTGAAAAAAAAAAGGAACATTGATGAAAACCAGTGACAATTATTTTGAGTGTGACAATCAATCAATTAATTAATCAAAAAATTTACAGAATTTGATCAGTTTTTCTAGTAAAATCTTATCATTAATTTTTATTGTAACTTTCAGCAATCGTTATAATCATTGTTTCCATTTTATTGCACTTTTCTCTAAATCATGCCCAGTTTTTAAATAAAATTTACAGTCCTCCTAGTACAGTCAAAAACATTTGGTCTAGTCGACCCGAGATCCAGTTTTACCAGAAAAAACGATAAGTGGAGAGAAAACGTGTGTAGTACTGTTATGCAATAATTGTTGTGGAACAAGAAAGAAATAACTTCAAGAACCGGGTGAGTCGTTCCATGTTAGAACAATATTTCGAAGATTCACCTTCTACCCAAACGTCATAAATTGTCATAATCTTGTCTAGAATTTAAAACGAGTATTTGTCCTCTATTTGTGTCAATTCATTGGCGGGCTTTTCATACAAGTTTTTCACGATAATAGTCCACTCCAATCAATATAGAAATGACAGAAATCGATACTCTCACAAGAAAACGAGGTTCAGTAAAGGCTGTACTCACTAACTTTATAAAATTTGTTGAAACTCTCACAGTCAAACCAAAATTAGGAAAGTCAGAATTTCTTCAATTACAAGATAGGATAGCAAGGGTAGAAAGAGCACTTTCTGATTTTCAGGAAATTCAGACTGAAATTGAGGCAAAAGTAGATGCAGTTTCAGTAGAAAAGCAATTCGACGAGCGCTATAAAATTGAAGATTCATTTTATAATTGGATTGCTAAGGGTAAAGAGTTGAGAGAAAATTATGAAGAAAAGAACCAAAAAAATAATGATATCGATTCAGTTCATTCTTACTCTACTGTTGCCTCAAAATCAGGTCCACAACAAAACATTTTAAATGCAGTCAAGTTACCAACCATTACATTGCCTAAATTTCAGGGTAAATATGAAGGATGGCTTGAGTTCCGCGACACCTTCGAGTCCCTTATTCACAAAAACGAGTCATTGTCAGAAATACAAAAATTTCACTATTTAAGTGCCTCGCTTGAGGGTAGTGCTGCGTTGGTAATAAAGTCTGTCGAGTTCTCTAGTTCTAGTTACAGTGTTGCATGGGACACTTTATGTGAACGGTTCAATAACAATAAATTGCTAGTACACAATCACGTAAAAGCTTTGTTTGGTTTAGAAGCAATCCAAAAAGAATCGTCTGATAAAATTCGCAAGTTAATCGATGATATGTCCAAAAATTTGAGAGCATTGGAACAGCTTAACCAAAGTACGATAAATTGGGATACTCTTATAATTTTCCTAATTGTTTCTAAATTAGATAATAAGACGATTAGTGAATGGGAAAATTATAACATAAGGCTAACCAAATTGCCGGTACTTCAAGATTTAAAAACTTTTCTTAAGGGTAGGGCCGACCTACTTGAAACTATCGAGTATAAAAATCAAGGAAAGTTTGAGTATAGTCGCGATTATAATAAAAAACCAGTTTCCAATCAAAGTACTAGTAGATCTTTGGTTGCAAGTACCTATTCTTGCAATTATTGCAAAAAAGAGCATTCTATTTATTCATGTCCCGAATTCGCTAATTTAGGCATAGAACAAAGGTTAGACTTTGTCAGAAAGTCTAGTTTATGCGTAAATTGTCTAAGATGGGGTCATAATGCTCGTCAGTGCAAATTAGGGCCATGCAAGAAATGCAAAGCGTGGCACAATACTCTGCTACACGCAGACAAAGTAAAAACGCTCGATAAAAATCAAGAGACTAGTAAATCTGACACACAAAAGCTTAGTATAAATTGTACTAGTGGTATCATAGGTACCGGGTCAGGTCACATATTTTTATCAACAGCGTTAGTAAAAATTACCTCCAGAAGTGGTCAAGTCTATAATGCTAGAGTCTTGTTGGATTCAGCCTCTCAGAGTTGTTACATAACTGCAAAACTTTGCAATTATTTAGGGGTTGATAAACAAAAGGTTGATATATTGGTTTCAGGTATATCAAACAAAACTATTCCCATAACTGAAAGGTGCAATGTAGAAATACAATCTTTGTATAGTAATTTCAAAGCCAAATTGTCATGTCTAGTAATAAACGAGTTTACAAGTTCATTGCCTAGTGTAGAGGTTGACATATCTTCTTTAAAAATTCCTATTGATATTTTTCTAGCTGATCCCGAGTTTTATAAACCTAAAGAAGTAGATTTGCTTGTGGGTGCTGAACTATTTTGGACTCTGATAGGTTCGGGTCAGATCTCCTGCAGCAAGCATGGTCCTACTATACGGGAAACAAAGTTAGGCTGGGTCGTGTCAGGTGCTATGGGTATGTTAAACCATAAAAATAAAAATAAAAAACAATCTTTTTGCCATTTAAGTACTTTAGAGTAGGTCAATTTGAATGATATTTTGTCTAAGTTTTGGGAGCTTGAGGAAGTCAATGTAACCAAGCCGCACTCTAAAGAAGAAATTTTTTGTGAGGAGAATTTCACCAAAACAACCACTCGAGATCAAGAAGGCCGTTTCATAGTAACTATGCCATTAAAGGAATCTCCTGAATGTCTAGGTCAATCGTGGTCGAATGCAGAAAAATCTTTCTATTCATTAGAACGTCGCTTAAGCAAGAACGAGTATTTACGTGATTTATATGTTAAATTCATGCGCGAGTATCAGGACTTAGGACATATGTCTGTAGATAACAGATATCCTGAACCAGTAGTTGAATATTTTGCTAGCCATCACGTCTTGCGAGAAGAAAGCGTCACAACTAAATTACGAGTAGTGTTTAATTGTTCAGCATCGACCAGCAATGGTTTATCCCTAAATAACATTCAGCATAAAGGTCCAGTTTTACAAGACGATTTACTAGGTATCGTCTTATGATTTCGCTGTCATGCTTATGTATTTTCATCTGATGTTGCCAAAATGTATAGGGCAGTGCTTATTGCTCCAGAGCAGCGACAACTACAAAAAATATTTTGGCGAGAAAATTCAAATGAAGATTTAAAGCCATATGTTCTTAACACTGTTACTTATGGGCAGACTGCTAGTAGTTTCTTGGCAATAAGGAGCCTTTTTGAGTTAGCAAATGAGTGCTCTGATCCTGAAATAGCTCGAATTATTAAACGAGACATGTATGTCGATGATCTGCTATCAGGAGCTCCTAGTATTGAGCAAGCACAAGCAATATGTCAAAAGATTTCACATGTTTTCCAGAGCGGCTGTTTCGATCTTAGAAAATGGCGTTCAAATGATGAACGAGTTCTTAAAACTATTTCAGATTCTTATTCAAATGATAAAATTCTAGAATTTGCTCCAGAAAAAGTCCCTAAAACTTTAGGTCTAACTTGGTGTTCAAAATCAGATTCTTTAATCTACAATATCAATTTGCCAGATACGATTTTTTTCACAAAACGAATTGTTTTATCTATAATTGCAAAAGTGTTTGATCCTCTTGGAATTCTTGCTCCTACTAATATATTAGCAAAGATGTTGTTGCAAAACTTGTGGATAGAAAGAATTTCGTGGGATGCACGGCTGCCAGATCATCTTTTAAGCATTTGGATAAAACTAAAAAACGAACTTCCTCTCATAAATAATTTTCCAGTACCTAGGCATGTAATTTGTAAAGATTTCAATAAAATTGAACTACATGGTTTCTGCGATGCGTCTCAGTCAGCGTACGGAGCCTGTATTTATTTGAGGAGTATGAATCAGAATAGCGAAACACGAACTCAACTTTTGTGTGCTAAGAGCAAGGTTGCTCCAATCAAGTCTTTATGCACTATACCTAAACTTGAGTTATGTGCTGCATTATTACTGTCACGCCTTGCTGACAAAGTTGATAAATCCCTAGCTATTAAATTTGAAAGTCGTGTTTTTTGATCGGATTCAACAATTACTCTAGCATGGATTCGAACAAGTCCTAGTTTGTTGAAAACTTTTGTTGGAAATAGAGTATCTGAAATCCAAAGCCTAACCAACGAAACAGAATGGAAATACGTTCCAACCCAGGACAACCCGGCTGACCATGTTTCTAGGGGACTATACCCCAGCCAGTTGATGAAATGTAAGTCTTGGTTCTGTGGACCTACTTGGTTGGATTTAGATAGATCACAGTGGCCAAAAATCAATTTTACCAAGATAGAAAGTTTGCCAGAATTAAAACCACAAGTAATAAATTCTATGATTTCTAGTAAGCATTCAAAGGCTTGGTTTCCCTTTGAACGTTTTTCAAATTTTTCAAGAATGGTTAGAGTTATGGCTTTTATTTTAAGATTTTGTTCTAATGAAACTAATAAATTTCCTTGTTATCTAACATTACCTGAATTGAATTTAGCTAAAATTCAGCTAAGTAAACTTAGCCAGCAAGAGTCGTTTCACGAAGAAATAGACATTTTGAGCAAAAATGGAGCGATCGAAAAAAAAAGCAAGTTGTATAGATTAAGTGCATATTTAGATTTCGACAATATATTACGCGTGGGCGGAAGACTAAAACACTCTGATCTACCTTTAGGACAAAAGCATCCCATATTATTAGATTCTAAACATAAATTTACTCAGTTGCTTTTCGACTCTGAACATAAGGTTTCTTTGCATTGTGGGCCACAGTTTTTACTCTCAAGTGTTAGGTACCAGTATTGGCCTATTGGAGGACGAAATCTTGCTCGTAATACTGTTAAAAAATGTGTCAAGTGTGCAAGATTCAATCCTATTTCAATACAGCCCAAAATGTCAGACTTACCAAAAGAACGCATTACTCCTTCTAGCACTTTTTCTATAACAGGTTTAGACTACTCTGGTCCCTTTCTAGTAAGGGATCGAAGGTGTCGTGGTGCTAAGCTAGTCAAGTGTTGGGTAGGGCTATTCATTTGTTTCGCGACCAAGGCTTTGCATTTGGAATTAATATCTAGTCTATCTACCGACGCTTTCCTAATGGCACTCCGAAGGTTTGCCGCAAGGCGAGGTAAACCTGTTAAGTTACTATCTGATAAGGCACTAACTTTATCGGAGCAAAACGAGAGTTGGGTAAGTTTTTGAAGGAAAGTGAGAAACAGATTTGCTCATCAGCGGTTTCAGAGAAAATAGAATGGTCTTTCATTCCTCCATACTCCCCACATTTTGGTGGTTTATGGGAGGCAGGAGTCAAAAGTGTGAAATACCATTTAAAACGGGTTCTATAAAATGTTCATTTTACGTTTGAGGAGTTTGCCACTGTTTTGACGCAAATTGAGGCGGTGCTTAATTCTAGACCCTTGTGTCCTCTCAGTTCTGATCCGTCAGACTTAATTCCACTAACGCCGGCCCATTTTCTGATTGGCCGTTCGATGGTAGCAGTCCCAGACAAGGATGTGGTTGATATACCAGTTAATCGACTCAACAGATTTCAACTTGTTCAGCGTGTAATTCAGCACTTCTGGCGACGCTGGAAAAACAGTTATCTTCCCGAACTACAATATCGCAATCGTTGGCAAACCAATAAATACCCTCCTAGGAATATTTCTATCATAGCCTCGAGAGAGTCTTTGAATGATAATTAAACGTATTACCAATGATCCTAACAAACAATTAGGTATTTCCATAATTTCATATTGGTTGTTGTTGTTTTCATGATCAGCTGTTTCTTCCTCAGCTCTGCTTTGGAAAGTTATTTAGGACAAACGTCACCGATTGATGTAGTATCGCCTGTTGCGATGCAATGTTTTCCGCCACTCTTTATTCTTTTAAGCTTGGCTTAGGCTATCTCTGTCAAATTTGTGTTAAGAAAATTTTCATATTATGGCAATTGTTTAAATAGGTTGTAATACTCCGGATCTTATGTTGCTGTCCTTCTTTAATGATTCCTAGTTCGTTTTGATAGTCTGTTATTACTGATTGACTTGGAAAAGAAAACACAAAGACTTCCCCCACACAAATTATGTGGAGGAAAACTTTGTGTTTTCTTTTGTATTCAAATTTCAACTTCACTTTGAGTCATGGATTACTTTTCCAAATTCATAAGATAATTGTCGACAATTCTATGGTAAAGGGAAAATTTTATTGTTAGCTTGTGCTCAGGTTTGACCAAATTGGGGTTAACTCCAATAAATGTAACGGCCTCATTGATTTTTTTTCAAAAAAACATTTTTAAAAATATATATTTTTTTTTAAGTTTCAGGTACTTGCAACATTTATGAAAACTTGATGGCACTGAAATTTTCGGTAATAGTTTTAAAAAATTTCATCACATTACACTTTCTTATACATGGTGGGGTACGAAAAACTTCCCACTCAGGTTTTATATGTGTTAGTTACCTGATACCTGAGATACCACAACGTATTTGATTACAGGTAATCAGTTTCAATTTTTTATTGTCACATTTACTTTTCATTTTTGTCAACGGAATTCAATCAATTTTTGGAGTTTTTCAGAGTCATCAAAAATAGTATATTGCGTGAGGAATATGGAAAGTACTGTTTTTTTAGACGAGTAGACAAGATTCCAGTCTGCGAGTCCGAAAAAACACTTTCCGGGAGTATTATGTATAGATACTATGTTTTGGCCGGAAAGTATATAATCATTTCTTGGCCTAAGTAATCATATCCCAGCCTAGGCTTAAAAAGGCATACTTTCTTAAGTAAAACGCGTTCGAAAACTATGTACTTTCAGAACGGTTGCCGAAAAACCTCATTTTAGGTACCTACTTGTTACAAAAATATAGCTATCGTCTGTTAACCTCCCAAAAATTTCTCGCTTATGAATTTGCCATGAGCCATTTCGCCCATAACCCCCCCAAACAGTCAATGAATTTGAAAATTTGAAACTTTCGATGCCCATGGTGAAGGGGGGCCGCTGTGCTCTAGTCTTGCACCAGGGCCTGGTTTTGACTTGCTACGTCCCTGCCACCCAAATATCAATAGCTCTAACTTTTTTACAAGTGGATCATTGAGATATTCGTATCTTTCAATTTACAAAACTTAACATTAAAACCCTCATTTATACTAATTGAACTTGAATGCTTAATGGATACATCAAAAACTACATTCGAAGTTTTCGCCTAAGTTGAATGCGTTACTGAATGGCGTTTTAGATTATAACTAGTTCTAAATTTGGCGTTGCCTATGTTGCATTTAAAATTCTTCTTCTCATCTGAATGTGTGACTATGTGTCTCTTCAAACTGTATTCTCATTTAAATTTTGCCTTGCAAATGGAACATTCAAAAGAATAAATATTGGAGTGTGATATTATGTGTCTCGTCAAAGTGAGTTTTTGTTTAAACTTTGATTTGCAAGTGTAACATTCGAAAAGACGAATATTTGAGTGTCTTGATTTTTGATTCTTTAAATCGCCGTTTCGTTTGAATTTTGCTTCGCAAGTCGTACATTCGAAAGGATAAGTATCCGAGTGTGTTAATATGTGTCTCCTCAAATAGGTTTTTTGTTTAAAGGACCCCGCACACTTCTTATGGGATTTTGGTTGAACGCGGAATTTAACCAAATTTTGGTATGTTGTATATTTCGACCTGCTGAGTAAAAGTTCTCATGGGTACAAACCGATCCTATGACTAGTTTCGGATATACAGGCATGGCGATTCTTCTATCAGAAGTTTCAGATTTATTTAACGGCATCCAAAAATTCCAAAGAATTTGAAGAACTAAAATGTGCCCTCCTGCTGAATTGTATTGGCAATAAACACCTAAGGATCTACGTTTTTTTTCTCTACAGAAAAAAGCAAATATTCCAAAGGTGGTGGCAAAGTTTCAAGAGTACTTTAAGCCAGCACAAACTGAGACCTATGAAAGGCACATATTTTTACAAGAGAAATGAAATCGGGGGAAACCGTAGACGAGTACGTCACTGCTCTGCGAGAACTGAGTACCTCCTGCAACTTTGGAACCTTCACAGAAAGTTTAATTAAAGAGAAATTGGTGAGTAGCATTGCAGGAAAAGCTGTGAAAGCCAGACTTTTGAGAACAAAAAGCTATAGAAATTTGCAAGACAGCGGAAATCACCAGCAAACAGCTAGATGAAATGGGTGCTGCAGGAACGTCTAGAATTGCCGAAGAAGACATATTTTTCATTTTAAATGGCCGTAGAGGTAATAGAGCAGCAACACGTGAAAATAATTTTCGCGGGAAACCCAATATGGCGACAGGAAGAGGACGTCATCCGTTGTCACATACCTACGTCATCAGCATCGCCACAAAAATTACATTCGAATTTTTTGCCCAAGTTGAATGCGTCACTGAATGGCGTTTTAAATGACAATTGGTTCTAAATTTGGCGCTGCATATGTTGCATTTAAAATTATTCCTCTTATCCGAATGTATAAATATGTGTTTATTCAAACTGTAGTTTTGTTTAAATTTTGCTTTGCAAGTGGTACATTCATAAGGATAAATATTCAAGTGTGTTAATATGTGTGTTCTCAAAAAGCGTTTTTGTTTAAATTTTGCTTTGCAAGTAGTACATTCAAAAGGATGAATATTCGAGTGTCTCAACATGTGTTTCCTCAAATAGACTTTTTTTTTAAATTTTGCTTTGCAAGTGTAACATTCGAAAGGATAAATATTGTGTCTTGATTTGTGATTCTTTAAATCACGTTTTCGTTTAAATTTTGCTTTGCAAGTGTCACATTCAAAAAGATTGTTACATGAAGAGTGATGAGATTGCCTATTTGTTGCGTGAGCGATTATTGCAAAAGGGGGAGAAAGAAGAAAAGAAGAAAGAGTTGAAGAAGGGAAAGGGGTGAAAGAATGGAGGGGATGATAAAACTCCTGAAGGTGGCCGAAAGGAAACCAACTTGTAGGGCAGCTCCGACTAGCCAGATTAAAGGTAGAGTGGTCTGGGTCAAAACTAAAAGCGCCACCTGTTTTCAGCCCTAAAGTAAATTGGTTCCTGAATGCGAAAAATAATAAAACAGGAAACAGCCTAGAACATACAAAGTAATTAAATCAACACAGGAAAGCAAGGAGAACAAAAAGCAGGGCATCAATAAGTGAAATCACCTATTAGCATGCGAGGACTCGTCGATTCGCAAATGCAGTCAAAGTCAGCTGTAAAAGGGACAAGAAATGAAAATAATCGAAATCAAATATTCTCTGATATGGTTTATATACTCTCTTCCAAAAATGCAAAGTATACAATATACCAAAAAAAAAGGTGCAATACTTATCAGTAAATTATTAAAAATACTACCTATTCTATTGCCTTAAAACCATACTATACCTACCATTTTATTAAAAATTTATAACCTTATTTTAGTCATTAAAGATCTCAAAAATCAATGTACAAATCAATAGTCGTTTACCCTCGAAATAGGCCTATTTTCCCGGTGTACAGTTATCCCGATGTTAAATTAGGCGTAAAGTAGTGTACCTACTTAAAGTGCAAAGTTATACAAGGATGGATAAATCAGGTAATAATTGTAATAGGCAAAAATAAAACAACAAATGTCTTAAAGGTTATTATAGGCCTCTATCCAGCTATGGAATTTCTTAGCCCTTGCTTCGCTGAACAGTGCTACGTCGCGAAACTGACGTAAGTTTATATTTTGGCTACAGAACGTCACTCTTTATCTCAGCTGGAGTGTAACCATATAATTTCAGGACCCAGGACAACACACACAAATGATCAGACTGACTTACAGATTGAATCCTCAAATACGTGTTGGTTACCAGTCTTACAGAGACCAGGATGACTTCTGACTTGGAGTGAGGTCTGGAAACCTTCAAAATCTTTCTGGTTGGCAGGTAATGGGGAGATTTAGGTCCTCCTGAGTTCTGAGGTGGTTGGTGGGCAATCAGTACTTAAGATTGTCGAAGGAGATGCCAAGCATTCGATGAAGGGTGAAGACAACAGTAGCAGTGTAACACGAAAAGAATAAGAGGAAAAACAAAAAGGCCTGAAACGAAAATATATATATTCACACAGGGTAAGCAAAAGAGAAATAGTAGGAAACGAGAACTTACCAAAATACTTTGACCTTTTCCAGATACAGCACACAAAGGAAAACGGTTAAGTTTGAGGTTTAAACCCTTAAAATTTGACCAAAAATCTGCCTAGTGGCACTGTGATGCTTTAATCTCAGCAACTCACAAAGGGGATCCAATTAGGGACTCAAAACTTATGGTAAAATCAGCAAAAGCGCTAAGAGAGGAAGCTCACAACGTGCTCTTCAAAAAGCTGCCCTCTTTTTTACCCAAAAAAACCTATCCCTTCCGGAAGCATGGGTGTCCAAATAGGGAATTTTTAAGTGTCACAATTTTAGGTTGGGTACCATGGTACCATCGAGGAAGGGAAAGCAGAAATCTGTAATTGGACCAAAGCAGGGAACTGTTATTATTTATAGTCAAATGTTTAAATAAATAAGCACAATTATTGTTAGGTGGTACTGTGAAAATAAAATCCTGAAAACTGCGTGAGTGTTTATGAACCTTACTGACTCGATTGGTAGATGGAGGTACCTTTATTTTAGGGAGAAAATTAATCCCGTAACAAGATGCATATCTGAATGTGTTATTATGTGCCTCTTCAAATTGCCTTGTTGTTTAAATTTTGCATTGCAAATATCACATGAGAAAGGATAACTATCCAAATGAGTTGAAATGTGATTCTTTAAACACCATTTTCGTTTAAATTTTGCTTTGCAAGTTTCACATTCAAAGGGATGAATATCCGAGTGTGTCAAAATGTGACTCTTCAAATAGCGTTTGTGTTTGAATTTTGCTTTGCAAATGTCACATTCGAATGGAGAAATATCCAAATGTGTCATTAAATGGGTTTTTAGAGCTTTCTTGCTTTCAAATTCGAAATCACATATATCTCATCGAAAATCCTTCTTATCAAAGTGAATAACATCTGCTCTTGATGATTTAGCGACATTTGAATATTTCTCATCTTTTATGAATATTCCTTTATTTGGGTCTATTAACTCAATGTGTGAGACTTTTATATCGTTTTCAGTTCCATCCTCTATGTAGTCATTATTTAACATAAACCTAAAAAAAAAAGTGTTTATTAGATTCATAATTAGATTTTGAAATCACCGAAATTATACTAGGTAGATTGTGGGAGATTTTAATGGAAGGCCACACTTGTTTTTTAAATGCATAATTCTGTAGTTATACAATGGATCTATAAATATTCAATGTTAAAAACGAAACATTTTTTTATTTTCAAAAAACAAACACCTTAGTGATTTTTTTTTCCAATTTTTGAATTCAGAATTCACATACAAGTTTAAAATTTCAAATGACATCGTGAAATATTGAAAAATGGAAAAGATGAGTGCTGCAATTTGGCAGGGTTTTGACAGGTGTCAAAATGGTTGACATTTTTCGACTTAACTTGGTCGACTTAGTAGACATCGATACTTTGTTCATCAAAATCTGCCATAGTGACTCTGCTTTTGGATATAAGATTCCAATATTTGACAGCTAACCACGCCTCACCTGTCATATATACAGGGTTGTGCCCATGGTAAAAAATGTTGCTTATGGCATCCCCAACAACATATTTAAATTTCATCCAAATATCACGGGTAACCAATTTCCATTTAAATATTGCGGGGTCCTTATGCATTGCAAGTATTACATGCGAAAGGATAAGTATCCAAGTGTGTTAAAATGTGATTCTTCGAATTGCCTTTTCGCTTAAATTTTGCATGACAAGTGTCACATTCAAAGGGATGAAAATCCGAGTGTGTCAACATGTGACTCTTCAAATAGGATTTTTGTTTAAATTTTGCTTTGCAGATGGTACATTCAAAAGGATAAATATCTGAATGTGTGAATATGTGTCTCCTCAAATGGGGTTTTTGTTTGAAGTTTGCTTTGCAAGTGTAACATTCGAAAGAATGAATATTCGAGTGTCTTAATTTGTGATTCTTCAAATCGCTTTTTCGTTTAAATTTTGTTTTGCAAGTGTTACATTTGAAAGGATGAATATCTGAATGTGTTATTGTGTGCCTCTCCAAATCATTTTTTCGTTGAAATTTTGCTTTGCAAGTGTTACATTCGAAAGGCAAAATATCCAAATGTGATATCATGTGACTTATCAAATTGTATTTTGTTTAAATTTTACATTGGTAGTATCACATGCGAAACGATAAGTATTCGAGTGTGTTAACATGTGACTCTTCAAACACACACACACACACACACACATTTAAACGGATAAATATCCAAATGGGTCATTGAATGGGTTTTCAAAGCTCCTTTGCTTTCAAATACAGCATCGCATATGTTGCATCGAAATTTTTCTTTTAGCAAAGTAGATAACATCTGCTCCTGATGAATTAGTGACATTTAAATGTTTCTCATCTTTTATAAATATTCCTTTATTTGGGTCTATTAGCTCAATGTGTGACACTTTTACGTCATCCTCTAGATAATCATTATTTACCATAAACCTAAAAAAAAAATATCAGATTCATAATTAGATTTTGAAATTACAGTAAATAAACATTGTGACATTTCAATAAAAGGCCACACTTGTTTTTTAAATATTTATTGTGTAAATAAAGTTACAAAGTGAAAAAAATATAGATAATATGTTGACAACTCTTACAGTAATGTCACCATTTGATAATCTTTCAAAGTATTTCTTGATACTCCTAATTACACAAACCGTATATGCATCCACCATATAATTGAGATGACGCACATAGTAAAACTAAATTCTAAAACTATAAATAACTATACAAATACGTTTCAATTCCCAAGTATATTATGTACCTTGTTAATTTCTGGAGTAGTGATGTAAAGTTTCGATACTTTTGAATACCTGTACCGATTCGATACTTTTAATATCAATACCCAATACTTTTATTGGGTATTTAATAAGTACTTTCAGTATTAACTGGTTCAAAACTGGTTTGATGAACCCATGACGTCACACAAAATTGGTTCGAACCGTTTCGAAATACAATCCAATCCACGTCTTCAAAGTATTTTCTCTTTCTCTCGCCGAGAAGTTATGACGTCATTGTGAAACGATTTTAAACCAGTTTTGAAAAATGTTTCAAAACTTTGAGTCGCGAGAAAACACCTTAAGTCTGGAATCTCAGTGATATTTTTAATAGTTTATCATTTTTTATCCACCCAAGAATCATAGGCTTGAAGGATTTGGTATTTAAAAGGTAATGGTAATGGTGAATTATTGGACCTAATTGTTTTGGATACCCATACCTACCTACCTACCTATTTATTTTGGTTATCAAAGAAAGAAATAAAATACTCGTTATTTTCTAGGTACACAATACACAGTAGGTATTTTAAAGCTTTGATTATGTATAAATAATTCTACTGAATATTGTAATTTAGGAAATATATAATTATTGATAGGTATAAAAGTATCGGGTATTCTGAACAACAAGGATACGATACTTTGGGTATTGAGTGAATACCCGTTACTTTGTATCGGGTAGGTACTTTTTTTACATCACTAGTTTGGTATAATTTCTTTAGATGAATAATTATTAAATTTATCTTATCTGTAACCTTACCGTCCCAGGAATATATTTTTTTCTGTGGAAATAGCTCAACATTCTTGAACTACATATTCTTTCCCGGAGTTGCGTTATTGAGTCAGGTTGCGTCTCAAAAACAACAGATTTAAGGTGACCCCACAGAAAGAAAACAAGAGGAGTTAGATCCGTGGATCTGGGAGACCATTCAATGGAATCTCTTCTTTTTATCCATTGATTAGGATAATGTTCATGTAACCAATCCCTTACTCGAACTATATAATGGAGAGGTGCTCCATTCTGTTGAAAATATAATAAATTCTCTTGTAAAGATAAATTGCCGTAAACATCTATTCAATTCTCTAACTCATGAACTATTTGAAGCTCAGTAGACCTCTAGCATGTCAGCATAAATTTCGCCATTTAAATTTTCCTGTTCAAATAAAGGACCGATAATAGCATCTCCCAATTCCCAATACACCAGCCCAAACATTAATTTTCTGGGGGTACTGGCTATGCCCTTCTCGAAATACTTGTGGGTTCTCGTCATACCAGTAACGGCAGTTTAGTTTATTAACGTGTCCATTCAAATAAAAAGAGCACTCATCACTGAAGCAAATATTTTTGACGAGCCGAGGTTCCGCAGTAATTCTAGCTGTCACAATTTAACAAAACTGAATTCTTCTGTCGGGGTCATCGTCACCAAGTTCTTGAAGGATTTGCATTTTATAGGGATGAAACTAATTTAATTTAAGTAATCTCCCTTTCGATTCGTGCGATAACCCTGTTGTCGAAGCTGCCTGACGAGTAAATAAGGTAGGATTTATTGTGAACTATCCGAGAACTTTGATTTGCGTTGCTTCGTCCACTAGTCTTGGTTGATCCCTTTTCTTATTTGCGACAGAACCACTTTCTTGAAATTTTTCTACTAGTTGTACCGAAAACACCAAAGAAATAACCCAATAATATTATTAGAAAAAAAATTCAAGAACTTTGCCAATAACCCAATAACCACGCCACTGTGTTGCCTCTGAATAATCACGCCTCTCCACATCCACCATTTCGCAATGTTGCCTGATTTTTTTCCATTTCAAAATACTACCACATGCCTATATTGCAACAACAAAAAAATACCAACTTGTTTATTATTGTTTCTATCAAGTTTGGCAAAGCAGCAAATTGTATCGTTTGGCTAGCCAGAATATACAGGCCTAGAATGTTTAGGTTTCAAGATTAAAATCCTATGATAGTAATAAGAATGTTTATTAAAATAATTTAATTGACATTTCACATTTCAAATGATAGTTTGTAGGATACCATTGAAAAGCATTTTCTTAAGGGCTTTCAGATAAGGTATCACAAGTAGGGGGAAGTCATTTAAGATTATAATATATATTATTAAAATTCTGTTTGTTTTTTTTTTATTTATAAAATAGAGAATTTACTACCTAAACAAAATATGGGTTTATGAATATAATACAAAATCAAAAACTGTAGGCGGTTTCTTTTTTTTCATCAGTGGATCCATCGATGACCAGTCTATCTTTGTCTGGATTCAAATGGATACATCGATAAATAAAAGAAATCTCTGCTTTTTATAAGTCTATCATTTACTGTATTCCTTTTTGTACATCGAGTGACACCGAACGAGCTCCTCGGAGTCACTCCAAAACACACAATTCAAATTTTATCATTTGAAGTGAATATTCTTTGGTCGCATGAGAGTGATTTTTCAATTCACGACACGATTTATAAAATTATCGTCTCGCAAGTGAGATGAAGCATATGATGAATATGAGGGAGAGAGAGAGAAAGAGATGGCGAATTTCGATATACCTCTAATATATACAATACATCTCTCTCTGTCTCTCTCTCACTCACTCACTCACCCTCAACGAATCGATAAATAAGTATTCACTTCTATCACGTGTACTGTGCTGCACGCGACTTTTATTATTATTAACATTATCGTCATTACCTTAAAGGGCTTCTTGCACCCCCCGCAAATTTGGTGCATCAGGGGAAAGGGGGATGCAATATGAGCGACTCGAGTGCTTCACGTACTTTTAAAAGGAACGTTCAAGCCTTTGACATTGAACAGCTCCGAGTAACTCAACGGGTCAAAGGAATACAGTAATTGAGATATACATATTTTCAAATTTACAGAACTTAACATTAAAACCCTCATTTTTGCACATAGGTATTTGAATCCCAAATCGACACATCAAAAATTACATTCGAAGTTTTCGCTTAAGTTGAATGCGTCACTGAATGGTGTTTCCGATTATAACGAGCTCTAAATTTGGCGTTGCATTTAAAACTATTCTTCTCATTCGAGTGTGTGAATATGTGTCCGTGTATCATTCGAAAGAATGAATATTCGAGTGTTTCTTTAAATCAGCTTTTCGTTTAAATTTTGCTTTGCAAGTGTTACATTCAAAGGGATAAATATCCGAGTGGGTCAACATGTGTGAACTCAAATAGCGTTTTTGTTTAAATTTTGCTTTGCAAATGGTACATTCAAAAGGATAAATATTTGAGTGTGTTAATATGTGTCCCCTTAAATTGGATTTTCGTTTAAATTTTGCTTTACAAGTGTAACATCCGAAAGAATGAATTTTCAAGTGTGTTAAAATGTGATCCTTTAAATTCCTCATTCGTTTAAATTTTGCTTTGCAAGTTTCACATTCAAAGGCATGAATATCCGAGTGTGTCAACATGTGACTCTTCAAATAGCGTTTTTGCTTAAATTTTGCTTTGCAAGTGTCACATTCAAATGGAGAAATATCCAAATGTGTCATTAAATGGGTTTTTAAATTTTTCTTGCTTTTGAATTCGACATCGCATATGTCACATGGAAACTTCTTCTTAGCCATGTGGATAATATCTGCTCCTGATGAATTAGCGACATTTGAGTATTTCTCATCTTTTATAAATACTCCTTTATTTGAGTCTATTAACTCAATGCCTGAGACTTTTATATCGTTTTCAGTTCCATCCTCTAGATAATCATTATTTAGCATGAACCTAAAAGAAAATGTTTATTAGATTCATAATTAGATATTGAAATTACCGAAATTATACTAGGTAGATCGTAGGAAATTTTAATGGAAGCCCACACTTGTTTTTTAAATGTTTAATATGTAGAAAATAATAGTACATTAAAGTATGAGTGGTTATTATTTTTTATTTATTTATTCTACACTACATATGTATACAATGGGTATATAAATATACAATGCTAAGAACAAAACAACTTTTTTTTTTCAAAAAAATAAGCATTTAAGTGATTCAACACTGGCGTTGTGCTGAGATTCAAACTAGATAACAAATTTATTATAATATCTAAAAATGCGGGTAAATTATATTTACGATAACAATAAAGTGTACATACATAATATTATGTATTTGTAATATACACAAAAAGAAAAGAACTCAGAAAGTCAGTAAGTTAAGGTTGGTATCTTATCTACTCATTCAAAATTTTATCCAATTACATCAAATATGAAGTTATCCATCCAACTATTCACGGCTCTAACTTTTCTACAAGTGGATCATTGAGATACCCGTGTTTTTAAAACAACAGTTAATCCCTCGTAAGGTATTTGAATGCTAAATAGACACATCAAAAATTACATCCGACGTTTTCGCCTAAGTTGAATGGGTCACTGAATGGTGTTTTAGATTACAACTAGTTCTAAATTTGGCTTTGCATATGTTACATTTAAAATTATTCTTCTCATTCGAATGAGTGAATATGTGTCTCTTCAAACTGTGTTTTCGTTTATATTTTGCTTTGCAAGTGGTACATTCAAAAGAATAAAGATCCGAATGTGTTAATATGTGTGTCGTCAAAGTGAGTTTTTGTTTAAATTTTGCTTTGCAAGTGTAACTGTAGAGTACGTACTTATATAATATGATGAGTCAGAAGTGGCGTGATGATTTGTCAGGGTGAGGAATGTAAATGTAAACAGGGGATTGAGTTTAGTGGATGTTTAGCTTAGCAAGAAAGCGGTCGAATTAATAAATATATTTACTGTTGCGAATAAGAGTTTTATTTATAATATTGGAGTATATTACATTGGCGACGAGGAAAAGTGACTTGGGGAATACGTGTTATTAGTGTTTTGACCCAAAACTAAGGAAGTAAGTACATAGAAAATGTTATAATATTAATGTAATTTATTAATTTACGTAATTTCCTATTAAGTATAAAAATGAAAAAAACAATAATAATAAAAAAAAAATAAAAAAATAGTAGGTCACTGTTTCAAAGGATACAAATTAGTTATCTATTAATGATAAAATATATTTTTGGAAATATAGAAAACTGGACGATGTGCAGTGTAGCTTGGTAACATCTAGCTTGTAATTAGGCAAATGCCCAAGCTAGCTTATAAAAAAAAAAAAAAAGCTTGTCGGAAAAAAAAAACTGGACATTGTTCAGTCTTAGCTTGCTAATACCGAGCTTGTAATTGGACAAACGTCCAAATTAGCTTATGAAATAAGCTTGTCAAAATAAAAAAAAAAAAAAAAACTGGACATTGTTCAGTCTTAGCTTGCTAATACCGAGCTTGTAATTGGACAAACGTCCAAATTAGCTTATAAAATAAGCTTGTCAAAATAAAAAAAAAAAAACTGGACATTTTTCAGTCTTAGCTTGCTAATACCGAGCTTGTAATTGGACAAACGTCCGAATTAGCTTATGAAATAAGCTTGTCTAAATAAAAAACTGGACTTCAGCTTACTAATACCAAGCTTGTAATTGGGCAAATGCCCAAGTTAGCTTATAAAACAATAAGCTTGTTAAAATAAAAACTGAACATTGTTCAGTCTTAGCTTGCTGATACCAAGCTTGTAATGGGACAAACGTCCAAGTTACCCAGTTCATAACAACACAAAAAAATAAAATAAAATAAAATAAAATAAAATAAAATAAATAAAATAAAATAAAATAAAATAAAATAAAATAAAATAAAATAAAATAAAATAAAATAAAATAAAATAAAATAAAATAAAATAAAATAAAATAAAATAAAATAAAATAAAATAAAATAAAATAAAATAAAATAAAATAAAATAAAATAAAATAAAATAAAATAAAATAAAAAAATGAGCCTGTTTAGTCTTAGGGGATAGCTTAACGCTAAACGATATTGTACAAGAAGCGAACGCATTGGAATCTGTGAATTGGCAAATGCAAAAGTTTGAAGGAACTGATAAAGACAGTCCAAGCACTAGTGGGGTAAATAAATTGTATGTAAAATCTAATGGAACTAACAAATACGAAAAACAAGCATGTTCTAGGTGCGGAGATCATCGTCACGATTCACAGGATCCAAAGTGTCCCGCAAAGGAATCTATATGTACAAAATGTAATTTTAAAGGTCATTTCAGGAAATGTTGTAGGTCAAAGCGGAAAAGGACGGGTCCTCAGGCGAATCAATCTTTCAAAAGTAAATACCAGAAAAAATCAAAATTCATTAATAAAATAGATAGCGATAGCGACCCTGAGGAAACGGACTATATATTCCACCTAAACGACGACACAACTGTCATATGTGAAGTAGGAGGGGTTAAAATACCCATGATTGTTGATTCGGGTAGTAAAAATAATATTATTGATGACGGCACTTGGGAAAAATTAAAACAGAAAAAAATTATTGTCAAAAATCAAAACAAACAAGTAAATAAAAAATTATTAGCTTACGCAAGTGACAGTCCGTTGACAATATTAGGTAGTTTTGAAGCAGAAATCAAAGCTAACAATAAGAAAGAAGATGCCATATTTTACATTATAAAAAACGGCACAAAATCTCTATTGGGCAAAGACACCGCTACTTTACTTGGCATTTTAAAAATAGAAATAAATGTAAATAATATAACATCTTCATTTCCAAAGTTTAAGGGTATTGTAGTAGATATCCCAATTGACAAGATGTTTCAACCAGTCGCCCAACCGTATAGGAGAATTCCTATACCGTTGGAGGAGAAAGTTGAAAAAGCCTTACAAGAACTATTGGACGGTGATATAAAATTGAACAGGTAAACGAACCATCAAAGTGGATATCTCCTATCGTACCTGTGCTCAAGGAAAATGGAGATGCATTGACATGAGACGCGCCAATCAAGCAATAGCTAGGGAAAATCATCCGTTGCCAACTATGGAATCTTTGGTACCACAGTTAAGAAAAGCTTCAATATTTTCGCGCTTAGATATAAAAAACGCGTTTCACCAAATAGAGATATCGGAAAACTCGCGATTCATTACTACATTTATTTCAAAACGGGGTCTTTTTAGATATAAAAGACTTATGTTCGGAATTACTTGCGCCCCAGAAATTTTCCAAAAAATAATGGAAAAGATTTTAATTAACTGTCCAGGTACCATTAATTTCATAGATGACATAATAGTATTTGGTGAAGATAAACAGGAACATGACCAAAGACTGGAAAAGACACTGAATACACTCAAACATTTAAATGTTTTACTTAATGGGAAAAAGTGTCAATACAATATGACAAGTATTAATTTTCTAGGTCATGTACTTTCAAAAAACGGCATTAAACCCCTAGACATACATATTAATGGTATCAAAAACTTTCGTGCTCCTAACACCACAGATGAATTGCAAAGTTTCCTGGGTTTAGTCAATTTTGTGGGAAAATGGATCCCAAACCTTGCAACATTGACAGAACCTCTAAGGAAAATTCTACGACTAAAATTAGGAAAAAACGCAAACATTAATCTTTATTGGAATGAAGAACAGAAAGTATCTTTTTCAACATTAAAACAAGCCCTCTCTAGTGACTTAGTGTTAGGGTATTACAATCCACAGGATCGAACCCAAGTAATAGCTGACGCAAGCCCAGTTGGCTTAGGGGCGGTCCTAATTCAATTTGATAACAGGGGTCCCAGGGTTATTTCTTACGCCAACAAAAGCTTGTCCGACTGCGAGAGGCGCTATTGCCAGACCGAAAAGGAAGCTCTAGCTCTAGTATGGGCGGTTGAACATTTCAACATGTATTTATTTGGAAAGGATGAATTTGAGCTAGTTACGGACCATAAGCCTTTGGAGACGATATTCGCTCCCAAATCTAAACCTTGCGCGCGAATCGAACGCTGGGTTTTGAGGTTACAATCCTTCAATTACAAAGTTGTGTACCGTTCTGGAAAAGCCAATATCGCAGATCCCTTATCTCGATTACTCTCTCCTACAGATTACAATCAACCATTCGAAAGAGAGTTTATTCATCATTTAATTGAGTACGCAAGGCCCACAGCCATTGCAACAAAAAACCTGGAAAAGCATTCACAAGAAGACAAGGAAATACAGTTGGTGAGACAGGCCCTCGAAGAAAGGAAATGGCCAGAGGGAACGGAGAGATATAGAATTTTCGAGAATGAACTCTGTTTTTATTCGAATATTTTACTCCGTAATGATAAGATCGTCATTCCCGAGAAGCTTAGGAAACAAGTGTTAGAGTTAGCTCACGAAGGCCATCCAGGTATTGTGGCCATGAAAAAACGACTTCGTACCAAAGTTTGGTGGCCAAAAATCGATAAGGAGGCTGAAAAGTTTGTTTTGGAGTGCAGAGAATGCACGTTAGTATCAGCACCCAATCCGCCGGAACCAATGAAAAGACGGCAATTACCTTGTAGCCCTTGGGTAGACATCGCCATCGATTTTATGGGACCTCTGCCCAGTAATGAGTATTTATTGGTGGTTATTGATTATTATAGCCGCTATAAGGAGATTAAGACCATGAAAATTATAAACTCTGTCAATACTATAAGTATTTTGTGGGAAATATTTTCAAGGCTGGGTATACCAGAATCAGTAACGGCTGATAATGGTAGACAATTTTGTAGTCAAGAATTTAAAACATTTTGTAAAGCCAATAACATCACCCTTTTCAATACGATACCCTACTGGCCACAGCAAAACGGGGAGGTGGAACGACAAAATCGAGATATTTTGAAAAGACTGAAGATAAGCCAGATAAATAAAAGAGATTGGAAGGCTGACCTGCTAGATTACCTCATGATGTACAACAGCACCCCGCACTCGACCACTGGCAAGACACCTTCTGAATTATTTTTTCGGCGACGTTTTCGTGACAAATTACCTGTTCTACCAAATGCGAGTAGTAATTGTGTACTGCCTGAAATGTTAGAGGAAGAAGTCAGAGACCAAGATTTGTGGGAGAAACAAAAAGGAAAATCGTACGGGGACCGAAAACGCAAATCTCAAGAAAGCGGGTTAGCATGTGGAGATAAGGTCATTATAAAAAATGTGATAAAAGAAAATAAACTAACACCCACTTTTGATCCAACTCCACATACTGTCACCAGTAAGCAAGGCGCTGATGTCGAAGTAGAAAACGATGAAACTGGACAAACCTACAGGAAAAATGTTGTTCATTTGAAGAAAATTGCTGGGGAATGGTCAGTCGCCAATCCTAACGTTTCCCAAGAATAATGCCTATACTGATTTATGGCCTATGTGGCATTATACTAATAAGCATGAACTAAAGTACCCACCTAATAAGATTTTCTATTCTATTATATTACTACCCTAATTAAGCTCATGCTAAACCAATTTAGAAAATATGCATAATATATTATAAATTATTACATTGTTAGTTCAGTCCTCGGTGTAATTATATTAGCATTAATAATTTTGTTTAGGTATTTTGTAATCTTATGTAGTTTAATTTTGTTAATTAGGAAAACTTACAACAATAGGAGGAATAGAGTATAGTACAATATTATATTATATATAGGTTTCATTATGTTTGTATAGGTCAATATAATTATTATATTATAAGTTTATGTACCATATTATATTGAATTAGAATTTTTACAAAAAGATAGAGATGTAGAGTACGTACTTATATAATATGATGAGTCAGAAGTGGCGTGATGATTTGTCAGGGTGAGGAATGTAAATGTAAACAGGGGATTGAGTTTAGTGGATGTTTAGCTTAGCAAGAAAGCGGTCGAATTAATAAATATATTTACTGTTGCGAATAAGAGTTTTATTTATAATATTGTAGTATATTACAGTAACATTCGAAAGGATGAATATCTGAATGTGTTACTATGTGCCTCTTCAAATCGCTTTTTCGTTTAAATTTTGCTTTGTAAGTGTTACAATCGAAATGAAAAATATCCAAATGTGATATCATGTGACCTTTCAAATTGTATTGTTGTTTAAATTTTGCATTGCAAGTATCACATGCAAAAGGATAAGTATCCAAGTGTGTTAAAATGTGATCCTTCAAATTGCTTTTTCGTTTAAATCTTGCATGACAAATGTCACATTCAAAGGGATGAATATCCGAGTGTGTCAACATGTGAGTCTTCAAATACCGTTTTTGCTCAAATTTTGCTTTGCAAGTGTTACATTTAAACGGATAAATATCCAAATGTGTCATTGAATGGGTTTTCAGAGCTCCCTTGCTTTCAAATACGGCATCGCATATGTTGCATCGAAAATTTTTCTTAGCAATGTGGATAACATCTGCTCCTGATGAATTAGCCACATTTAAATGTTTCTCATCTTTTATAAATATTCCTTTATTTGGGACTATAAGCTCAATGTGTGAGACTTTTATATCATCCTCTAGATAATCATTATTTACCATAAACCTAAAAAAAATTTGTATCAGATTCTTAATAAGGTATTGAAATTACACTAAATTATAGTGTGATATTTTAATGGAAGGCCACACTTGTGTTTCAAATATGTATTGTGTAAATAAAGTTACAAAGTAAAAGAAATATAGAGAATATGTTAACAACTCTCACATTAATGTGAATTTGATAATCTCTCAAAGTATCTCTTGATACTCCTAATTACACAAACCTTATACGCATTAACCATATAATTGAGATGATGCACATAGTAAAACTAAATTCTAAAACTATAACTAACTATACAAATACGTTTCAATTCCCAAGTATATTATGTTAATTTCTGGGGACTATGTTTGGAGATAGATTCTTTGGTATAATTTCTTTAGATAAATAATTATTAAATTTATCTTATCTGTAACCTTACCCTCCCAAGAATATTTCTATTATAGCCTTGAGATTTCACCTAGCATGTAACATCACTAACCATGGCCTGGTTATCTTAATCGGAACCTTCAGGTTTAGTTTAAACTTTTCAGAATAGGTACCTAGATGGCAATATGTAATCAAATGAATTCTCAGAGTGTCTAAATCTTTACTGATTAAGCTTTATGGGTGATTGAGAATTCCCTAGATCAAATTTAATGAAGTTTCTTTTGTTTCGCACCCTCATTTAATGCATTTTTTTAATTTGAACCTAATTAATGTTTAATGATGGTTTTTCCAGTTCTTCTCCCACATTTATTGTTTCATAGAGGTGATTCTCTTATGTATATCCTGTTCACAATCCTATGTCCACAGATGCAGGTAAATTGATCACCTTTCTCTATCAAATAGCATTAAAAGGTGACAAATGTCTGTATGTTTGAAGTGGATTTATAATATTACCTTGCATTTTTTGGGACTTACACCTCAATTAAAATTAATACCAGAAGTTTCTTGATTTTGATACGAATTACTACAAGCTCTCTGATTAGAGCAATTTTACCTATCCGATTATTTTTATAAAATAAATTACTCGAGTCGACTTTTTATAAACGAATCGAGTTTTATTATTTTAATAAAATAATACTTGATTAGGCTCGGTGGTATGAGTTCTGGATTTTTTGCTGACGTTTCGGTACCAAATCTGCTACCGTTGTCGAAGCTTGGGGGATTGAAAACCTAAAAAATAAAAAAGGCAGAAAATTGTTCGGTTTTTTCGTAAATTTGTTTGAATACTCGAATTTGAGTTATCAAGCAAAAATTACAAATTTGACTAATGTCGTGTCAAACTTTTGACAATAATCATATCTAGGAAATGGTGGTATTTTCTAAAGGTGAGATTTTTAATTAATTTTCAATTTACCTTGGTTTACTTCTGATTCAAGCAAAGGAAGCCACGTATTACTAAATGATGTTGAGCATGAAGCAACACATTCGTCTTTATTTAATAAAATTAATACGCTCTCTTTGATTTTACGTGTTTTTGAAACAGCTTCCTTTGCCAGAATGCTAGAAGCATTCCAGTTGATTTGATGGTTATTGTCAAAAGCATGTTGGCATATGTTTGATTTGTTAAAGTCCCCGTTTTTTATGTAGTTCTTGTGTTCTTTGATACGTTTTTGTAATGGCCTACGAGTTTCACCAATATAGAATTTATCACATTGATTACATGGAATTTTATAAATTACGTTTTTAGTACGAATAGTCTCATTATTTGGTTTTGTTTTTGTAATTTGTGATCTTATTGTGTTTTGTGTTTTGAAAATTGTGCGTATATTGTAGTCTTTACTGATTCGTTTTATTTTGTCTGACATGCCTGGTATATATGTTTATAAAAAGTCGACTCGAGTAATTTATTTTATAGAAATAATCTGATAGGTAAAATTGCTCTAATCAGAGAGTAGTAAATCGTATCAAAATCAAGAAACTTCTGGTATTAATTTCAATTGAAGTGTAAGTCCCAAAAAATGCAAGGTAATATTATTAAAAGGTGATAAATTTCACCTGTACCTGTGGACATCGGATTGTGAACGGATAATAAGGTCCCTGTCGACTTCGTAGCGCTAGAAAGTACTTCTTCTGGGATAATATTAAATAATTGGAGATCCATCAATTCAGGAATATTTAAGCCAGTGGTTCCCAACCTTTCTTTAGTCACGACCCTTTTACAGACTTGCTCATAAGGTCGCGACCCCCCTACCCATTAATAAATAAAAAACAAAATTTCATTTATTCGAGAAATCTGGAACAAAACTATTAACATCTCATCATTAACATACAAAAAGTGAATTTTTATTTTGTTAATGTGATGACTGAACTTGCATCTCCGTAACAAATCTCGAAATTCTTGGTTGAATTTTTGTTAAAGTCAATCTTATGTCATCTTGAACACCCAGTCTATTTCTGGTCTTTGTTCTAATTTGCAAAAGGGTTGAAAACCCCACTTTCACAAAGGTAGGTAGAGGGAAATGGTATTAGTATCCGAAAAGAAAGCTCAAGCAGGTCGACATAAGGATATGAACTATGCATGGCAAATCAAAATAAAGTCAAGAATTTCTGCTGAAATAGGGCAGGTGCTGTGGAATCATTTCTCAGCTCTAAAAATGTATCCTGCACTTCATCAGGAACCTCGGCAACATGTACCGAGGCTTGAAACAGGTTCCTCACTACTGCAGCGCCCAGCGCCCATGCAACGCAGCGCGGATTTGAGGCGGATGCCAAAGTGTGTTGCCAAATGCAGAAAAATATACACGGTGGTCCATTTAACTTGAGAAAGTCTATCTCGACGCGTTCCTGAAAAAAAACATGTTCTAATAGAAGCTATGGTGTAACGGGGAAAAGAAAATGATAGCTATGATTTTTGACTCTTTCAACTTATATTTGAACTTTTTTTTTTCAAAAACGCACCGTTTTCGACATATTAGACTGTCTCGGGCTGAATGGACCACCCTGTATATTAATATTGGCATTGCGACCCCTCCAAAAACCCTATGCGACCCCCCGGTTGGGAACCTCTGATTTAAACGAATAATAATTGTTAGATATAAGATGATTGTTTACAATTCAAGGTTAGGAAATATTAAAGCGACTAATAATAGTTTTTGAAACATAAGATAATTGAATGCAAAAAAAAAACACAAAGTCTTCCCCCACAAAAATTATGTGGAGGAAGACTTTGTGTTTTCTTTTGTATCAAATTTCAACTTCACTTTGAGTCATGGATTAATTTTTAAAATTCATAAGATAATTGTCTACAATTCTATGGTAAAGGTAAAATTTTATTGTTAAAATTTGTGAAGGAGGTTTGTTCAAATTGGGGTTAACTCCAATAAATGTATCCGCCTCATTGATTTTTTTTTGAAAAAACATTTTCAATAATACGATTTCTTTTTCAAGTCTTAGACACTTTGGGCACAAACTTGGTAGTACTCAAAGTTCCGGTAATAGTTACTTGAATGGTTCTTGGTGCAAAGTTGTTTCCACGTTGTATGAGGAGAAAACCCGAACGCACTTGATTGAGCTAGCAGAAAAGTAACTCTAGGCAATCTGTTTTCTTACTGATCATTTCCGTGGATTTCTTGATTCTATTCTTACTTGAAATAAAGGAAGGAGGGAATATATTTCGGAAAAATTTTGCTTATATTACAAAATATTACTGGACTACATAATAACTAAGTGATAACATCCGATTTATATAATGATTCTAACAGATGATATTAGAATTCTAAAATTGAGAATTTACTACCTAAACACAATATATTTCCCACGTGTCAAGATTCTTCCATCCACATTTATAAAATTTTATTACATTACACTACCTTATGTTTAATTACAAGTAATTGACGTCACACCATTCGACAAGTTTATTCAGCGTCATTTTCAATTAAATCATAGTAGATTTGATTTTCAAAAAGATTCATACAAAATAAATCCACACTTGTTGAAAAACAGATACAACAGCAGGAGGAGCCGGAAATTTATCTTCCCTCACTTAACATTAAAACCCCCCGTTTATACTAATTGAATTTGAATGCTTGATGGACACATCAGAAACTACATTCGAAGTTTTCGCCTAACTTGAATGCGTTACTGAATGGCGTTTTAGATTATAACTGGTTCTAAATTTGGCGTTGCATATGTTGCATTTAAAATTATTCTTTTCATCCGAATGTGTTACTATGTGCCTCTTCAAATTGTTTTTTTGTTTAAATTTTGCTTTACAAGTGTAACATTCGAAAGAATGAATATCTGAATGTGCTATCATATGCCTCTTCAAATGGCTTTTCCGTTTAAATTTTGCTTTGCAAGTAGCACATGTGAAAGGATAAGTATCCAAGTGTGTTAAAATGTGATCCTTTAAATTGTTTTTTCGTTTAAATTTTGCATGACAAGTGTCACATTCAAAGGGATAAATATCCAAGTGTGTCAACATGTGACCCTTCAAATGCTGGTTTTGCATAAATTTTGCTTTGAAAGTGTCACATTTAAACGGATAAATATCCAAATGTGTTATTAAATGGATGTCCAGAGCTTCCTTGGTTTTAAATACGGCATCGCATATGTTGCATCGAAAATTTTTCTTAGCAATGTGGATAACATCTGCTCCTGATGAATTAGCGACATTTAAATGTTTCTCATCTTTTATAAATATACCTTTATTTGGGTCTATTAACTCAATGTCTAAGACTTTTATATCGTTTTCCGTGTCATTCTCTAGATAGTCATTATTTACCATAAACCTGAAAAAAATATTATTAGATCCATATTTATTAAATTTTGAAATTACATTAAATAGATAGGTAGTGTGAAACTTTAATGAAAGCTCACACTTGTTTTTTAAAACTTTAATGTAGTAATAAAGTTACAAAGTAAAAGAAATATAGACAATATATTTAGTTGATAACTCTGACAAAAAGGCAGCAATCAATCTTCTGTAATGAGTCTAACTGTTAGTTCTTAAATTCTGTTTGTTTATTTAAAAAATTAGGAATTTTACTAACTGAATAAAATATATTTCCTAAAATTTGGAGTATATGGATATAATATAAAATCTTCACATACAAAATAGTTTTCATCTTAATATTACATCGAAAAGCATTTAACTTCATTTTTACTGAAGTATACAATAATTTTAAAAAATCAATCAAAAACCAACAAAACTTTGAAAAATCTGAAATCTGTTCGTAAAATAATCGATTTATACAAATTACTAGTAAGTATGTAAAAAAGGTCGGTTTATGATAAGAGTCTGTTACTAGGCTTAGATATTGTCTTATTAGAAGTACATGAAGAAATGCTATTTTGTTCTCCCTCTGGTCCTCTATTGTAAATGTATGAAATTTAACAGTTGAATATACTAGTTCAATATCTGAGATGTCTATTTCGATTTTAATGTCATCCCATAGCTAATTCTTTTTTCATCATAAGTCTGTTCATTACCTTACTTGAAAGTAAATTTCTATCCGTATATGAAACTGAATATTTATTATTGTTCAATAAAACTTTCTAAGGAGAATGTTCTAGACTTAAATCTTCTTATTCCCCCAAAAATTATGCTGGTAAGAGGATTTATGTCATTTTTTTTTGACATCAGAGAAGTCTTATCTTATCAACAAGCGAAATTGGTTGACAAACCTAAAATACATGCTTTTGCTATGATAGATTATCAGCCACTAAATATTCTAATATGGATTCCTGATATACATAAATGAGTGTGACAACGTTGCCAGTAATATGATATACATGCCTTTGTACCATGCTTTTCCGTTAGGAGGGGCAGAATCAAGAAAAACTAATACTAAATGCTAAATACTAATACAAAAACTAGAAAATTAATATTATAAAAAGGTAATATTATGTATAATCAATAATCATAATCAGGATGTCTTTGTAATCAGGGAATAAGCATTTATGTATAAATATTTGTTTTTTGAATATCTTTTTGAAATATTTTATCAAAAAATTACACATTTTCCCAGATTTAAAAAACATTTTGCAAGAATATTTATAATATAATAAGGCCGTTAAAACATAAGTACCACCTATGAAATAAGTGAGACATTTTTGGGTTCGGTTCTTGAGTCTGGACGTTACAGATTTTCTTCATTTTTATTTATTTTTTTCGAAATGAAAACTTCTTAGGGCTCGTTCAGCACATTTTTTTTTTCCGGGGTAGTGAATGAACCCAATAAAATCAGTCACGCCCTAATATGTAACGCTCATTCGGGTTCAGTGATGTTGAATATTCAAGTGTGTTAAAATGTGATCATCTAAATTTTTTTTTTTTTTAAATTTTGCTTTGCAAACTTCACATTCAAAAGGATGGAATATCCAAGTGTGTCGACTTGTGTCTTCTCAAATAGCGTTTTTGTTTAAATTTTGCTTTGCAAGTGGTACATTCGAAACCATAAATATCCGAGTGTGTTAATATATGTCTGTTCAAATCGGGCTTTCGTTTAAATTTTGCTTTGCAAGTGTCACATTCAAAGGGATGAATATTGGAGTGTGTCAACATGTGCTTAGCCAAATAGCGTTTTTTTTTGAATTTTGCATTGCAAATGCTACATGCAAAAGGATAAATATTTGAGTGTGTTGATATGTGCCTGTTTAAATTTCTTTGCTGCTTAAATTTTGCATTGCAAGTGTCACATGCGAAAGGATGAGTCTCCAAGTGTGTAAGAATGTGATCCTTTAATTTGTCCTTTCGTTTAAATTTTGCTCGACAAGTGTTACATTTGAAAGGATGAATATTTAAATGTTTTATTATGTGCCACTTCAAATTGCTTTTTCGTTTAAATTTGTTTTTGCAAATGTCACATTCAAAAGGAAAAATATCCGAATGTAATAATAGGTGACTCTTCAAATTGCTTTTTCGTTTAAATTTTGCTCGACAAGTATTACATGCAAAGGGATGAATATCCGAGTGTGTCAACATATGATACTTCAAATAGCGTTTTTGTTTAAATTTTGCTTCGCAAGTGTCACATTCAAACGGATAAATATCTAAATGTGTCATTAAATGGGTTTTTAAAGTTTCCTTGCTTCCAAATTCGAAATTGCATATGCCGCATCGGAAATACTTCGTATCCAAGTGAACATCTGCTCCTGATAAATTAGCGACATTTGAATATTTTTCATCTTTTATAAATATTTCCTCATTTGGGACTATTAACTCAATGTGTGATACTTTTATATCGTTTACAGTGTCATCCTCTAGATGGTCATTATTTACCATAAACCTAAAAAAAAAAGGTTTATTAGATTCATAATTAGATTTCGAAATTACACTGGGTAGATAGTGTGAGATTTTAATGGAAGGCCATACTTGTTTTTTTAATGTTTATTGTGTTGGAATAGCTGGGTATCGGGACATTATTGGAAAAATGATACACTCAATTCAACGGTTTAAAGTAGAATCTATTCAATATAATTTAATGTTAAGTCTATTGTTGAAACATAATAGTCTTAGTTACAATGAATCTTAAATCGAATGCAATATTTGCCAAGAAAGCTGTGCTGAGCATTTTGCAATGATAAAAGTTAGTACTTTCAACTAACAAAATGATGACTCTTTACTATCAGGGTCAAGAAACCCTCTTCAATGAATCCTCAAAATTTCAAATTTTTCTTTGGATTAGTTTTTGAGGAGAAAACGTCACAGATTAGTCAGATTTTCCTCATAATAAATCATTTAAATGTGATAAAATTGATAACTATCTTATTAGAGGATCTAATACGAAGAGCAAATTGCCAACCAAATTGGTAAAAAAAAACACAAAATTTCCCATAAAATCTTTGATTTCATGATAAACGGACTCTTGTGGTTTTTTCTTGTATTTTCACAAAAACGTCAAAACTAAGATATTCAAATTTACCCCAATTTTCAGATATATTAGAGGAGTTTCTTAATATAGTTTTGGTTGGTGCCTCATAATACCACAAGTAAGTTATAGGCAACTGTATGTCAAACATCAAACTACTGTTTTTTTTTTCTTCATCTATTGTTGATACATTTTTACTTGTTGCCTTATTTCTCACGTCTTATTATCAACTGGTTTTAGATGGTTACATTTTTTTTTATATATATATTGGGTAATAATCAGACAAAAACTGTCTTCTATTCTGTCAAGTATGATAGAGCACTGTTTTGCTGGAAAGCATAGAAGAGAATACAAATGCGTACATTGTTTACCCGGCGGGTGTAATCGTCAAAAATCCCTTATATTTTTATATTTACATTTAAAAATCGGTCTCACCTACATTTTAGTCAGGCAGAGTTCGAAATTAACAAATAATATCCAATCATTAACTAGTGGTAAATGAAAATGTTACAGTACGGTAGCCATCCATTTTCTGTCATTTGACGAGGGAAGTTGCAAATGGAACTTGCAGGTTGTAGCCTGGAATCCAGGTAGATAAAGGCCAAGGAGAATAAACTTTCTAAGGAGTGCTTATCGGCCCCTTTTTGGGTAATCGCCGCCATATTGGTTTTCAAATGTTTCCAACCACTGCTTACGTCATAACTAAGTCGCCAGCTGTTTGCGCCAGCGGTTTTATAAATTTATAAATTTGTCATGAAAAATATATTATTTTGATTCTGATTAACCATTATAGCGCGTAAAGGTACCCTATGACGGAACCAATAAACATCAAGGTCAAAAGTGCGATCTGAGCGCGATATTTCGATATTTGGCTAGCTTTCGTCATTCCGCCTATTTACACGTTTTCAGCATGTATGATTTAATGGAGCCCTAGGAGAATTACGCGGCGTTTTGTTTACATTTCTTTATGTAAGTATAATAACTATAAGATAATTTATTCTATACTATTTAATTGTTTTTAGGGTTTTCTCATATTATTATAAAAACATATTCCTATTCGAGCATAAATTGATCGTTTGTTTATGTATTATATTCTTGTAAACATTACTGTCCCATATGGCATATGGGCCTGGGCAGAAGCTAACATTTTTAGCTGTACATTTTGTTTTAGTGGAATTAGCCATCAGGAAGTTTTGAATACTGCTTATGATAATGAAAATGTTGATGGCATATTATTGAGCCCACACAGAAAGCAAAGAGCTCACTGACTAAGATTCAGCAGATGAGGAACGTGGTTTAGCTGACCTATCTACTAGGCAACTTTGTGCTAGTGCAAACATTGTTTATTCGAATGGGAAATATATCACAGGTAGAGCAGAATTAACAATTTTTTGAGAAATCATACAATTTTAACTTTATTTCTATTTTCAGACATACACGAGGAAATATAAAGTACCACCTTGCGCTACAGAAGAATATGCTTCGGGCTGCAGCAAGTGATTTTTGAGTCAATAATGATATAAGGTATTATGGACTGCATCATCATTCAAACACTTTTCCTGAACGTAAAAAAAACGATGTGGTGGTCAAAACTGTAGCAGCCGAGGAAGAACAATGTGCTGTAAATGCAATATCGACTTATTTATTCACTGTTCTCGAAAGTTTCACACTGGGTAATAATTTTCACCCATAATGCTGCTCGTGATGATGCAGGCCAAAATTCAATATAATCTATTTCGTTTACCTGATCCGAAATGATTATATCCATACAACAGCCTAACCGGATCTTTTTCTTATATTTTTGTAAACTTTCTACAATAGGACATTGCCAAAAGGGTCTAAAGGCAGGTATGGTATCTCCCTTATAATGTCTGTATTTGAATAACTTGTATATGTAATAAATAAATAAATATTTTATAAATAACTCTTTATTTTTATTTATTTAATGGGTGAAAATTAAATTAACAAAGTCAAATAACTTGAACACAAATCTGATTTTTACTCGAACTACCTATAACAATATAATACTGGTAATTAGGATTCAATAAAAACTTTACACGTTGTGCTGTTTGCTCGGCCATTGGTATGTCTATCTGAGAAGAGTTTAATAATTGATTAAAAGTATAACTACATTCATTACTTGTATAGTCTCAATAGAATCTTGATTTCTTTTTCTTTTGGCAAGTTTTTCAGCACCCATGGAATCTATTTTTTGGCTCGGTTTATGGATCACTATAGAAGAGGGCAAATTCTGGGATGGTACAACTGTTTTTTTCAATATCCGACCTCTACCTGTACCTCTGAGACCTGTACTCTCACCTGTAAATAAAAAAAACAGTCAATATTTTCAATCAAAACATTTTAAAAATAGATAGTACTTGATCAATGCCTAGAAGCAGGCCTAATAAAATGAAGCTAGGGCACAAAACTACCCATTATGCTTGTTTACCTTAACACAAAATTCTTGCTTGAGATGCAGAGAATACACTTTCATGAATTTGGTGACTGGTTTGCCAATACGAAGTTTTAAAATCCAGTAGGCTTTTCTTCTCGACACTACTTTTTCCATTTTCGATTCCAAATAAACCTGTGTGGCCTGTTTCAAGGGGAAATATGTAGAAACTCAATCCTTTGTCAGCTTTTTTTTTAGCCCAAGACTTGCACTGAGGAACACAACAGTAATGATTAAAAGTCATGATTATATGTAGGTATCTGATATAATTTTATAATTTTAGACTTTAATTATACTAGAAACTAGTTTCATAATTTCCAGCCAGCAGCCAGATCATAACATAACCTGTGGTGCAAACAGCCTACGTCAAGGCGAAAAACGCCATGATGCTACGTCACAACTGCTTTTTTGGCTAGGCGGGGCAGGGGGGGATTTGTTACACACAGGCCTTATGAGGATAAGCCATCCTTAGTAGTATGTATCATCCTTGGATAAAGGCTAGAAATTCAGTTTTCTTCGTCAAATGTGGAGGTACAGGTATCGACATGTGAAAGACTTGATTCCTCTAGGAAATCACCTCAAAAACTCTATGTCCACGCTGCACGAAAACGGTGTAATCTTAAGGACTTGTTGAAAATGGATTAACGGCTTCCCGGAAAACCCCATGAACAACCATTACTTAAAAAAAATTAAAAATAACTTACCACGAGGGGGTTCGAAATTTAAAAATGAATAAACCTATAATCACGAGACTTTTGATTTAAATTTTTTCGGTAATCAACGGAACTTCACCTTGCGCAACTTTATTTCGCCAAACTAATGCCTGATGACCGATAAGATACTTTTCTTCACGAGAACGGTAATCACAGTTGACGAAGTTGGCTGTCCCCCAGGCGAAAGTAGACCTTTCAGGGTGGACAGCAAAATTTAAAAGGGACGATGAAAAGGACAAGCTGAACACGCAGAACTTCCCTTCAAAAAAAAAAGAGCGGAAAGTGTTGGTACCAAAATGGAACTTCAAATTTAAACGAAAAGCGTGCCCTCTAGGTTAATAATTGCTATCATTATTCTTGACAGAAATCTTATTTTTATTTTCTTTTAATAATGGCAATGACTGTCAGCATTCAAGGCAATAATTTGATTTATAAAATAATATATAGGAAAAAGAAAAACAGTAACATTTAGTATGTTACAATAATTTAGAAAGTTACATAGAGGTTATCACAATATTACTGTTACTCTAGGTTACATGAGCTACATTTATGTAGCCTTACTTAAGAAAGGTTTTCGCAACCTTTATAAGCGCCCCATTTAAGCTCTTTAAAAACTTTATAAGAGTTACAGAAATGTGTTTGCTACCAAATATATAACTGTAGATTTTTAAGCATAGGTACTATAACATTTACAGTGACTATTACGTATAGGTACAAACAAAAATGTTTATTGAATACACTATCTCTTGTGTCTCCTCAAATTAGGTTGTTGTTTAAATTTTGCTTTGCAAGTGTAACATTCGAAAGGATAAATATTCAAGTATGTTAAAATGTGATCCTTATTCCTTTTTCATTAGAAGTTTGCTTTACAGGTGTCACATTGAAAGGGACGAATGAATATCAGAATGTGTCAATATGTGTCTCTTCAAATAGCGTTTTTGTTTAAATTTTGCTTTGCAAGTGGTACATTCAAAAGGATAAATATTCGAGTGTGTTAATATGTGTCTCCTCAAATCGGGTTTTTGTTTAAATTTTGCTTTACAAGTGTAACATTCGAAAGGATGAATATTCAAGTGTGTTAAAATGTGATCCTTTAAGTTCCCTACTCGTTTAAATTTTGCTTTGCAAGTGTCACATTTGAATGGATGAATATCTGAATGTGTTATTATGTGCCTCTTCAAAGTGCCTTGTTGTTTAAATTTTGCATTGCAAGTATTACATGCGAAAGGATAAGTGTCCAAGTGTGTTAAAATGTGATCCTTTAAATTGCCTTTTCGTTTAAATTTTGCTCGACAAGTGTCACATTTGAAAGGATAAATATCCGAGTGTGTTAGTATGTGAGTTTTTAAAACGCTTTTTTGTTTGAATTTTACTTTGCAAGTGCCACATTTGAAAAGATGAATATCCGAGTGTGTTAACATGTGCCTCTTCAAAACGTTTTTTTGTTTGAATTTCACTTTGCAAGTGTCACATTCAAACGGATAAATATCCAAATGTGTTATTAAATGGGTTTTTAAAGCTTTCTTGCTTTCAAATTCGAAGTCACATGTGTGGCATCGAAAATCCTTCTTATTCAAGTGAATAACAGCTGCTCTTGATGAATTAGCGACATTTGAATATTTCTCATCTCTTGTAAATATTCCTTTATTCGGGTCTATAAATTCAATGTGTGAGACTTTTATATCGATTTCAGTTCCATCCTCTAGATAGACATTATTTAACATAAACATAAAAAAAGTGTTTATTGGATTCATAATTAGATTTTGAAATTACCGAAATTATACTAGGTAGATTGTGGGAGATTTTAATGGAAGGCCACACATGTTTTCTAAATGTTTTATATATACAAAATAATAGTACATTAAAGTATGAGTGGTTATTAATTTTTTATTTATTTATTCTCCATTACAGATGTATACAATGGGTATATAAATATTCAATGCTAAGAACAAAACAACTATTTTTTTTTCAAAAAAAAAAAAACACCTAAGTGATTCAACACTAGCGTTGTGCTAAGATTATAAACTAAATTACAAATTTATTATAATATCTAAAACTGCGGGTAAATTATATTTACGATAACAATAAAGTGTACTTACATAATATTATGTATATGTAATATACAAAAAAAGAAAAGAACTCAGAAAGTCAGTAAGTTAAGGTTGGTATTTTATCTACTCATTGAAAATTTTATTAAATGCTATCAAATTATAAAAAATATAATATTATTTTTATACATTTGCAAACGATTTTTATTTTTGTATTTTTGTGATCTCCATTGACAATATACCCATTGAAAATGTAATATATTTAGATTTAAATAGTTGATTATATTTGATATTTGGTACAGCGAAAGAAAATACCTTAAGCTTGTTTATTATTAGAAATCTAAACTATGCATTTTTCATATTGACGGTACCGAATGGCAAGTACCTAAATGGATTTAAATATAAAATTGTAAATAGCAGTACTTTTTTAGTATTAGAATTAAACTTTAGTAGAAAATATTCAAACCTTTTATTTTTTGCCTCTTCCTGAAAATTACACAGAAAGCTTTAGAGGCAGTATAAAGAATCTATAGAAAATATTTTTATTAATTCTGGGAGTTGGCAACTCATTCCATGTACTGATACACAGAGTTACAATGAATTTGAGTAGGGAGATTTTTCATTGCATAGATATATATTTATATAAGGTGCTTAAATTGAACGGTAAGACTAAATTTTGATCCGTTACAAATCTGTAAAGTCTTCTCAAATACCTCTCAAACAAGGTACCACTCGACCCAGTTTTCCTATTCAACTTTAGAGGGTGCAGCTCGCCCCGGTAACGGGGTACAATCTAGGAAAAATTTGAAATAGCCAAAAAGTGTCCCCTTTTAATTTCTTGATAATTTTCGAGAAAATCTAGGTGGATCCTTTTTAATTTTCCACCCTGTATACAGGGTGTTCCGAAACTATTGTGCCAAAACTTAAGGGATAATAGATCTCGCCAAAATAAACTTTTTCTACTTATTAACCCATGGGCGCATGCGCTTTGGTTAGGTGATAATAGTACATTATTGTACCAAACACAGTGCAAGCAGGGTTTTCGCTTACTGGAAAACAGCGCCGATCTGCGCAGTGTTCTCGCGCCGCGCCGAGATAGCACAAAGTGAATACCTGCAAAAGCGACAAAATCTTTTTCAACTTCAAATCTGCCACCTGCCAGTTGCGTCTCGTCTCTAATTTCTAGCCTAGCAAATACCTATGTCATCTTCGGATGATGATGATTTAATTGCTTCAGATTCTGTGCATACTAAATTAAAAATAAAAAGAGTTAGTATACCATATTCTCAATCGTGAAAGAAACCTATATGGAGAATATTAATTATCTCCAATATTTGTCGTCTAAATTTCGATTGCTATGCTGCTAATGCCTTTTGTCCCAAATAGGGTTTTTATTCAAAAATTGCAGCTATTAGTAACTCCTCATCCATCACAAGAGCTGAAAAAACACTGCCACTTACAGTCCGCGCTGTGGTAGCCACCTTGCACGCGGACAAAAGTGTTTGAAGCAGAAACTGTATTACTTATTAAATAATACAAAACCCAAGGAATGCTTTCAGTATTTATTAAAAACAATGATTCACATAAAAAAATGTTAAAAAAATTACGACCACCCACCTCAATTCAAGCGTGACAGCGCCGGTGCTGTAGCATTGCCTCTTGAACACGTTGAAAAAATCCTAGCGCTTTGCGAATATCAGCAGCTGTTGCAACAATGGGTCATATGCATAAAACACGAGCATATGCTTTTACGTAGTTTTTTTGAACATATTCAGCTTTGATGCAGCAAAGAGACGGAAGTTGAGTAAAAGCACTTACTACACATTATTCATGCCACTGAATGCTTCCTCTGTTTTATTAACTGGAGTGTCGTATACAAGAGCTTTCATGTGACCCCATAAAGGAAAGTCGAATTCGTTCAGGTCTGGTGAGCGTGGAGGCCATGCAATAGGTGCGTCCTTACATTCACTCTTTTTAAATTTTGTTTCGATGATATGTTCCCTTACGGCTAACGAATAATGTGGTGGAGCGTGGCGCTCTCTACTCGAAATTTCTGCTACGGCGCTGTCACCTGTCACGTATGCATTGATGCGGGTGGTCGTAATTTTGAGCATCTTTTGATGTTAATCATTGTTTTTGATAATACTTCGAGCCTTCCTTGGGTATTGTATTATTTTATAACACAGTTTCTGCTTCAAACACGTTTCTCCATGTACAAAGTGGCTACACCACAGCGCAAACTGTAATTTCCCATTATCACCTTACCAAAGCGCATGCGCCTATAGGTTTATCAGTAAAAAAACGTTTATTTTGGCGAGATCTATCATCCCTTAATTTTTGGCACAATAGTTTCGGAACATCCTGTATGCAATACACTCAAAATGATGCCTTGTAAGTTGAAACTCAATTCAACATCAAAAATATCGTATCATAATATCATATAGTCAGTAATGGATTCGATTTTCAAAAATATTCGTACAAAAGAAATCGATACTTATTACAAAACCTTTGAATATAAAACTACAGGAAGGAGCATAACCTCGAAGCTGCGCAACCAGAATGGAGGTTGCATATGGCCGATTAGTATTTCCGGTTTGGCCGTGGAGTAACGCAATAAATTATGATAAAAACTTAAAAACCTTAATTGGAAAATGTTCATAGATGTTTAATTTTTTAATTTTGAATTTTATTGGAGTCGAAAATATATTAACATTAAACCACACACACAATTACTCTTGTCGCGCTAGTCTCAGTGCTTATTATCACTTAAAACCGCTAAAATCCATTAAACATCCACTTTAATGAGGATACAGCGAATCACCAAATCAAATGATGAGTCATACTTGGAGGCTCAATATGGCCGTTTCCGTCCCTGCGTTGACTGTAGTAACATATAGAAAACGCTGGTTCCTGTAGTTTTATATTCAAAGTACAAAACAGATACAACACTATTAAAATTATATATGACTAGGACAGACTCTAAATAGGACCCTTGCTGAACAAATTTACTATGATGTTATATTTCCCAATAATTCAACGCGGTCGAAGCGTAAAATATGAAATTATCCATCCAAGTATCCACAGCTCCAACTTTTTTACAAGTTGATCATTGATATATCCGTGGTTTTGAATTCACGAAACAGTAAATCCCTCGTTAGGTATTTTATGTAAATGAACACATCAAAAATTACATTCGACGTTTTCGCCTAAATTGAATGGGTCACTAAATGGTGTTTTAGATTACAACTAGTTCTAAACTTAGTGTTGCATATGTTGCATTTGAAATTATTCTTCTTATCCGAATGAGTGAATATATGTATCTTCAAATTGTATTTTTGTTTAAATTTTGCTTTGCAAGTGGTACATTCGAAAGGATAAATATCCGAATGTATTAATATGTGCCTACTCAAAGAGCATTGTTGTTTAAATTTTGCATTGCAAGTATCACATGCGAAAGGATAAGTATCCAAGTGTGTTGAAATGTGATTCTTTAAATTGCCTTTTCGCTTAAATTTTGTATGACAAGTGTCACATTCAAAGGGATGAAAATCCGAGTGTGTCAACATGTGACTCTTCAAATTTTGTTTTTGTTTAAATTTTGCTTTGCAAATGTAACATTCGAAAGGATGAATATCTGAATGTGTGAATATGTGTCTCCTCAAATAGGATTTTTGTTTGAAGTTTGCTTTGCAAGTGTAACATTCGAAAGAATGAATATTCGAGTGTCTTAATTTGTGATTCTTCAAATCGCTTTTTCGTTTAAATTTTGCTTTGCAAGTGTTACATTCGAAAGGAAAAATATCCAAATGTGATATCATGTGACTTTTTAAATTGCATTGTTGTTTAAATTTTGCATTGCAAGTATCACATGCGAAACGATAAGTATCCAAGTGTGCTAACATGTGTCTGTTCAAATCGGGTTTTCGTTTAAATTTTGCTTTGCAAGTGTCACATTTAAACGTATAAATATCCAAATGTGTCATTGAATGAGTTTTCAAAGCTCCCTTGCTTTCAAATACGGCATCGCATATGTTGCATCGAAAATTTTTCTTAGCAATGTGGATAACATCTGCTCCTGATGAATTAGCGACATTTAAATACTTCTCATCTTTTATAAATATTCCTTTATTTGGGTCTATTAGCTCAATGTGTGAGACTTTTATATCATCCTCTAGATAATCATTATTTACCATAAACCTAAAAAAAAAAAATATCAGATTCATGATTAGATTTTGAAATTACTGTAAATAAATATTGTGAGATTTCAATGAAAGGCCACACTTGTTTTTTAAATGTTTATTATGTAAATAAAGTTACAAAGTAAAAGAAATATAGAGAGTATGTTGACAACTCTTACAGTAATATCAGCATTTGATAATCTGTCAAAGTATCTCTTGATACTTCTAATTACACTAACCATATATGCATCAACCATATTGTCACAATAAGCTAAACGTCCGCCAGGCTGTCAAGAATCGATCGCGGAAATACTAGAATCTAGCGAATTATTCTACTTTAATCTGGAAAATTAGATTATCGTGTGTATTCTAGATTTCACAGGAATAGATTTAGGAATATATAAGAAGGCCGGCATTGGTTTGTAAGTTAGTTTCAGTTCGAGTGTGATACGATTTAAATAGTGATTGTAAAGAGTTTAATTGTTGAGTTTGTTAATAAAGTAATTAGTGTCAGAGTGTTTTGTTAAGTGGAATAAATTATTGCTGTGTTAATTGGACTTTGATTTTTGGAATAAACGAAACGAACAACGAACCCAAGATTTTTGTCAGCAGGCAACCCAAAGCCGCGACAGTAGTGTCAGGAGTTGGATATAAAGGACTGCAGAGTGAAATCCAATTACGGAAGTGCGGGGACACTAGTGTAGTATAAAAACTGAACACTAAGTGAACACTGGGACAGTTAGTGCAGTGCAAATAGTGACAATCACAAAAAGAGACTTAGCCGATCGTGTGAATTACCCCGGAAGTGACTCTATACCCGATTTAGACTGTGATAGTGAATCTTCGAGTGAGTTCTAGAAAATTCTATTTGGAAACTAAGGGAGATATCGAATTTGTGACTTCGCCGACGTATTCGGAACATCAATCGTCATTCAGAAGAGGTTTTTCGAGGAGTTTCGGGAAAATTCTAGAACATTCTATTTAGAAACCAAAGGAGATATCGAAATTGTGACTTCACCGACGTATTTGCTGTATCAATCGACATCTAGAAAAGAAGTTTCAAGAAAATTCCAGAACATTCTATTCTAGAATAAAGCAAGTTATCCAATTTGTGACTTCACCGGCGTGTTTGGAACTTCGAGCAAAGACCAGAAAAGATATTTGAAGAAAGTTCGAGGGAAATTCTAGAACATTCTGTATATGCCTATCACAAGACAACAAGCCAAAATGGACGAACAAAAAGTTGAAGAACTTCTGCGCAAAATGTTGGAACTTCAACAGACCATTACAGACAAGAAGTATTCAGAACTCAAGTTAAATCAAGAGTTCAAAAACCCGACGAGAGTCTGCAAGAATTCGAATCGGAAGTTAAAAGGCTAGTGAGTTTGGCGTTTCCTGCAGCTGGGGAAGACATGCAGGAATGGATGGCAGTATCTGCGTTTATTGATGGTCTCAGAGATTCGAAGATCCAGGAAAACCTAAGAATGTCCAAGTTCAGACAAAGTAGCGAAGCCCTTGTCCGAGCATTAGAACTGGAAGCAATCTTTGGTGCCTCACGACCCAGAATACGAGCAGTGTCCATTGAAGACCCAAAAGATAAACAGTTGTCAAAAGAGGATGGTAGCTTCGAAACTAAAATGAGTAATTTCATGGAGAGAATGGAGAAACTGTTACTAGAAGATAGAAAAATGGGAAACGATTCCAGACAAACACCAACCCCGAGAAACCGAATAGAGTGCTACCGGTGCCATAAACTTGGGCATATTCAACGAGATTGTAGAGTGAGGATGTCCTCTCCATCAAGGGATCGTTTCCAACGCTTTTCGAGATCGAGAGACGCCAGCCCTAATAACAGACAGGGAAACGAGAACTAACCAGTATGGAGGGGCGAATGCTGGTTAGTAATGACGAAGCCCCCAGGGTTGTTTACATAAAATCATTGGGCAGTCATTATAGAGGATTAAAATTCGAAGGACAAATTAATGGAGAATTGAAAACCATTACTTTTGATACGGGTGCTGAAGTTTCCATAATTAAAAGAACATTAGTCAAGTCTCGGGCAATCCAACCGCTCACTAGAAACCTGTCACAACGAACAGTCACCGGCGAATCTGCAGCAGTTCAAGGAGAAGCTATGGTTGAGCTCACTTTTGGATCTACCACCTTCAGGCACAAAACATTAGTCGCCGATATAGAAGATGATTTTATTTTGGGAATGGATTTGATCGGCCAACATGGTTCTCTTTTGATCCTTCCATGAACATCCTTAAATTTGGTAATGAAGAAATTGTCCTAACAACACAAGAAGAATCCGATGCCGTTAAGATCCTGGCCACAACCCCAGTGAGGATTCCTGGAAGTACTGAGAAGATCATTTGCGGAAAATTAGAAACAAACCCTGGGTGTTGCGTTGGGCTAACACGTAATTTCATTGGAGATAAACCAGAAAGATTTCTTGTTGGAAAGACCCTAGTAAGAACAAATGGAGACATTATGATAAGAATTGCCAATGTTTCTTCCGAAACAGTAAGAATAAAAGAAGGAGACATTATTGGAGCTCTCGAACCAGTGAAGCAAATATCGAACTGTGACCTACCAGATAAGCGACATTTTGTGAAATCCAAATTAGATACAGACACCTTGATGCAGACCTTGGCGAAATCATGGAAACATCTCGATGCAGATAGACTTCAAGAAGCCACAGATTTCATTTTGAAAGAAGCAGACGTATTTGTGATGGACAATCAAACCGGCCGAACCAGCTTAATTCAACACAAAATTGATACTGGATTGGCACACCCAATTAGACAACCACCACGACGTATGCCAGTAGCGAAGCAACAGGAAGTGGAAAACCAAATTGATAAAATGCTTCAAGAGGGAATCATTGAAGAGTCAAATAGTCCATGGTCCGCGCCAGTAGTATTGGTTACGAAGAAAGATGGGAGTCTTAGATTTTGTGTGGACTACCGAAAGCTTAATGACGTCACCAAGAAGGACAGCTTCCCTCTCCCAAGAATAGACGATACACTAACAACTCTATCGGGCTCCAAATGGTTTTCCACCTTGGATCTCAAAAGTGGATACTGGCAAGTGGCAATACATGACGATGACAAAGAGAAAACTGCCTTCAGTACCGGTAGCGGACTATACCAGTTTAATGTAATGCCTTTCGGATTGTGTAATGCTCCAGCTACGTTTGAGCGACTGATGCATCTTGTTTTGCGAGGCCTTACATGGAGAACTTGCCTGGTATATTTGGATAATGTCATGATTATGGGAAATTCGTTCCAAGAACATCTCAATAACCTAAAAGAAGTTTTTGACCGCTTCCGGAATGCCAACTTGAAACTCAATCCAAATAAGTGTTTCCTATTTCAAAAGAAAGTGGAATTCTTGGGTCACGTGGTATCTAAAGAGGGCATACAAGTTATGGAAGGAAAAATAGATGCTGTCAGGAACTGGCCAAAACCACGCGACAAACATGAACTAAGTTTTCTAGGATTATGTTCTTATTATCGAAGATTTGTGGAAGGATTCGCCAAAATAGCTGCTCCACTTCATCGATTGACAGAAGAAAAATCAACATTCAATTGGACCCAAGAATGCGATTCCGCATTTAGAAAATTGAAAGGAGCATTATGTACGAGCCCAGTGTTGTCCTATCCTGATTACAAAGGCATGTTGATTTTGGACACAGATGCAAGTAACACCAGTGTTGGAGCTGTCCTTTCACAAATCCAAAACTCACAAGAACATGCCGTGGAGTACTACAGCAGAACATTATCAAAGCCGGAACGAAATTATTGTGTCACCAGAAGAGAGTTGCTTGCCATAGTAAAAGCAGTCGACCATTTTCATAAGTATCTCTACGGACGCAAGTTTCTAATTAGAACAGATCACGCAGCTCTAAAATGGCTTTTAGAAATGAAAACTCCTGAAGGACAGCTTGCTAGATGGATTGAGAAATTGCAGCAATACGATTTCCAAATTAAACATCGACCTGGAAACCTACATAAAAATGCTGACGCTCTGTCTAGACGGCCATGTAAAGAAGATTGCAAACATTGTCAAAGAATCGATATACATGAGAAAAACACTAGTCCAGCTGTAAGAAGAACGGGCCTGATCGTCGATGATAAATGGACTACCAAGCAAATGAGAGAAGATCAGGAGGCAGACCAGGACATCGGGCAAATTCTACATCTTAAAGAAAACGATGAATGTAGGCCAGAATGGAGGGAAGTGTCAAACAAGAGCTTGATTTACAAAGCGTTGTGGGCCCAATGGAACTCTCTGGCTGTAGAAAATGGTTTGCTCAAAAGAGTTTGGGAAAGTGCCGATGGGAAATCCACTAAGAGCCAACTGGTTATCCCAAAAGACCGAGTGGAAGATGTATTAAAAGAAATACACGACGGAACCTCAGGGGCACATTTCGGAGTTAACAAGACTTTGGACAAAATTCGGGAACGTTTTTACTGGGTTCACTACCATGAAGACGTTAAAAGCTGGTGCCGAAAATGCGACATCTGTGCTACCAGTAAAGGCCCTAAACTAAGATCTCGGGGGCCCATGAAACAGTATAACGTTGGTCTTCCATTTGAGAGAATAGCGATAGATGTAGCAGGACCGTTCCCAGAGTCAGAGCGTGGTAACAAATACATCTTAGTTATCATGGATTACTTCAGTAAATGGCCAGAAGTTTTCGCTATTCCCAATCAAGAAGCCATCACTGTTGCCCAGGTGCTAGTGGACGAAGTTTTTAGTCGTCATGGTGTGCCACTAGAGTTACATTCAGACCAAGGACGAAACTTCGAATCTGCCATCTTTAAGAAAGTTTGTGAGATCATGGGCATTCGTAAGACAAGGACAACACCTTTACACCCTCAGTCTGATGGCATGGTAGAACGATTCAATAAGACCATAGAGGAACACCTGACAAAAGTGGTCGCAAAGAACCAACGAGATTGGGACAAGCATTTGTCTCTCTTTTTAATGGCTTACAGAGCGGCTGTTCACGATTCAACAGGTGAAAGTCCGGCTAGAATTGTTTTTGGAAGGGAACTCAGGCTACCTTGCGATCTGATGTTTGGAGTACCCGAAGAAGAACGAAGAGAAATCCGAGATTATCCCGACGAAGTAAGGGCACGACTTCTGGGTATCCATGATTTTGCTCGGGAGCAACTAGCCAGTGACCGAATGAAGACCAGATACGACTTGAAGGCCAATTCGGTCGGATTTCAAGAAGGTGATTTAGTGTGGTTGTATAACCCAGTAAGGAAGAAAGCAGTATCACCGAAATTGTCTTCAGCATGGGAAGGACCCTATAGAGTAATCAAGAGGATCAATGATTTGGTTTATCGAGTCCAGCGCAACACCAGGAGTAAGATGAAAGTTGTACATCTGGACAGGTTGGCGAAATATCATGGGCGTGAAGTTGATCGGGACGATCAACCTTAAGAGGAGGGCAGTGTCACAATAAGCTAAACGTCCGCCAGGCTGTCAAGAATCGATCGCGGAAATACTAGAATCTAGCGAATTATTCTACTTTAATCTGGAAAATTAGATTATCGTGTGTATTCTAGATTTCACAGGAATAGATTTAGGGATATATAAGAAGGCCGGCATTGATTTGTAAGTTAGTTTCAGTTCGAGTGTGATACGATTTAAATAGTGATTGTAAAGAGTTTAATTGTTGAGTTTGTTAATAAAGTAATTAGTGTCAGAGTGTTTTGTTAAGTGGAATAAATTATTGCTGTGTTAATTGGACTTTGATTTTTGGAATAAACGAAACGAACAACGAACCCAAGATTTTTGTCAGCAGGCAACCCAAAGCCGCGACAATATTATTTAGATAATGCACATAGTAAAATTAAATTCTAAAACTATAACTAACTATACAAATACGTTTCAATTCCCAAGTATATTATGTACCTTGTTAATTTCTGGTGACTATGTTTGGAGATAGATTCCTTGGTATAATTTCTTTAGATAAATAATTATTAAATTTGTCTAATCTGTAACTTTACCCTCCCAGGAATATTTTTATTATAGCCTTGAGATTTTACCTACCATTTAACATCGGTAACCATGGCCTGGTTATCTTAATTGGAACCCTCAGGTTTAGTTTAAACTTTTCACAATAGGTACCTAGATGGTAATATGTAATCAAGCAGGAGTCTTCTAAGTTTAGTTGAATTCTCAGAGTGTCTAGATCTTTACTGATTAAGCTTTATAGGTGATTGAGAATTCCCTAGATCAAATTTAATGAAGTTTCTTTTGTTTCGCACCCTCATTTAATGCATTTTTTTAATTGATACTAATTGAACCTAATTAATGTTTAATGATGATTTTTTCATTTCTACTCCCATATTTATTGTTTCATAGAGGTGATTCTCTTATGTAAGGTAAAACGCAGTGGACTTCGTAGCACTACAGAGTACTTCTTCTGGGGTATTAGATGATTGGAAGATCCATCAATTCAGGAACATTTAAGCGAATAATAATTGTTAGATATAAGATGATTGTTTACAATTCAAGGTTAGGAAACATTAAAGCTATTAATAATAGTTTTTGAAACATTAGATAATTGAATGCAAAAGAAAACACAAAGTCTTCCTCCACAAAAATTATGTGAAGGAAGACTTTGTGTTTTCTTTTGTATCAAATTTCAACTACACTTTGAGTCATGGATTACTTTTTAAAATTCATAAGATAATTAGCTACAATTCTATGGTGAAGGTAAAATTTTATTGTTAAAATTTGTGAAGGAGGTTTGTTCAAATTGGGGTTAACTCCAATAAATGTATCGGCCTCATTGATTTTTTTTTTGAAAAAACATTTTCAAAAATACGATTTCTTTTCCAAGTTTTAGACACTTTGGGCACAAACTTGGTAGCACTCAAAGTTCCGGTAATAGTTACTTGAATGGTTCTTGGTGCAACGTTGTTTCCACGTTGTATGAGGAGAAAACCCGAACCCACTTGATTGAGCTAGCAGAAAAGTTAAACGTCGAACTCTGGACAATCTGTTTTCTTACTGATCATTTCCGTGGATTTCTTGATTCTATTCTTACTTGAAATAAAGGAAGGAGAGAATATATTTCGGAAAAATTTTGGATATACAGTAGACTCGCGCTAGTGTGAACACAAAAAAACCGGACGTGTTCATATTATCGAGATGTTCACACCATCGAAGGTCTACCTAAAAATACAAAATATTGTCAGCAATGGTCTCTAAACTTAAAATTTAAGAAAAATTAATACAATAGGTACTTGCAAACACATCCATTAAGTAAATTTTCCCAGTTTATTGAATAAAGTGAGATGTAATTTTTGTCTGAATGGTTCTAGCTGACCATGGATCGCTACCCACTTTGTCTTGAATGTTTCTTAGGCTTTCTGTCACTAACGCCTGTCACTAACGCTCTTGCTTTGCTGGCAATCTTCTAGAATTTTTGACTTCTCTAGAAGTCTGTTCTCACAAGAGTCCCTGACCAGTTTGGAAACTGTCAGTAACAATCGCTCAATTAAGTTACTGATTTATCTTGGGGCGACGGCATTGAAAACATGCATGGGTTACCACGGGCGATGCATTCTGACAGTTTGCAAACTGTCAGAGACACTTGTGAGAACAGAGAGTGAAAAAAATTGTGTTTTCGTCAATTCCATAAAACTAGGTAGGTAATTAACCACAACAAACAACAAACTAAAAACTTATAGAGTTTTGAACTTGCTCTTGACACGCTGCCACTTGTATATTCCACAATAGAGTGAATGCAGTAACTCAACATATCTGTGCACTCCTTGTCTCAAAACATTCGGGAAACATCAGAATTAGACGGAAACAACCGATAAAAACAACAAATAGGCAGAAAACGCTTAAATTCGTGGTCAACTCCATTGTTCATACTACCGAGATTCTCAAAAGTTCACACTACAGAATATATAATGTATTAATTCTGGCTGTTCATACTACTGGGAGGTTCACACAAGCGTGTGTTCACACTAGCGCGAGTCTACTGTATTACAAAATATTACTGGACTACATAATAACTAAGTGATAGCATCCGATTTATATAATGATTCTAACAGATAGAATTCTAAAATTGGAAATTTACTATCTAAACACAATATAATATGTCCCACGTGTCAAGCTTCTTCCATTCACGTTTAAAAAATTTCATCACATTACACTTCCTTATACATGGTGGGGTACGAAAAACTTCCCACTCAGTTGTTATATGTGTTAGTTACCTGATACCTGAGATTCCACAATGTATTTGATTACAAGCAATTGACGTCACACCATTTGACAAGTTTATTCAACGTCATTTTTAATAAAATCATAGTCAGTAACGGATTTGATTTCCAAAAATATTCATACAAAAAAATCCACACTTGTTGAAAACAGATACAACAGGAGGAGAAGCCGGAAATTTCTCTTCCCGCACTTTAGGAAAATAGCTATTCTTCAAATGTCAAAATCTCCAATCAAAAATCCTGACCAATAAAGAAACAATAATGCGGCGTACGTTTTCGTAATCGAAGCACTGTTTGATATGCTTTTTTTTTGAATACCCGTTATATTCCCCAAATTCAACGAGTCCGGAGCGTCAAATATAAAGTTATCCACCCAAATATCTATAGCTCTAACTTTTTTACAAGTGGATCATTGAGCTTTCCGTATCTTTGAATTTCCAAAACTTAACATTAAAACCCTCGTTTATACTAATTGAATTTGAATGTTTAATGGACACATCAAAAACTACATTCAAAGTTTTCGCCTAAGTTGAATGCGTTACTGAATGGCGTTTTAGATTACAACTGGTTCTAAATTTGGCGTTGCATATGTTGCATTTAAAATTATTCTTCTCATTCGAATGTGTTACTATGTGCCTCTTCAAATTGTTTTTTTGTTTAAATTTTGCTTTACAAGTGTAACATTCGAAAGAATGAATATCTGAATGTGCTATCATATGCCTCTTCAAATGGCTTTTTCGTTTAAATTTTGCTTTGCAAGTGTTACATTCGAAAGGAAAAATATCCAAATGTGATATCATGTGACCTTTCAAATTGTATTGTTGTTTAAATTTTGCATTGCAAGTATCACATGCGAAAGGATAAGTATCCAAGTGTGTTAAACGGTGATCCTTTAAATTGTTTTTTCGTTTAAATTTTGCATGACAAGTGTCACATTCAAAGGGATAAATATCCAAGTGTGTCAACATGTGACCCTTCAAATGCTGTTTTTGCTTAAATTTTGCTTTGCAAGTGTCACATTTAAACGGATAAATATCCAAATGTGTCATTGAATGGGTTTTCAAAGCTTTCTTGCTTTCAAATACGGCATCGCATATGTTGCATCGAACATTTTTCTTAGCAATTCGGATAACATCTGCTCCTGATGAATTCGCGACATTTATAAATATTCCTTTATTTGGGTCTATTAACTCAATGTCTAAGACTTTTATATCGTTTTCCGTGTCATCCACTAGATAGTCATTATTTATCATAAACCTAAAAAAAAGAATATTAGATTTATAATTATTATTAAACTTTTAAATTATACTAGATAAGTAGTAGGAGACTTTAATGAAAGGCCACACTTGTTTTTTAAAACTTTAATGTATTAATAAAGTTACAAAGTAAAAGAAATATAGACAATATAGTTGATAGCTCTGACAAAAAGGCAGCAATCAATGTGAAAAAAAAAACAGTAGTGCCAGCATTTAATAATATGTCAAATTATCTCGCGATACTTCTAATTACACTAACCATTTATGCACTAAATATATTTAGATGATGCACATAGTATTGAACTATAACTATAGAAATATTACTGGACTATAACATCCGATTTCTGTAATGATTTTTACAAATAGTATTGGAATTCTGTTTGTTTTTTATTTATAAAATTGAGAATTTACTACCTGAAAAAATATATTTCCCAAAATTTGGAGTTTATGAATATAATACAAAATCTTCACATACAGAATAGTTTTCATCTTAATATTACATCAAAACGCATTTAACTTAATTTTTAGTAAAGGATTAAAATACCCTATGGAATAAGTGAGACATTTCATTTTGGTTGACTTGGGGTGTCACAGATTTTCTTCATTTTTTTTTTTTTTTCGAAGTGGAAACTTATTTAGACTTGTTCAGCACATTTTTTTTCAGGATAGTGAATGAGATTATAAAATGAGATTATAAAATCCGTCACGCTCGAATATGTAACGCTCATTCGGGTTCAGTGATGTTGAATATTTAAGTGTGTTAAAATATGTTCATCTAAATTCTTTTTTTGTTTAAATTTTGCTTTGCAAACTTCACATTCAAAAGGATGAATATCCAAGTGTGTCGACATGTGTCTCCTCAAATATCGTTTTTGTTTAAATTTTACTTTGCAAGTGGTACATTCGAAACCATAAATATCCGAGTGTGTTAATATGTGTCTGTTCAAATCGGATTTTCGTTTAAATTTTGCCCTGCAAGTGTCACATTCAAAGGGATGAATATTGGAGTGTGTCAACATGTGCTTAGCCAAATAGCGTTTTTTTTTGAATTTTGCTTTGCAAATGTTACATGCAAAAGGATAAATATTTGAGTGTGTCGATTTATGCTTCTTTAAATTGCTTTGCTGTTTAAATTTTGCATTGCAAGTGTCACATGCAAAAGGATGAGTATCCAAGTGTGTTAAAATGTGATCCTTTAATTCGTCTTTTCGTTTAAATTTTGCTCGACAAGTGTTACATTTGAAAGGATGAATATTTAAATGTTTTATTATATGCCACTTCAAATTGCTTTTTTGTTTAAATTTGTCTTTGCAAATGTCACATTCAAAAGGAAAAATACCCGAGTGTGTCAACATGTGACTCTTTAAATAGCGTTTTTGTTTAAATTTTGCTTTGCAAGTGTCACATTTAAACGGATAAATATTTATATGTGTCAATAAATGGGTTTTTAAAGCTGCCTTGCTTCTTAATTTGGCATCGCATATGTCGCACAGAAACTTTTTTTTAGTTTTGTGAATAACATCTACTGATGGATTAGCGACATTTGAATATTCCTCATCTTTTATAAATAATATTCCTTCATTCGGGTCTAATAACTCAATGTGTGAGACTTTTATATCGTTTTCAGTGTCATCCTCTAGAAAGTCCTTATTTACCATAAACCTAAAAATTTTTTTATTAGATTCCTAATCAGATTTTGAAATTACATTGGGTAGAATGTGTGAGATTTTAATGAAACACCACACTTGTTTTTTAAATGTTTATTGTAAAAATAGAGTTACAAAGTAAATGAAATATAGAGAATATAAATCCTATGTTAACTCTTACAGTAGTTGTATTTTTTTACACTGAGGAGGAGCTCCGGGGTATTACGCGCTTATTCCTTTGGAAAAGTGTTTGTTGTACCTGAAGTGCACAACCCAGCGCATCTGTTTCTTTCAAATCAGGATCCATTAACACCGAAGCGAGTAGCTTTAGTGCTTTGAGCTCTTGAAATAAATACAACTAATAGTGCCACCATTTGATAATCTGTCAAAGTATTTCTTGATAGTCCTAATAACACTGACCTAATATGCACTAACCATATTTAGATGGCGCACATATAAAACTGAATACTTGTTAATACTAAATAAGTTTATTGAGCCTAAATACATAAGAGATAATTTTTTTCATATTTGCTAAGAGTGCGGTGACTCAGCCAACCCAGGATTGCCTAACAAACCATTGTGGTGGGATGTGATTTGACTGTCCAACTAAACTCAAAAAGAAAGAGTGTGTAAAGTATTTAGGAGTTTTTATTGATCAATGCTTAAAATATGAGAAACATATTGAATATATAACAAATAAGCTAAGAAAGCTCCTGTATAAATTCCTATAAGTTAGGCAAATCCTTAAGCGAAAAGCTATTAAAATGATGTATCATTTCCTTGTTGAATCTGTCCTAGGATATGGATTGGTTGCATGGGGCCTTGCGTCTCAAGCCAGTTAATGTGATACAAAAAACCATAATAAAAATAGTTTTATTTAAATATAGACTTTATTTAGTGATGCTAAACTGTTTTCCTTACCATTTGCTCACTGTTAAAATTTTGGCTCGATTTATGGTCAAATATGATACCTTTAAAACTTACAAAAGTACAAATGCGGGTAAACTTATTATCGGTCCCAAGATCTATGATCAGGTTCATATACACAGACTTGAAAATGTTCAACTTAAATTTATAAAATATGCTAAATATAAACTTCTTCGTAATGGCATTGAACTTGATAATGATCAGACTATGTTATATCTGGATTAAGCATTTTTTGTCCGCAGAAGAGAATACTATGATTTATGTTTCGCATTTGATATCCTGAACCATTGTATCAAGAGTTCAGAAACAAGTTTGGAAACATTCCGGATTCGTATACCTTGCTATCCAACACGTACTAGGGCCTTGATGCATATACCAATTTTCCATTATTGGTATAGTCCTGTCAATAGAGTGTCCGCGAATGCGAATAAATTATGTGAGACATTAGACTTTTTCAACATGTCATATGAGATTTAGAAGCTGTGCAAAAAGAGCTGTTTTAGATTAGGTAGTTTGAGTTATTAATCTTACTTGCAAATTTGTAAATGTCGATTCGTTGAAGAATAAATAAATAAATAAATAAACTTTTTGCCTGATCTCAAATGCACATCATTATTCTGTTGCCAACTATTATTTGAAAAAAGCCTGGGTAAAAGAGCCATTTCATTCTGACCAAACGAATGTAGGTACGTTTTAGGTGCACGTATACTAGGTACTTACCTGGCTTTGTTGAAGATCTGACAGAGGGACCTTCTTATTAATTTCGGCGCAATACCTGAAAAAATTCATATATTAAATAAATAAATTAATAAATAAATAAGTCTTTATTTTCAACAGGAATAATCCCAATTAAGTACAGGAAAAAGTACGAAAATACAATAGGATTAACAAGCAACTTAACCTATGAAGTAAAAGAAAAGCAGGTAGAGACAAAAATGGTATTATAAGTAAATGCAAGTAAACTATAAATAAGGGAAGACAATACAAACAAAATTAAAGTATGGTATTACAAAAAAAGAGAAGGTAAGTAAGTTGGGCCAAAATCTTAATATGCAGTTCATCCTGAATTATTGAGTGTATAGAATAGACATTCATGTTACAGTCTCCAGAAAAAGCATTAAAGACTCTGCACAGAAAAAATACCTAAAGGACTTCTGTATAACATGTTGGTTCTGGCAATCTGCAAATAAAATGTCTCATTATACCTACTCACTAGCATAGGGACCCTGTAATAAATGCTTTGAAGAATATTTAGACAGTCTATTTTAGATTATAGAAACTTGACAGCTTGCACCTTTCGTCTATGAGCTAAAGACACCTCATCAAACTCCAAAAGCAACGAGGTATGGTCAAAAACCCTATCGTGATAGAAACCATATGTTTTAGAATTAAGGTACTTAAGAAAACGACTTTAAATAGACTCACTTGCATTGGTGTAATAATTATATATTGAGATATGGATCCGTAATCAAGTTTTGTTCTAACAAAGGTATAATAGTATAGAAGCTTAAACCTACTCCAATTAGTCATATTACAATAATCTTTCAAACCAAAATTCATAAAAATAGTGCAAACCGTTTTCGAGATAATTGAGACGTTCCATATTTAAAACTCGCTCTGTATATTACATATGTATAAGGCGCCGGTCACAAATTCCCCTAGCGGCAGTTTTCGAAAGAATTTGTATATAAAACAATTGGTCTTTTGACAGAAGCCCAATATAGTCTTAAGGCCGGGATAGACGTTCCTTCATGTCCATCAACTTGCTTGCGCAAACTTATATGAAATGAAAAATCTAAAATAACAGTTCGTTTGTCCATCGATTGCCCATGTTTGCCCACCCAATAACTTCTTTTGTCCACCCTCCAAAAAAAAGTTATTGGAAAAATCTCGAGAAAAATAAAATGTTGATAACTTTTTTTATGACCAATGTGAAATCACTGTTCGTTTGCACATCGAATGCACCACGAGGGGTCAACCACTGTGCTTACAAATGTACAATGAGTTCCATATTTAGCAATCACTGATCCCAACGTTGGGCGCCAATTTATTATATTCTTTTAACAAAACCCTAATAATATTAGTTTAATAAAAATATTATTTAGAAGGGAAAGAGAGGTTAAATAGGCAGGGGTAACTAGGGGTGGATGAATTACCTATGTGAGGGGGCGGCAGTTCAGAAAAACAGACAGAAAGGGTACCTCCGTTTTTAGGGCAGCCGACTAGCTCTCACTGCGGAGAGGGGTGTGAGTAACTAAAATCAGAAATGAGCGCCACCTGCTTTAGTGCCCTACAGTTAAACGGAGTCCCTGATGATCTGAAAACAGGAAATCTCTGATAATACTGCACCGGCCTAAAACTTCCAATGGGAAATAACAAAATAATAGCCTGAAATTTAAATAACTCCCTTATTATTTAATACAATATTCAATGTACTGTAGTACGGCCCTGATAAATGGATCCTTCAATATTTATATATATTTCAATAATTTAAATAAAAATAATCACTGGCCCAAATTAGTAAATAATGTAAAGTCAGAAAAATACCTTACATTCTGGTTCATTATGATGATCAAAAGTTATAATTAATTTCCTAATACATTCATTGAGTTCAAATAAGTAAGGGTGATAATTAAGTACTGTTCACACAACCCTTTCAATCAATATCAAAATACTCAAAATACCGTCGTAAATAGATCTTTTTAAACCTGGTGTACAGACCCAATAATTGCGGATTGTGAGTGTTAGACGTGTGTTTACACTAATTTGGACTACTTGGAATGTTCCAGGAAATCAAAATAATATGGTAAGTAAATGTAAAATTACCTTAATTTAAACCTAAAGGTAATAAGGTAATTTTCAAAACAGGTAGTGGTAATTCAACTGGCTATAATATTGAAGAGTACAAGTGGTTGCAGGTAAGAGGCTCCAGCTCCAAAGGACATGGTGGAGCCCTTGATACAGACGGGGTGGATGGTTCCCAAAACGGCACAACAATACGCAAACCTGAGTATGTAGTTATTTGATGGAGTGGTACTACCAGGAACCTCTTGGGGGACGAGTGAGATTCACAGGTCCCAAAAGCTCCACAAGCAATCTATCAGGTCCAGGATTGAGCACCAGCAATTCAGGGTAAATACTGCAATCAATTACGTTTTTGGGGACATAAAACTCTAACAGGGATCAGAATACAAAATAAAATGATGAATAATAGGGATTTACCAATGTGGATTGGCCTTTTCGACAATCAACAAGTGACACGAATCACACTTATTTTCCAGAATTTGGGTTTTTATTTACTAAAATCTTGTTAAATTAGTAAATACTTGCTGTGGTGTTATATAAGAATATTAGCCACCGTTTAACGCTAAATTACTTCACAAATATTCATTCAAATTGGCCAAAATGCCTCAGAAGAACGCTATAACGTGGCTTCTCTTCTGCGTGATTCCAGAAAAAGAAAAATTCCTCCAATAGTAGAATTTCTGGTTACATGAACCGAACTTTAAGGAATTTTTCGTTTATTTTTGGACAGTTCGAATTAATGCATATTGCGCATTCGATACTCAATATTCAAATTTTGGTGCCACAGTTGACTTAAGTTAATTGTCTGATTTAAACAATTTCCTAACTCTACTATTATTTGTTTACATATTCCTATTCTAATCGTAACAATCCTATCTAAATTTTCTTATTATTTTAGGCTGGAAACCTGATGTTTTCAAAGTTGCACGCTGGAAACCTCTGCAAAAATAGGGAAAGGCTGATTTACCTGATTCCTACAGGACAGTACAGAAAACAAACTAGTGAAAACTCAAAAAAAATGGTAAATATTTTGCTCCATACGATCTTATCTTATCTTGAATCAATCTTATTTTCAGAGATCGACAGAAGCTGTGGATATCATGGAGAATAATTATTGTGACCGTTATGTGAAATATATATTGAAGATTGTATACTATTAGTTCCCTTTATTCCGCGCTAGGCAAAATCAGGCAAGGACAGAGTAGTGAAAGACCAAAGGCAGCAAAAATATGCCGAACAATTTCCTAACTTGATTGACTGAAAATTAGACACGCAACAAACTTTCCTTCTTTTCTGCTAAAAGTTTCACAATTTTCCCTTGAGTAGTTTATCAAAAAAATATCAAAATGTAAGAAAATGTATTTTTGCTTAATTTAAATTTTACAAGTAGATTTTCATCAATTTCCCATTATGCACTGGAAAAATTTGGAAACTTAGTATGATGAGCTCCTAACTTTCCTCTTCTTATCCTGAAAGTTTCACAATTTTCCCTTGAATCGTTTTCTGGAAAAATATCAAAATGTAAGAGAATGCATTTTTGTTTAATTTAGATTTTGCAAGTTGATTTTCATTAAATTCACATGGTGTGTTTTACTGGAAAAGTTTGAAATTTTAGTATGATGAGCTCCTAACTTTTCTCCTGAAAGTTTCACAATTTTCCCTTCGGTAGTTTTCCAGAAAAATGTCAAAATGTAAAAGAATGACAATGAATGCATTTTTGCTTAATTTAGATTTTGCGACTTGATTTTCATTAATTTCTCAGGGTATTCTTTTTAAATGGAAAAGTATGAGATTTTAGTATGATGAGCTCCTAACTTTTCGCTTTTTCTCCTGAAAGTTTCATAATTTTTCAGAAAAAAATAAAATGTCGAAGGGTATTTCACTGGCCACGCCACAATATATGTACAAATTTTGATATAGTATTGCGGCAGTAATTTCTCAATAGCTCAGAATGCCTTGCAATAAAATGCAATACCTTGCAATGGTGCACAATACTTTGCAGTAGTCTACAATAATTCGCAGTGTTCCACAATACTCTACAATATGCTCGCAATAACTGACAATATCATTACAATAATCTAAAATACTATCACAATAGCTTGCAATAGGTTTGCAGTAGTTCTTCACTTTAATTTTTATACTCTTGTCGATAAAAATCCCTAAAATTATCTCTTAGAATGTTGTGTTTTAGTGTATGGTTTTCTTATATTTGATAAGTTCTTTGGAATATTTTTGCAGTAGCATGCTATATATTTAATTTTTGCATCAGGACACAAATGCACATGGCATGCGCATTCAACAATCTCTATACCAAAAGCTATACATCAGCATCTATCACTTGTTGGGTATAAATCTGAATACGGATTTTCATTTTTGTTGCACTTTATTATAACCTTAACCCCGAGGGGCTTTTCACCCAAGGAAAATATGAAATATTAGTTTTGTTTAATCACTAAACAATGTAGAGAAGGTTTATAAATAATTACGAGGCACACTATACGTAAACAGGTGTTCTTTAATAGTCAAATAGACAAGAGCAGTTATTAGCGATACATGCAGGTATAACATCACGGTTAAGACTGAGGTTACAGTGTTGTCAATTCAACTTATACAAAAGTACCTAGCTACATATAAATCATATATTACACGCCCCACCCAAAGAATAAAAAAAATAAATAAACAAATTCAATGTCTTTTAAAATCTGTTCGGAGGGCGACTGACTCTTCCACTTCTTGTCACATAACCATTGTCAACAATTGGAACATCATCTCTTCTCTCTGATGGATCTTCGGTTTTAATTGACAACCTAGCTCGTTTATCAACATCTGGGCTGACTGTTGGTTGTCTAAGTCTCAAGTGACTTCTATTCCGTCGATATTCGCCTTCATTGACCCGAACTACATAATCATTATAGTCATTTTTCTCTACTACAACTCCAGGGTTCCACCTTCTTATCCCCTCTTGCAGAAGAATCGGGTCACCCACGTTCAATTCTGACAACTTTTTTGTAGATCTGTCATGATAGCGTCTTTGTTTCTCTTGATTCAGAAGCATATCTGCACGAGCTTCTTTAATTGAAAATTTAGGTGTCAAAATTTCAGTTTTTACAGGTAAGTTCGTTCTAAACTTTCTGCCCATTAAAAGAGTGCATGGGGCTGGTAAATTTTGCTTTGGTGTCGAATTATAATCCATAATTGCTAAAAATGGATCTTTTTCTGTCTGAATAGCTTTATAAAATAGGCCTTTGACAGTTTGTATAGATCGCTCTACCATACCATTGCTTTTTGGGTACTTAGGGCTTGATGTACTCAATTGAATGTCATATGTTTTAGCAAATGTCAAATATTCTGTGGAGCTGAAGGGAGGTCCATTGTCGGAAAAAAGTTCCATAGGAAGTCCATTTATCGCAAACACATTTTTTAAGCATGTAATGACACTTTGCGCGGTTTTACTTGTAAGTTTATTAACAACCACGAATTTAGAAAAATAATCAACTAGTAGCAAGAAATCTTGCGACGCTACTGTCATAAAATCTATGGCGATTTTTTGCCACGGAAATTCAGGCACATCGTGAGAATTTAAAGGTTCGCGCACATTGGTTTTTGCATATTTCTGACACGTTATGCAACTAAGTACAAGTTTTTCAACATCGCGCATAAGCCCAGGATAATAAATCGCTTCTTGAGCCTTTTTTTTACAAGATACGACTCCTTGGTGTGATTGGTGAATTATTTTCAAAAACTCACTTTTTAAAGATTCAGGTATAATCAATCTTTTTTGATAAAATAAAACATTATCGTGTAAAAATATAGAGTATCTAATGGGCCAATAAGGTTTCACATCACCTGGTACTGAAGATTTATGCATAGGCCACCAATTTAAAACATAGTACTTAATTTTTTGTAGCACATGATCAAAATCAATTTCTTTTTGCAATCGCTCCTGATTTTCTTTGCTTGTTGAAATCACAGAATAAACTTTTAAGTTATTTTCCAAATAACTTGTGTCAATAAGGTCGCTCATAGGGTCTCGACTTAACGTATCAGGAATTTTTAAATTTTTTCCAGGGACATACGTCAAGTTAAAATGATATCTCATTAAGCGCATAGCAAGTCTTTGTATTCTTGGTGACATCTCATCGAGTGGTTTTTTTAAAAGACCAATTAATGGACGATGGTCAGTCTCAGCTTCAAAAATAGTACCATAAAGATAAAAGGAAAATTTTTCACATCCAAATACCAATCCAAGTAATTCTTTTTCTATATGGTTGTAACGCCTTTGTGTGGGTGTTAAAGAAACTGAAGCAAACTCTACAGGCCATCCTTCTTGCGAGATTGTTGCACCAAGGCCATAAGGGCTAGCATCTACTGATAGTACTGTTTTCTTTTTTGGATCAAAATAATGTAAGGTAGTTGCTGAAGAAACCAGTGACTTAATTTTATCAAAGCAAACTTGGTCTGTTGACGTCCATTCCCACACGTTTTTTTCACTAAGCAGTCGTCTTAAAGTACTTGTTTGGTTTGATAAATTCGGAATGAATTTGGCTAAGTAAACAACCATTCCTAAAAAACGTTGTAAATCTTTTTTGTTCTGTGGGGGACACATGTCAGAAATTGCTTTAGTTTTGTCAAAATCTGGGGTAATTCCTATATCACTAATTTGGTGTCCCAAAAAGTTTATTTTTTGAAGACAAAATTTTGATTTTTCAAAATTTAGAGTAAGGCCGCTTTTTTCAATTTTGTCCAACACAGTTATCAAATTTTTGTTATGCTCTGTCACTGAACCGCCATATACCAATATGTCATCAAAATATGTTATTTGGCCCCGTACATTGTCCAAAAGTTCATGCATATACCGCTGAAAAAATTCCGGCGCACACGTAAGACCATAGGGTAGTCTTAAATAACGGAATCGTCCAAAGGGCGTTGTGAACGTGCACAATAGAGAGCTTTCGTAGTCCAACGGTAACTGTAAAAATGCAGACGACGCATCCAGTAACGAAAAATATTTCGCGCCAGCTAGTTGTGTAAACAAAGTGTCCTGGGTTGGAATAGGGTATCTTGAACGTTTTACGTATTTATTCAAAAATACCGGATCCATACAAATACGGATATCCGTACCCTTATTTTTCGGAACGACAACAATCGGATTTTGCCATTCTGTTGGCTCAGTAACCGGAATAATTAAATTATTTTGTACCATATCATTAAGTTTTTCTTTAACCTTGTCTCTAAGTGCTAGGGGTATTTTTCTCGTACCGCTTATAAACGGGACCGCACCTTTAGTTAACGTTATCGTAAAGCATTTGTTAACCTTACCGATACCGGAAAACACATTATTATATTTTTGCAATATATCTTGCAATTCACCATTTTTTATTTCATTTATTGTCAAATTTTGGTTATCATTTACTAATTGAAATTTTTGCGCAGCCGTAAGACCTAATATTGATTTTGACACGTCATTGTTCAAAATGTAGAATAACAAATTATGCGAAAAGTTTTTGTACACGCACTGCAAAAATATTTGACCTAAAACGTCAATTTTATGGCCCGTGTAACTAGACAAGGTACTTGCCGCGGGTAACAGTTTTTTACAGTCAATTTTTAACTTTTGATAGTCTGAAAAATTCAAAATATTAACCTGGCTGCCTGTATCGACTTTTAGGCTAATATCACAGTCAAGAATTTTTATTTTTTCGAACCAGTCTATAGAGTCTACGCGAGAGTCTTTTTGTATTGTCCAAACCAAATTTTTGTCATTGTCTTCATATTTTTCACATTCAGATTCACTGTTAGAGCTAGAGTCTTTATAGATTTCATGTACATAGCCTTTTTTAGGGCAAAATTTTCGATAGTGCCCTTTTTCATGACACAAAGAACAGTATCTATTTATAGCAGTGCACTTACCCTTTTCATGCTGATAACCGCACCGGGAGCAAAGGTTGTTTTCGTATTTTTTACCTTTATCCTGCTGTGCTCCTCCACTCTTATTCTGTGAATACTGACCAGTTGATTTGTGACCAGAATATCCTGCATCTTTCGAATATTTTTCACTCGATTTTTTACCGTAGTAACCGTAGTCTATTTTTCGTACGGCGTTCACTTCTTTCGCGATTTCCCGCTGCGTGAAAACACTACTTTCCATTGACCTACAGATGTCTATTGCCTGACTTAACTCTAAGGTAGAGTACTGAAGAAGTTTTTCTTGGATTCGGGGGTCGCGTACACCCAAAACAATCCTATCCAAAATTAAAACATCCCTTTCTTTAAATTCACAAGTGTTTGCAAGTTGTTTTAAAGCCGTTACGAATTGATCAATACTTTCACTCGGTAGTTGGTCGCGTTTAAAAAACTTAAAATGCTCGTAAATTAAATTTTTTCTAGGGCTGCAATAACTATCAAACTTCCCCAATACAATAGCGTACTTCTTTTCATCGCCCTCGGTTTCATATTCGAAGGTGTTGAATATTTTTAACCCCTCATCCCCTAAACAGTTTAAGAGAATAGCGATTTTTACTTTATCATCTTTAGAATTTTTTCCTGTAGCCAACAAGTAAAATTCGAATTTTTGTTTCCAAAATGACCAGCTATTAGCAATATTATTTCCCTCAAATGAGAAAGGTTCCGGAGTTCTACCTTCAGACATGGTAAAACTTTAACACGCACTAGTGTAGGTACTTTAAAAAAAAAATTAGAGACAATTATATTTATTTTTTCAAACTCGCACTAATTACGTAACGTTTTACGCGTAAAACAGCTATTTCAGCTTTTGTCTAGGGTAGTTTTCCTCCGCGCGAGTCTAACCGACAAAGTCCGACAACAACGCACAATTTCGCGTTAATCTTTGTGATTTTTTTTTTTTCCTGCAGCCTGCCGCTTATCACTAGACAGGAATTTCTCACCGGTACAAAAAACCAAAAAAACACACTATTTATTTGCCCGTTTTTTCCGCTGCCACCATATGAGATATTAGTTTTGTTTAATCACTAAACAATGTAGAGAAGGTTTATAAATAATTACGAGGCACACTATACGTAAACAGGTGTTCTTTAATAGTCAAATAGACAAGAGCAGTTATTAGCGATACATGCAGGTATAACATCACGGTTAAGACTGAGGTTACAGTGTTGTCAATTCAACTTATACAAAAGTACCTAGCTACATATAAATCATATATTACAGAAATCGGTGTACAAATTCCTGGAAATAGCTGGAAATATTTGGAAATACCTAGAAATACTTTGAAAATAGCTAGAAATACTGAGAAATACCTAGAACTACTTGGTAATACCTTGGGGAATACCTAGAAATAATTTGAAATACTTGGTATAATGTGAGAATAATTTGTGAAAACAGTATTTTTATGAGCTTCCTGAGCGCTGCTTTTTCTCATAAATTACTTTTTTTGAATTTTTACAGTCCAAGTTAGTTTTCTTTGATTGTGAGAACCTTGGTGAGAACTTATTGAAAGGTACCTAATTAAGTGTTGTCTGGGTGTCCAAATTCGAGCAGTATTATCAGGATATTGGAAACGGTAAGAGATACAGGGTTGGTTAAAGTATGAGAAAGTTGCACAATTTCATGCTTAACAAAATACCGTTTTGAAAATTTAAAAATTCTGAATAGTTCCGGAAATATTGGGAATAATCCGAAATTTTAAGTACAGTGTTTTTATTTTTTTCTGAGCTTATTTGGAGAGATATTTCAAAATGAATGTTACTCTATCATTGACATTTTTTCTCCTCCACAAGATGCTACTATCAAATTTAAAATCCGACCTTTTGTCTTTGGGCCACCATCATCAACTTAATTTTTTTAAATATGACACTGGATTTTTTATTTCAGATTTTAAGAGCTTCTGATGTCCCAAAACCTATGACATTTGTTCGAAAAATAGTTATTTATGCAACAAGTGTGTAAAGTACCTTTTTTCACGAATGTGAATTTTGACAATCACATGAGTGAAAAAAGGTACTTTACACACGTATTGCATACAAAAATTTTTCTACTACCAATCAAATATGTCTGAAAAAATAGATTTAGACAAATATTTTACGCTCTAGTGCGTGAAGTAATTTCACTTTACGCACTAGTGCGTGAAGTAATTTATCAGAAAAATACTATTTTGACACTGTTGACATCTGTCATTGACATTACTTTACGCACTAGTGTGTGAAGTGAATTACTTTACGCACTAGTGCGTGAAGTGAAATTTTACGTCTTCTGGATAGTGCGTAAAGTGAGTACTTTACGCACGGTTGTAGAAAAATATATTTTTTTTACTTTTTAGTAATTTTCTACCAAAATTCTCTTCTCTGCCTCTCTCTTACACATTTAGTTCCTATGGAAAGTGCCAATAATATAAATTTTTCGAATAAGTGCATTATTGTGCGTTATTGGTTTTGGGACATCAGAAGCTCATAAAATCTAGAATAAAAAATAGGGGCCCCTATTTAAAAAAATACAGTTGATGATGGTGGACCAAAGACGAAACATCAGATTTTGAATTTGATGGTGACATCTTGTAGAGGAGAAATATTATATTGGCAATGATGAAGAGACATTTATTATTTATTTAGGGATATCTCGAGGGGTGAATAGCTGACCCAAAATGTGTACACCTACTGCCAAATTCTAAAATCTTTGAGGAAATTTGTAAAGATTGTGAGTGATTGTGTATGATTGTGAGTGATTGTGTAATGATTGTGCCTGATTGTTTGAGGATTGTGAATGATTGTGACTGATTGTATTAGGATTGTGAATGATTGTGAGCGATTGTGACTGTTTATGTCACAATTGTGAGCGATTGTGAGTGATTGTGTAAGGATTGTGAATGATTGTAATATCGAAACTAAATTTTTCTCTGTAATTTCAACAAATTAGAAAATATTACTAATCAATGTGTTAAGAATATTTAGTATTTTTATCTTTCTTCTAGACATTACTGATTGAGGATGTGTACAGGGTGCCCCATTTTGGTTGTTCATAAGGGATATCTCCGAGGATATCTCTGTTGCTATTATTAAAGTTAGAAGGATGCTGCTTTTGCGAATTTTGGTTTCTTTTTTGTCAAACGAAAGATGCTGTCAACAAAAATGTCATCGCCTTTTCTTTTTTCAGATAACTTTCTACAAGGTCTTTTTGAAAATGTTGCATTTTGGGGCACCCCCTCGGACACCCCTTGTATCTTTCATAAGTGGTCCAGAAGATGACCACGGGTTCTGATAGATCTTTCTATGGAGATGCCATTGGCGGTCAGTTTTTTTCTAGAAATCTCTATTGTGTCTGTTTTTGTTCTAAAAAACCGAGTAAAAAACAATGTGCTTGAAAAGTACTTTATATCTGTGAGGAAAATGAGAAAGGTCTCTTTCTAACACATTGTTTCTTATGACAAAAACAAAACGATTTTGAAAAGAGGGGAATGATGGATGTACAGGGTGGCCCAAATTCGAGCCTCATCATTGGGATCCCGGTAACCGTAAGAGATACGGGGTCGGTTAAAGTATGGCAAAGTTGCGCAATTTTATGACCAATAGAATGCCGTTTTGAAACTAGAAAGATTCCGAATACTTTCGGAGATATTTGGAAAAAACCGAAATTTTGTAAAATCGTTTTTATTTTTTCCCGGGCTTATTTGAAAAGCAATTTTAAAATAAATGTCACTTTATCATTGTCACTTTTTCCCCTTTAGAAGATGGCGCTACTAAATTTAAAATTCGACGTTTCGTCTTCAGGCGGCCATCCTCAACTTACGTTTTATGAATACGGACCTAGATTTTTTATTTGTGATTTTGTCATCTTTGGGCATCCTAAAGCCGATACTATTTATAATTTTTCATTAACAAGGTGAAAAAAGCAGGTTCGTATTAAAAATAAATAAATTGACGATGATTCCAGAGAAATGAAACGTTGGATTTTAAATTTAATACCGCCATCTTGTAGAGAAGAAAAAGTGACAATGGAAATCAGGGATCGACCGATACCGATATGGCATATCGGTATATCGGCGTATCGGCCTTTTTCAGGTATATCGGTGTATCGGCATATCGGCATGTCGGCCCTTCATTGGCCGATAACTTTAGACCGATACAAATCATATTTTAAAAGATCAGTAATCATCACTAAGGCTTTTTTGAAGCTTAAAAGAACTAACAATTGTGGTTCGTACAGGGTTATTGGTTATAAATGTCACCCCCCTCTATCTTTTTTATTTGACATTTTAGAAAAAAGTGTCTCAAATAAAAGTTTTATGGTTGAAAAACTCACTTTCGCATATACAGGGTGTTTTAGAAAAGCTGGTCGTGCTCCAAATTTCTTATTTCAAATAGAATACCCTGTATATTATTGGATATTCGGATTCTACGTAAAATTCTGAGCAGATTTCATGTGATATACCCTATACCTAAGTTCAACTGTTTTGGAAATATTGACAGTTGAAAATTGACTTTTTTGCAACTTTGACAGGCTGTAAATCCTAAACGGTTAATTTTAGAGCAAAACCGATCCTACATTTTTATCTTAGATTTTTATAAACTATCAGTTGACACCAATATTTGACATCAACTTTGAATTTAATCCATGATTGAAAATTCCAATTAAATTTAATCTTCGGTTGAATTCAAAGTTGATGTCAAATGATAACTTGTGAAAATCTTAGAAAAAAAATTAAGATAGGTTTTGCTCAAAAGTTAACTGTTTAGGTTTTACAGCCTGTCAAATTTGCAAAAAAGTCAATTTTCAACTGTCAATATTTCCAAAACAGTTGAACTTAGGTATACGGTATATCACATGAAATCTGCTCAGAATTTGACGTAGAATCCGAATATTGTATAATATCAGGGTTGGCAAATATCATGATATTTATATAAATATCCAATTATCCGATATATATCGGATATATATCAAAATTTGGATATTTATTTATATTTTTAATTACTTAAATTAGTTCATCTATTTTCTGTTATCTATATCATTAAAATTCAAAATAACCTTATGGTAAATTTAATAAAATGTTACAATTATGCAAAGTTGGTATGGTGATAACAAGTTTTGTGCTCCTTTCTCCTATACATGTATAGGAACGTAAAGTGTAGTAGGTAAATAAAAATTCGACTTCAAAAATATGAAAACATTTATGTTATATACTTACTACTTATGTTTGCCTTAACAAAAAAAAAAGACAACTTAGGGCAGTTATTATAAAAATATTTTGGCAGAATAACTAAGAGTTAACTTCTGGAATGACGGTATTTCTCATAGTAACTCCAGAAATTAACATTTAATTATCTGTCAAAATAGTTTCATAATACTTGCCCTAAAAAACTTGATATTTCTTATATGTAAATAAAAATAAGAAAATAATAATTGATAATTGACAAATTGATGTAATATAGACTGTTTTCGCCGATCCCTGTGATTTCCTTCTCGTAAATATACTACTACGACCGTTAAACTTCTCAACATAAAATAATAAAACTATAAAATAAGAAAAGAAGGCCATACAAATAATATTGATATATATCATGATATTTATAGCATAAATATCATGATATTTATCAAGATATATATCAGGATATTTATCGCGGATATATATCGCAGCTGGATGACATCAAAGAAACAACTAAGCAATCTCTACAACTGTTAGAATTTAAGATTGATCAGAAAGCAAACAAAAACAACATAAACTATAGAACTGAACCTGAATCACCTCGACCACAGCACCCAGCAACCTCAACCACCAAAAAACCACACCAAAAGGATGTCCCCTTCAGACATTCTCGAGACTATCAAGGAGATAATGGGATTGTTATTTCTCCAAGGGGAAACCGCCACTCCTTTAATACAACAAACCTGGCCACATTTCCTGATCCTCCAAAACCACAAATTGAACAGGATAAAGAAGACAAACAAAACTTCTCATACCAAAGGCACCAAAGGCGTACCTACAGAAAACGGCTGGGACAAGCAGAAGTTACACCAGAAAATGAGAAAAATGGATTCTCGGGATGCGATCGAAGAGCTTGGCTCTATATAAATCGCATAAAGAGGCATACCACCGAAGAAATGGTAACCACTTATATAAAATCTAAACCAGGCTTCACCAATGAAAACATCGCAGTAAAAGAACTACCTAGCGATCCAAAAAAGCAAAAATGCTTTGTTGTTGTAGCCCCTCTTGCAAAAAAAGATGAACTCTACGACACCAACTTCTGGCCAAACTCTGTAGGAATTAAAAGGTTCAATTTTACCAAACACACAGAATTTCTAAAGGAATCAGGTGATTTTTTTCTTTTTCTTGTAAAATCACAAACCCGAGACCAAGAAGTATATAAAAAACAAAAACAAAACCAAAATCCATACCCACAAACACAAATCTTCTCTATATTTTATGCAAATGTTTGCTCTATCAGAAACAAAATTGGAGAAATAGAAGCCACCATAAAATCAAGAACAAAATATGATGTCCTGTGTTTCACGGAGCACTGCATGATGCAGGACGAGCTAGAACATCTCAAAATCCTGGATTACAAAATGGGATCATCCTTTTGCCGGAAGAACAGCAAACATGGTGGATCAACAATCATGTATAACCCCCTATGGGAAACGAAGACACATGATGAAGTCACAAGCCTGTCAGTAGCAGAATATGTCGAAGTAAGTGCCACAGAGATAAAAAGACTGAACCTATTATTATTAACTATTTACCGTCCACCCAATGGAGACTTTAATATATTTTTGAATGTTACAGATAGTATTTTGGATGTGTGTCTAAGTCTAAAGAAATATGTTGTGTTGAATGGCGATTTTAACATACATTTTGAGAGGGACTATAACCTTAAACATAAATTCTTAGATCTCACTGAATCATATGATTATAGGGAAAAAGTCTTTGTAAATACACGTAAAAACCATCGTCTTGATAATATCTTTGTAAATCTTGAAAATGTGTGTGAATGTAAAGTAAATGTTTTTAATCCAAATCTGTCTGATCATGATGGGGCAATCGAATGTGAAATAAATGTCATCCCTATTTTAAAAAATGAAAACCTAAAAATAGACCAATCTCTTTACCGTCCCATAACAAAAATAGGAATTGCAAAGATGTGCGACTTGCTGAAGGACGAAACCTGGTCATTCTTGGAAACTGACAATGCTGAAATGAGTACCACCAAATTTTTTCAGAGATTTCTATCATATCGAGACATTGCACTTCCAGTGACTAGACGACCAAAGAAAAGCACCCAGGAACCCGGAGCTGAGTGGTTTGGAGAGGAACTACAGATGCTGCGACATGAGCTAAACACATTAAATGAAATGTGCTCAGAAACTGACTGTCCTGTGCTGCGGACAGAGAGAAACACACTGAGGAACAGGTACCGAAATGAAATAGAAAACTCAAAAAAACAAGCAAATTCAAATTATATCCGTAATTCTGATAACATTGCAAAAGCATCATGGAATCTAATAAAAAAATATATGCCAAACAGCACTTCTAAAGCAAATGCAAATATAGACCCAAATGAATGTAATGATTATTTTGCTGACATAGCTGAAAACCTCATTCATAATCTACCAGCAGTCGACACATCGCCAGTTCTGTATATGCAGAGCAGTAACCTAGGAGACCCAAACCTGCACTTTTCTTTCCACAGTGTAGTCCCACTCGAAGTTCTTCAAGCTCTTAATAATTTAAAAAAAAAGCACAGCAAGGACTTCTATGACCTTAGTGTAGTGCTAATACAGGCACTTGGTGGGATTCTCTGTTATCCGCTTGCAAAAATTTTCAACAAATGTATCCAAGAAGGTGCTTACCCTGAAGAGCTCAAAATTAGTAAAACTGTGCCAATCTTCAAAAGTGGAGACAAAACATCACCATCAAATTACAGACCAATTTCTTTGATCCCCGTCTTCTCCAAGATCCTTGAGGTTCTCTTGAAGGACCAACTCTACATGTACGTTGAGGGAAACCACTTATTCATAGAAGAGCAGTTTGGGTTTAGAAGGGGCAGAACCACCACTGGGGCAATACTAAAGCTCTGTGATTTCATAGTTGAGGGCTTTGAGGAGGGGCAGATTGTGTCCACCACCTTCTGTGACCTCTCCAAAGCCTTCGACTGTGTATCACATGATATCCTTATAGAAAAATTAAAATACTACAGGCTCTGTGAATTCAGCGTGAATTTGATATTTGGGTACCTCTTGGGACGAAGGCAGATCACGGAGTTGGAGGGTAGGCGCTCAGAGGAGAGAGTCATGAGGCACGGTGTGGTTCAGGGATCGGTACTGGGCCCACTGTTGTTCCTTATATACATAAATGACCTTGCAGCTGCCCTGTCCGGATGCCAGGTTGTTATCTACGCGGACGATAATGGACTCTCCATAAAAGCCAAAACACTGGATGTTGCCAAAATGGAGATGACGAGACATGTCGAAACTGCTGTTGACTGGTTCAACTCCAATCTTCTGAATGTCAACCAAAGTAAAACAGAAAACATAATCTTTTCTCTCAAGAAAACTACAATTCAAGACAACCCAGAAAAAATCAAATTTTTAGGAGTTACATTGGATGCGAAGCTGACTTTCGAGCAGCATGTCAACATTATCTCAAAAAAACTTTGCTCCGCAATCTATGTTCTTCGTAATATATCGAAAATTGTAGATAAAGAAACATCAAAAATGGCATATTATGGTCTATTTCATTCAGTGAGCGTCTATGGACTCCTGGCATGGGGATACTCATGTCATACCTCTCGCATCTTTGGCCTGCAGAGAAGAGCAGTTAGAATTGTAGCTGGCATCAAATACCGAGATGATGTCAAACCATCCTTTAGGGACCTAAAAATATTAACTCTTCCAGCACAATATATCCTAGAGTATCTACTATATTTTCATAGTAACTCTTCAAACTACACTCGTGCCGAAGAGGTCCATAATTACAACACTCGCCAACGTTATAACGTGCAGATTGACTTTTCACGCTTAAAAACCTCCTGGAGCGCAACGCGATATTATGCACCGGCATTTTTCAACAAACTGCCTCATACGATACGAAACATTCCAATAAAGCCATTTAAAAATAAAATCAAGCAATTCTTGTTAAGTAAGTGCTTTTATTCAATAGAAGAATTTTTGCAATATCAGGTCACAGATTTGGATTTTTAACTTGTTTTGAATAGTCTTAACCGTTCATAGTTACTTAGTACTGTCCTTTTATAATGTTTAAAAAATTTTATACAGATGTGATATACCCATTAAGTGATATAGTATTTTATTAATTGTAATTGTAATTGATTGTAACCTAGTTTTAAGATTTTGATAACGCTATGAAACTCTGTTTTAAGTCTGAAATATATACAACTATACAACAACTATATCCTGCCAACCCTGTATAATATACAGAGTATTCAATTTAAAATAAGAAAGTTGGAGCACGACCAGCTTTTTTGAAACACCCTGTATATGCAAAAGTGAGTTTTTCAAAAAGTTTAATTTCAACCATACATTTTTTATTTGGGACACTTTTTTCTAAAATGACAAATACAAAAGTTAGAGGGGGGTGACATTTATAACCAATAACCCTGTACATATGAAAGTCACTAAGAAGATTTTTATTTTTCTTGATTTTTATTTTTTTTTGTTTTTTATTAGGTAATATGTAATGAACATGTAGGATAATGACGCAAGTGACATGTATATTATACATATTTTATATTCTATTGTAGTTTTTTAAATTGCTGTTATATATTTTTATTTTATATTTTATACTGTATTTTGCATTTACTTGCATGATATTTTATTTTAGTAGGCGTATTATGAGTATGTAATAATTAATTTGACTTGTATGTTCATTTATTTTTGTAATTAGCCAGGTGTTAAATAAAGGATTAATATATAAACTGCTGGACAAATGAAGCTGAACAAGCGAATTAAGTTAAATTAAGTTCTAAATTACGCAAATTACCAATTGATATCTTCTTTAGTATATTGGAATCAAATTTAAACTAAAAATACGCTTGTTCCGCTTCATTTGTCCAGCAGTTTAGAAGAAAGTAAATATTAGAAACTGTTTTTCATAAATTTATTTTAAATTAATTAGGTATTTATATATAAAAAAAAAACTTATTATTCTGCTTATCTAAACTCAAATTCAAAATTATTTATTTATTAAAAAAAAAAACTAAACTTTCTGCTTACCTGAACTCGAACAAACGATACTAAAACTAGGAGAAAACAAATAAATAGAACATTCAAACTAAAGGAAAAGTTGTGAGAATCGGTATCGGCCTTCTATAAAGCCATATCGTATCGGTATCGGCAATATCGGTTTTTTAAAAAAAAAAACCGTATCGGTAGTAGTGATGGGCAAAGGGAATATTCTCAATTTGGAAATTTTCCAAAATGGGAATTTTCCCGGGAATATTCCTCGAAGGTTAAATAAATTTCCGTTCCAGGAAATTTATTTTTTATGTGAGTTTATTCACGCTGGTAGCGCTGGAATGTTTATTTTGACTTTGTGTCGAGTCTCAATATTAAAACCGCACTATTTGGTGAGTCTAAACAACAAACAACAAGAAATTGAGAGTTCAGTGGTGATCCTTCTAGATCTGAACAAAATGACGATAACCTTGACGATAACATACAGGGTCTGTTCCCTTTTTTTATCTTTATTATCTTTTGCAAATGTAAAAATGGGCAAATGACAAGTGCCAACTGCCATAATGGCAAACACATTTTCTAACTGGAACACCCTGTATATTTCTGGCTAATATGATTTCTCTATTTCTTCTAATTCCATATATACCATATATGCTGATATTTGGTTCAGCTGTTTTTGAGTTACCTATTTGAGTTTAGAATTGCATTAGGTGATAACCCTCACCATTGATATAAGGAACTGTAAAGAGACCTGAATTAGGGTAATGTGAATTTGTTTAATTTTTGTCAGTTTTGGAATAAATAAAGCTGTTGACTTATCTGACAAATAGGAAGTGTTTTATTGCACATTTCACACATTACTCTACAACTCTGCTCTTATAAAGAGGGGTTTTCACTTAAAGCAGAAAATTCCCTGAAAATTCTTCCCAATATTCCCAAAAAATAAATTCCTGGACATTTATTTCAATTTCAATTTCAAATAAGCTTTATTGCCCAAAAATTTCACAATTTCATTGACAAAGCAAAAAGGAATATCTTATAATTAATACTTAAAATTAATACAATATCCAATAATTCAAACTGAACATACACAAGACAAGAACAGTTTGACAGTCTAAAACACGCTACAACATTTACATTAACTGACATTATTTATAAAGTATGTATATAAGACTATAGCTATCCCATTCAATCTTCATAAAATTCAGTAAGACCATAATATGCCTTGGCGACCAGGTAGTTTTTTACAGACATACGGAAACTCTCATAGCAGTCCCTAATGTCTTGAGGAAGATGGTTAAACATTTTCACACTTTCATAAATTATTGAGTTTTTTGTGAGGGAAAGCTTTGGTATTGGCAGCGGTAGGTAGTTTTGCCTTAAACTGTAGTTCCTGTCCTGTACAAAACCAGAAAACTTTCTATAAATCAGAGAAACCGACTCAAGAATAAAAATGCAGGGCACCGTTAATATTTCCTCCTGTACAAAAAGCGGTCGACAGGTTTCTTTACAGCCTTTCCTACAAAGATAACGTAGGGCCCTCTTTTGTAGCACAAATACGAACTGTATAGATTTTTGCGTAGAGTAACCCCAGAAAGCTATCCCGTATCTGATGTGTGATTCTAGTAATGAATAATAAGCTGTTTTAGCTTCTTTTTTGCCAAGTTCCTGTACTACATTCCTAACAATGTAACATCCGCTTGCCAATTTTTTATTTAAATGGTCAATATGGGAGTCAAATTTTAGTTGTGTGTCAATGTGCAACCCAAGAAACTTCACGGTTGTTCTATTTGCCAGGATTTCGCTTTCTAGTCTGATGTCAGTCAAAGAGCACTTGAAAGTGAGTATGTTTGTCTTTTGTACGTTAAAACATAATTTATTTGTATCACACCACCTCTTAATTTCGGAGACATCGTTTTCGATGGTTGTCTGAAAATTGTCTAGAGTCCTTGAAGTCCACAGACCGGTAGCATCGTCTGCGAAAGCCGTGAATTCCCCCGAAATTGCAAGGGATAGTAGGTCGCTGACGTAGAGTAGGAAAAGAATGCCAACACAGACCCCTGCGGCACACCATGGATAATCTCAGCCGTATCAGAATCAACCCCATTCACTCGGACCAACTGGCATCTACCTGAGAGCATTGACCTGAACCAGTCCGAAGCTGTTCCACGGATGCCATAATGACTAAGTTTCTGCAGCAATATTTCATGATTTACGCAATCGAAAGCTTTCGAGAAATCACAAAACACTGCCGCAGCCACCTCTCGATCATTCAAGCTGAGGTATAGTTTTTCCAAAAATGACAAGATGGCATAATTTGTCCCTCTAGAACTTTGAAAACCAAACTGATTCCGATCAAGAACATTATGCCTCTTCAAACATCCACCAGTTGCTCTTTAACAATTTTCTCCATGATCTTCGAGAGAGTACTCAGTAGCGAAAAAGGTCGATAATTTGATGGATCTGAACTGTCTCCCCCCCACTTTAAAGATTGGGATTACTACTGCCAATTTCAGACAAGGAGGAAATATTCCAGCGCCCAGAGACAAATTAATACAAGAGGCTAGTGCCTCTAGAGCACTGTCTGGCAAGTTTTTCATGATTTTTGCAGAAATACTATCACTTCCTGAAGCATTCTGGTTTTTAATACTTTTACAAATTTCCCTGATTTTATGTTTGTTTGTTGTTTTGAAACTGAAGTTTTCTGTGTAAGATAATGGCTGTAGATAATGTAAAGGATGAGTGTGAGAATTAAGATTATCTGACAGCTTTCCTGCAATAGTTGTGTAGAAGGTATTAAGTTTGTCAGGTTCAACATCAACAAAGCTTTTGGATTTTTCTTTTTTTCCTCTAAATTCGTTTATCAACTTCCAGTATTCTCTGCTTTTGTTTTCTGCCTTGTTGATTCGCCTTCTATAGTGGATTTTTTTCGCCTCAATAATAACCTGTCTATATATGGTTCTGTACCTATTGAAGTACTGTATGAAAGCCTGACAGTCAGAGAACTTTCTTAGAGTATGCAGACACCTTAAGTTTTTTGAAGAGACCCTGATACCTTTAGTAACCCATATTTTTTTTGTTTTGGCTTTTATTTTTCGCAAAGGAAAGCACTTATTAAGAATTCTTGTAGCAGATATTTGAAAGCTTTGCATTGGATCCTGTGTATTCAAACACTGGCTCCAGTTAACACTGCTTGCCAAGTTCCTGAAGGTATCAAAGTTTCTTTTGCTGTATATTCTGCATTTTACCAAAGATTTTTTGGGTACCTCACCAAATAGCGTTAATTCTGCCGCCAAGGCTTCATGGTCTGTGACATTTATTTACCATCACTAATCAGTCGATCCCTGATAGGACTGTGAAATTAGTTTTTCACAATCTTTTTAAATAAAATCAGGGAAAAATGAAAGCTATACGAAAAAAACATGAATTTCTCGTTTTTCTTAAATTTTTTCCTGATTCCATTTAAAAAGATTTTGAAAAATTAATTCCACATTCCCATTGTCACTTTTTCTTCTCTACACGGTGGCGGTATTAAATTTGAAATCCAACGTTTCGTTCCTCTGGAATCATCGTCAATTTATTTTTAATACAGACCTGCTTTTTCACCTTGTTATTGAAAAATTATAAACAGTATCGGTTTTAGGATGCTCAAAGATGACAAAATCGCAAATAAAAAATCTAGGTCCGTATTTAAAAAACGTAAGTTGAGGATGGCCGCCTGAAGACGAAACGTCGAATTTTAAATTTAGTAGCGCCATCTTCTAAAGGGGAAAAAGTGGCAATGATAAAGTGACATTTATTTTAAAATTGCTTTTCAAATAAGCCTGGGAAAAAATAAAAACGATTTTACAAAATTTCGTTTTTATCCGATAATCTCCGAAAGTATTCGGAATCTTTCTAGTTTCAAAACGGCATTCTATTGGTCATAAAATTGCGCAACTTTGCCATAATTTAACCGACCCCGTATCTCTTACGGTTACCGAGATCCCAATGATGAGGCTCGAATTTGGGCCACCCTGTACACATCTAAAGTTTTGGGACAGGTGAGTGGAGAAAGCACTTAGATGCAAATTTTGTCGACTTTATAGCCCCGTTTTAGTACCACTTAACAAAAAAAAAAAAGACAGACCATAATAGGTCTGTTCCCATAGAAATCACAAACCAGTCAGAGTGAATTTAATTGGTTGAAAACCTTAATGTTTGAAACCAAGGTTGTTTGAAAGAGGTAGATTGGCTGATAACTTTTATGACGTCATCTGGATGCCTAAAATAATGCAAATCTCCATTAGATCTTCCTGATGGGGGATTCTCATCCTCTAGTCGCAACCTAATGTCTCGACTATCCCATTGCCTTTCTACAAGTGAGTCGGGAAGATAAGTTGCGACTAGAGGATGAGAATCCCCCCTCTGATGATGTCATCTGTTTACCATTACCAGACAACCTATTAACTTTAGAAACCTCGGGTTGAAATTAGTTTTCTGACTGTTTTTGACTTGCTGACTATTTTCAACCGAGGGGTAAGTCACCCTTAAAATTTTGTACAATAAATTACCACTTTCTTCAAAAAATACCAATAATTACCAAAAAACATTATTAAAAATACTGATAAATACCAAAAAAAGTCCAATAATTACCAGAAAAATACTACTAGTTGCCAAATAATACCAAAAAATACCAATAATTACCAGAAAAATACCAATAATTACCAAAACAATACCAATAATTACCAATACAATACCAATAATTACCAAATCAATTACCAAGAAATACCTACCAATAATTACCAGAAAGTTAAGGATCCGTGAATCTAAGAAACTTCTGCTGTTGCATACTCTAAGTGGGGCTGCAATCTGCAGGCTAACTCGAGTGACAGCCCGTGTAATAAAAGAATTCATGGTCGGGACGTCACTAGCGGCCATTTTGGGATACGAAACAGGGCCTGATTAACAATAATTTAGGTTTTTTTCTTTCGTGTCACAGATTCGTATTGGCTCTAAATAAAGTTATTGATTTAGAAGGAAGACAATGGAATTTTATAAAACGTTGGCTATGGCTTGAGAACTTTTAGTATTGAATCAACTAATAAAATAATTTAATTATTACTTATACATAATAATATTTATAATTACCAATTTATTATTATAATATTTGTAATACCCATTTAGAATAACCCCATCCTTATTTATCAATCACGAATCAGATGAAACAAAAAATTACCAACAAAAACGAACGTTGATTGCTAATACGTCAATTTCATATAAAATTCCTAACCTAATTTTATCTGTGTGTCAAGAAGCGAAATACGTTTTGTCACTAGAACGTCTGGTACTTCTAAATAGGTATTAAAAATACCTTAGATTATATATAGTCGAGGGGTGAATAGCTCTTGCAGTCGGTGTACATATTCCTCACAATCTTCACACAATCATTCACAATCAGATCACAATCGTTCACAATCGTTCACAATCTGTCACAATCTCACACAATCTGTCACAATCGTTACACAATCACACACAATCTCTCACAATCGTGTCACAATCTCCCACAATCGTTTCACGATATCTCACAATCGTTACACAATCTCTCAGAATCGCTACATAATCTACCACCATCTGTCGCATGTGAGGTCCCTCCAAATAGTTTTATTCGCTTCATTTTCGCCCATATTAATAAGCCTATTCATTTTCGCCCATAACAATAAGCCAAGGAGCTTGTTTGATGAACTTACTTTTGTATTCCACCTGCAGCACACATTTCTGATCTCTAATTATTGTACTGAATAGGGAAATACTAAGGGGAATACCCGAGGGAATACCCAAAAGCCCAACCTCACAAATGTTTGGTTGCCATTGAGGTAGGTGGTGGCCAGGGTGGTTGCTGTGCGTGAGAGTTAAAAACGGGGTAAAAAAAATGTTACCTAAAAACCAAAATGAATTCACCTCAGATGGCCTAAAAATCCAGACCTAGATGTTGCAGAAAAAAAAATAAATACAGGGTGTTTATAAATTCACAAGTATATTTTGACCTGATATGCAATATAGACATAGATTATCTCAAAACTCAGAATAATCTAGGTCATCAGGTATGTAACATACCTACCTGTTATAAATAGAATTTGTGATAATACCTGAGGATCCGGCTCTGCTCGAAAAAGGTTTAAATTTGGGGTTTTATGATTTATTACTTGGTCAAAAGGATAATGGGTGTTAATTTATTGCAGTAAGAGTCAACGGTATATTGTTGCGCGTACTATAAGTATATGGATCTGGATAACCATAAGAGATGCAGGTTCGGTTAAATTGGGACAGTTACGCAATTTCTTGCCGTTTCGAAATCTAGAAAATTCCGGAGAGGACTAAAAAAAACGAAACCGTTTTTATTTTCTCCTGAGCTCATTTTTGAAGAGAAACTCCAAAATGAATTGCATTTCATCGATGCCACTTTTTCTTTTCTACAATATGGCTATCAAATTTGAAATCTGACGTTTGGTCCACCCCACCTTCAACTTTATTTTTTTGAATACGGCTCTGGCTTTTTGTGTAGTTCTTTGCTAGCTGACTTCTTCAATGGAATAGTGTATCAAAACAATCGATAAAATGAAAATTTCAGTCAAAAAAGTATGATATAATTTGTATGAAGATACTCATCTTTGTCAATCAAAAACAATTTAGGTACCCTCGACTTTACCCAAATATTATATTTGTTTTAAATAATGAGTTTGACAAAGACAAATTTATGAAGAAAACGATGTGTTTGACAAATTCAAATTATATACTTTTTTGATTGAAATGTTCATTTTATCGATTGTTTTGATACACCATTCTATTAAGGAAGTCAAAAACTAACAAAGAACTAAATAAAAAATCCAGATCCGTATTTAAAAAAATTAAGTTGATGATGTTGGCCCAAAGACGAAACGTTGGATTCCAAATTTGATAACATATTGTAGAGGATAAAAAGTGGCAACGATGAAATGTCATTTATTTTGAAGTATCCCTTCAAATAAGCATAGGCACAAACAGGAAAAAAAAAAATTGTAAAATTTCAGTTTTTTCCGAATCTCTCCGGAAGTAGTCAGAATTTTACAAATTTCGAATCAGCATTTTGGTGAGCAAGAAATTGCATAACTTTGCCCCAATTTGACCGAACCTGTATCTATTATGGATACCGAGATCCGCATACTCACTCGCGAATTTGTAGGTAACACCTGTTATATAGTCCAATCCATTTTAAAAATTATCCATTTACACTATCAAGGTCTGAGTCATAAAAAAAAACAATATTTTTAAGCAAATAGAAGCCTAATTTGGAAAAAGTATCTACTTCACAATAAATTCTTTATTATTTGTCATCATCTTCCTGTGTTATTAAAACTTTTGTCTGTCACGTCTGTCTGTGACAAAGATATTGTCTGTGATGATTTTTTTTTTAAATTCAAACACCCGTTATAGGTATATTTAAAAAACTCAGATTCCATAGGTGGCGCCTCGGGTGGCGCAGAGGAAACGCATGTTTTCAGTGTGATGAACAACTTTCAAGAGGGGTTGGAGATGTGTGACCCCAAAGCAGGACGACACTCCTTGACTGACAATATTTTTCATTATTTATTGAAAAGTGCACTATTATGACTTCATTTTGCTGTACCTAATCGAGTACCTAATTGAAACAAAATTATCTTGAAGATAAAAAATATTATGCTTGCTTATAACTATGTAAAAAACATGCGTTTTCTCTGCGCCACCCTGTACAACTGCTCAATCAGAGTTGATCAGAGTAATGTGTATGAGAAAGATTGGAAAAACTGAATGTTCTTAACACATTGCTTATGGCTGAAGACACAATGACAAATATAAGGTACAAGAGACAGATACAAAATACCAAAAGTAAATTGTATTCTGTATCCATTTATTCTGGGTTATAGCAATGATACACATGTTTTTATATTTTTGTTTCTTGTCACTTGTACCTTGTATTAGTCATTGTGTCTTCAGTCTATGCTAATATTTTTCAATTTGTTATAAGTACAGAAAAAAATTTACTTTTGATATTTTATTATTTTATTCTAACCCAATTATTATTCCAGAGTTGTTTTCTGGCGTTCACTTTTTTAAAACTGTGTCAAAACAGGTTTTAAACAGTATAAAATCTGTTTTTTTTTTTAAAGATAAAAGTCAAAATGACATTAGAGAGTTATTGGAACTAATAAATACTGCCTCGCAGTATTAAGGATCTACGTTATTTTATTAGTGCATCAGCATTATTTTCCCAAGAAAAAAACAGTTATTGGAAGACTGTAGTAGGTGCTAGAGTATTACCTTATTTTGTATTCATAATTTTGACAGATGATAGCTATGTTTATAAATTTCAGCCTCAAAAAGTGTTTATTTTTGTTTGTGATTTTCTGCTGATACTTATTTTTTGATGTAACCCACAGTAAAATGGAAAACTATTGTAAAAAATAAATTTTCTATTTAAAATTACGTCATCGTCGAAAAGCAAAACGTCAAAGTCGTCCAAAATGTCAGAAATTTGAAATAAGGGAAATTTACTGCCCCGCACTAACCATACACAAATAAAGACAAGCAGTAACCTTATTAAGAGAATCTTTATTTGTGGACCCAAATGCGCATGCGCAGATGTCAAAATAAGGCTAATTTAAATACTGCTTGTCCTTATTGCACGTCCAATAACTCTCTAATATGTTAGCAATACAATGTAAAATTGTCAAGCTTCCAAATTTTTTATGTGGAAAAGGCTTGTGTTGCCAACATAGTTACTAAATTTTTGACTTGGGGAATTATCTTTAAAAAAAAAACAGACTTTATACTCGCGATGAACCCATGACGTCACATCAAAATTTGTCAAACCGTTTTGAAATACAATCCAATCCACGTTTTGAAACCATTTTCTCGAGCCGAGAAGTTATGACGTCATGTGACATTGTTCTAAACCAGTTTTAAAAACGTTTTTAAACATTTGACACGTGAGAAAACACCTATAGTCTTTACACAATCATTCACAAGCCTTACACAATCAATCACAATCACTCACAATCATGACAGAATCAGTCACAATCGTGACACAATCAGTCACAATCGCTCACAATCAGTCACAATCCTTACACAATCATTCACAATCGTACACAATCACTCACAATCGTACACAATCGCTCACAATCTTAGCAAATTTCCTTAGAGATTGTGGAATTTGGCAGTCGGTGTACACATTTTGGGTCAGCTATTCACCCCTCGTATATAGTTAACACTAAAAGATGAGTAATCAACTTCCAAATATGGTACAAAGATCTCTCTCCAAATATTTTGATTTTGTCTCTCTTACTTTGTTTACGCTGGTTTTCTATAGTACGTTTTCGAAAAATCCGTTTGCATTTTGGATCTTTAGACATCTCTCTCTAAGGCAATAGGTAAACGAAAAGAACACTATACAAGTCTAGCTAAACAGAGTATATTGTTTGAGTGGCTCCCAATAGAAACCGATTGCCGTACCAGCGTAAATGTCAATATTTGTGGTCAATATTCATATTAGAGAGTTATTGGAATTATTAAATACTGCCTCGCAGTATTAAGGAACTACGTTATTTTATTAGCGCATCAGCACTATTTTTCCAAGAAAAAAACAGTTATTGGAAGACTGTAGTAGGTGCTAGAGTATTACCTTATTTTGTATTCATAATTTTGACAGCTGATAGCTATGTTTATAAATTTCAGCCTCAAAGTGTTTATTTTTGTTTGTGATTTTCTGCTGATACCTATTTTTTGATGTTACCCACAATTAAATGAAAAACTATTGTAAAAAATTAATGTTCCAAGTAAAATTACGTCATCATCGAAAAGCGAAACGTCAAAGTCGTCCAAAATGTCAGAAATTTGAAATAAGGGAAGTTTAGTGCCTCGCACTAACCATACACAAATAAAGTCAAGCAGTAACCTTGAATGGAATTGCAGGTTTGAATTCCTTTTTGTGACGTTCCCTTCAGGTAATTTCTTTGAGTGGAATTACATCACTAGATTGAAGTAGGCCTTGCTAATTTTATGCAAACTACTGGTTGAATTTTTATACTTTATTGACTAAATGGTTAACAAAGAATGGCGCCAGCTAATTTATGAGAAAATAATATTTCGCTAAAGTTGCGCTGTGCGAGAGAAAAAATAAATGCGATGGGCGCAATGTTCTGCTTTGAGTGCTGCTGGCGACTGGCTCGGTGCTCGGTGCTCGGTGACGAAGACCACGAAAGGGCCGGGCGGCACGACCGCGAACTAACACGATTCACTGACAGCTGATTCCAGAATATACGGCTAAAGTCGCGTATACACCCTACTTGAAACGGCTGCGGACGCAAACAATAATTATTTCAAACTGAGGTTGCATTTCGGCGCTTAACATCCCGGCGGCCTTGAAAGTACCTACTTTCAAAAATTTACAAAAAAATACCTAATTAGCTGGGCGCAATACAGAAAAGTTTAAAGAAAGTATTGTACAAGTCATTTGTGATAAGAAGTTATGAAATAATATCAAACTTTACAAAAATAAACATAAACTAAAGGTGTCTTTTAATCGTCCAGTGGAAGAACACTAAGTTTATTCACTGCACGTTTGGTTGTACCGTTTTTAGTTTTTAATGTCACTACCCTCACAATACCGTCTGTTCCTGGGTGAACATCAGTAATCCTTCCGAGGGGCCATTGTAGTGGAGAGGTATTATCTTCTTTGAGCACTACTAGTTTGCCAACGAGTTGCTGTGTGGGTCTCTGGAAACGCCACTTGTTCCGCTGCTGTAGATTATGCAAGTAGTCATTGGACCATCTTGACCAGAATATTTGAACCATTTTTTGTATGTGTTTAAAACGAGACAGCAGATTGACCTTAACTTCCTTCAAATCCAGTTGAGGTGGCGAGTTGAGAGCTTCTCCAATTATAAAATGGCCTGGGGTAATTGCTTCTAGGTCGTTAGGATCAGGAGAGAGAGGTACTAATGGCCGTGAATTGAGTATCGATTCAACTTGAGCAAGAAGTGTTGCAAATTCTTCGAAAGTTAGAGGCGTGTTGGATAAAGTGCGTTTTAAGTAGTATTTGACAGATTTCACAGCCGCCTCCCAGATTCCTCCGAAAGTAGGTGACCTAGCTGGTATAAAACTCCATTGCATTTGGGAGTCAGTAAAGAAATTTTGAACGGGATCACTATTTAAAATTGAATAGATCCTTTTGAATTCGTTGTTCGCTCCAATAAAGTTGGATCCATTATCGGAGAAGAGATTAGTAGCCATTCCTCGCCTTGACACAACCTTCTGAAAGCAGCTATAAAAGCTTCAGTTGTAAGTTCGCTGACAGGTTCAATATGAACTGCCTTTGTGGATAGACATATAAATATGCATACATAGCATTTAAGTATTTTTCGTTTGGTTATATTTTTCTCAATAACAATTTTGGAACTATATTCAAAGCAATCGGAAGTAGGATTCCAGTTTACGCCAAGAGTTTTATTTCCGTGAGATTCGTTAACAAGTTGTTTTGTATTGCTTATAGCAGAAGATTTTAAATCATTTAATACGCTAGGATCATTGGAACTGAATTTTCGTAACTCAAATCCAGCACCTTTGAGTATTGAGGATATATTTTTTCGAATTTCGATAAGCTCTGTAGCACATTTCGCCCCGGTTATAAGATCGTCAACATAAAATTCGTCCATAAGTATTTTAGATTCTCTAGGAAATTGGGGTTGAGATTCAATTGCAATTTGTTTTAAGCACCTGGTAGAAAGAAAGGAAGCAGATGATGTACCATAGGTTATTGTGTTTAGTTCATAATGATTAAGTTCTTGTTGTTGATTATCTCGCCATACAATTCTTTGTAGGCTGCGCTCTTCAGGCCTAATTAGGATTTGGCGGTACATTTTAGCTATGTCACCAATTAATACAACGTTATGTTGCCTGAAACGCAATAAAATTGAGAAAAGATCATTTTGTATGGTTGGCCCTACCCTGAGGACATTATTAAGTGAAATGCCAGAAGTCGTTTTGGCAGAGCCATCAAATACGACTCTGAGCCTAGTTGTAGTGCTATCCTCTTTTTCTACCGAGTGATGAGGGAGGTAATATGTTGGAAATGTCGGAGGTTTTAGAGGGTCTATCTTTGTCATGTGACCTAAAGTTTGGTACTCAGACATAAATTTGGTATATTCTTCCCTAAGTGAAGGGCTTCTGTTTAATTTGCGTTCAACAGAATAAAACCTTTTTATGGCTGTCCCTTCAGAATCGCCAAGTTGAGATACATTATTTTTTAAGGGAAGGCTTACAACAAATCTGCCAGTTTTATCACGAGAAAATGTATTTAAAAAATGAGATTCGCATTCCTCCTCTTCTTTAGTGAGCAAAGGCTTATTTTGCGAGTAATTTTCTTCGATACGCCAAAAGGCTTCAATTTGGTTTTGTATAGAATCAAATGTGCTGAGAAAACAATTATTATTTAAACTTGTGTTGATGATTATGGGTGTACATCCAGAAATCACCCAACCTAATTTGGTTTTGTGGAGAATGGGCGAGTTAGGACCTAGTTTTATTTGTCCAGCACTCAGCAATTCATAAAAAATGCTAGCACTCAATAACATGTCAACTTCAGCAGGTGAATTAAAGTCTGGATCAGCGAGTGAAACATTAGTAGGAATTTTAAAGTTACTTGTACTAATTAATTGCTGGGGTACTAAACCAGTGATTTTGTTTATTACTAAAAATGGCAATTCAAAAGAATAATTACTAAATAATGATTTGGCTTTAATAACCGTACGTTTTGAAATATTTATAAGATTCTGACTTATTCCGTATATAGGCATGTTGATGGAAGTATAGCTTAAATTAAGTTTGTTAAAAAACCGTTGGGTAATGAAATTAGACTGTGAGCCGCTATCAAGCAAAGCTCTGCATTTAACAGTCTTACCCTGTTTATCAAAAACATATATTATTGCCGTAGAAAGAATAGCACATGCATCAGTTTCAATCTGAGTTGTCATAGTATGACTGTATAAGTTTTCGTTACTTTTCGTTACACTTGGCAACTGCGCATTGTCCTCACCTTCGCTGCTTACATTAGAGTTTTGTGAAATTGGTTGATTTTGCTGAGATTGCTTAAAATAATTTTGTTTTTTAATTGGAGGTTTCTGTGCACTAGTGGGCAAATGCAACAACGAGTGGTGTCGTTTTTGACAAGTCCTACAAGACCATTGTGACCTGCACTCAGAATTTGAGTGTCCCCCACTTAAACAATTGGTACACGAGTTAAGTCGCTTTATTTCAGAAAACCTTTTATTGATAGGCATATCAAGAAATTTTTTACATGATTGAACATAATGAGCTTCGCTGCATAAAGGACATACTATATTAGAGACAACATGAGAATAGTGGCGGCCACGATCACCGGCTTGTTTGTTTAAAACTGTGTTATTAGAATTAGTATTAAGTTTAGTGTTAACGTCGATCGATTCCAAAAGTTGGCAACGTTGGCTTAGAAATTTTGTGTAATCATCAATTTTTGGGGAATTAATTGACCTTGTAAATATTTCCCACTCTTTGCGAGTATTGGGATCGAGTTTAGAATTTAGTAAAAATATGAGCATAGTACTCCAGTCACTAATATTTTCGCCAAGGTTTTCTAATGATCTAAAATGTGTATGAAAATTGTCCAAAAAATTTCGTAATTGAATGAATGATTCTTTTTGTATGCTGGGCAGATCAAATATAGCTTTAACATGGGATTGAATAATAGCCTTTTTATTTTGATAACGATCCGTTAATAAATCCCAAGCTATTATATAGTTATTATCAGTTGCATTTAATGATGAAATAATTTTAGCTGCTTCACCCTTAAGAGCCCCTTGTAAATAAAAAAACCTCTGTACATTAGATAAACTAGTATTTTTATTAATCAAAGATTCAAAAGCCTCCTTGAATTGAGTCCAGTGATCGTAGCTTCCACTAAACTCAGGGAGTTTGATATCGGGTAGTTTCACATTAGGGAAATTAGAACCGATATTAGAGCTATTATTTTGTGTTTGTATATTATTTTGATTTATTGAGACAGGTCGAAATTTTGACTGTAATTGCTTTTTGGCCTGAGTAATCAATGAAAAATACTTATTCTCAAATTCTTGACGAACACTTTCATGTGTATCCACATCTTCAGGTTCCAACATCTCCAGTTCACATTGAATCGTGTCAAAATCATTCAAAAATGTTGAAATAGTGTCAAGCCGAGTAGCAAGCTCAATCATTGAATCCTCATCAACACTATCGCTGTTAATTACTTTAATTAAATAAGTCTCAAATCTACTTAAACTTCTTTTTACCTGACCTCTACGATTCTTTAATACTTTTTTCTTACCTTCTAATTCGGCCATCTTTTAATTTGGATTAATAAATCAAATTAGTAAGCCAAAAAACTTAGTAACAAAACACAAAAGTAAACAATTATTTAAAGTAAAAAACAAATAACATAAAACGCAATTTATCTTATGCCAATTTTCTCAAAATTCAATCTAAATTCTTTATTTTTCTTTTTTATAAAGTGTTATTTATGATTTATTAATGAGTGAATGAAAATATTTGAATGTTTACGGAAAAATCAATGTGGGAAATAAAAAGGAACGGACTGACCTTTATTTCTTTGGCTGTTGTTGTTTGTGAGCTTGTTTTACACTATATCTGACGTCGAAGGACCATGAATGGAATTGCAGGTTTGAATTCTTTTTTGTGACGTTCCCTTCAGGTAATTTCTTTGAGTGGAATTACATCACTAGATTGAAGTAGGCCTTGCTAATTTTATGCAAACTACTGGTTGAATTTTTATACTTTATTGACTAAATGGTTAACAAAGAATGGCGCCAGCTAATTTATGAGAAAATAATATTTCGCTAAAATTGCGCTGTGCGAGAGAAAAAATAAATGCGATGGGCGCAATGTTCTGCTTTGAGTGCTGCTGGCGACTGGCTCGGTGCTCGGTGACGAAGACCACGAAAGGGCCGGGCGGCACGACCGCGAACTAACACGATTCACTGACAGCTGATTCCAGAATATACGGCTAAAGTCGCGTATACACCATACTTGAAACGGCTGCGGACGCAAACAATAATTATTTCAAACTGAGGTTGCATTTCGGCGCTTAACAAACCTTATTAAGGGAATCCTTATTTTCGGACCCATATGCGCATGCGTAGATGTCAAAATAAGGCTAATTCAAATACTGCTTGTCCTTATTGCACGTCCAATAACTCTCTAATGTTGTCATTGTTGTGTGTTTATTTTATCGACTTTTTTGTGTGTTTGCCTGCTTTAAAGTGGAATTGTTTGAAAAATTATTAATTACATTTCCATATATTTTGTGAAAGTTTCTTATTCAAGATTCAAAATTACTAATAAGTGTGCAGTGTATCAGAAAAGAGGAAAACCAGCGGATTGCGGATTGTTTATCATTTCACCCGTTAGTAAACAAAACTTGTGACATCGACATGATTGAAGGGAAAAAAACCAGTGTCGGAGGTGCATGTAGGCCACCAAAATACAATATTTTAATTTTGTATTTCTATTAAACATTATATTTTAGCATTCTGGATAATTTATGATATGAAAAAAACATGGTTAGGCGCATTAAATTGAAAATCTAGCTCAGTAAGCAAATGGACGTATGTTTGTGCAAACCATTTTAGCAGTGAAGAATACAGATTTTCAAAAACTGGTGCTAAAATTTCAAAAGCTTCTGCTGTTCCTGTTGTTGCAAGCATCTGCACTTCTCGAGTACTGTCCAGGTTAAGGAGTACTTGTCTAGGTACTCATTCATAGGTTTATGTGAAAAATCATTAATTTTGATTTTTGAAGAATCTATATTCGTGATTTGTTTGGACCCCTCAATTAGGAATTAAACCTACTGGAGTTATCTTCATTAATTGTGTTATGTCCACCATTCAATTGAATAAAACGAAAAGTCTGCCAACTTTCAAATAAGGATGAAGTTCGGCTCAATTTGAAACTTGTCGGAAGCAAGAAATTAATTTTTATTTGGATGAATAATCTATCAACAAATTTAAAAAATGGCAACAAATAAACCGAGAAATAAACCAAATTATTGATTGGCCAAGTAGTGGTTTGGTCTGCCTCTACTTCGACTACTAAACAGTGGTTAGTACTAAGTTTGAATCATACATGGCGTTTCTGATGCTATAGTCAACTTTAAAAATAGGGAAGCGCCTTTTTTCCGATTCATAAAAAACTAAAGAAATACTCTGCGGAATATTGCACCCAAAAATCAAAACACAGAAAAATGACCTTTTGCTTGAATTTTCCCCTTGGAATTCTCTATATTTTTCTACGTGTTTTCTTTTTAAATGATTGATCATAGATTTTGTGGAGGCATTTTCTCCAAGACCACCTCGAAAAATCTCACCTTTACATGTATTGCACTTTGCATATCTATTATTATCTTCATCTAATAAATAATACTTCCAAATATCACTCAACTTTTTATTCATTTTCACGTTTAAATACTCTAAATTGCTCAAGACGTTGCACGATTACGTTTAAAACATGAAATAAAAACTATAACCAAAACACTCACTGCGCAACTCAACAAGTTTTGAAAAGAAATTTTTGTCGCGTCGCTTCGGCCGAATCCCACTACCGCTTCGGCCAAAACCGAATAGTTAACAAATAGGCCGAAGCGGCCGAATACCGAGGCCGAATCGATGCTTCAGCGCATCCCTATTTAAAAATATACATAGGTACTCATACTAATTACTTTTCGTAAGTATTTAATATTCACTTGGAAGTTCAGTGAATTATATTTTCAGTATTTGCATTATTGATCAAATTGCTTTAGGTATATTTTTGTTATCAGTAGGTATCTCAACTCTTGTAATATTATTATTAAAATTCTGAATAAACATTGTTTTTTTTGCATTGTTGTTAAATTATTACAAAGCTACTATTTTTTGATACAAATCCCCAAAAAATGAAAAAAAAAATCTAACGAAATATTAGGTCTGTTTCTGCAGAAATCACCAAGCAGTCAGAATGAATTTCATTAGTTGAAACTAGTTTTCTGACTGCTTTCAACCAATGAAAGTCGCTCTGACAGGTTTGTGATTTTTGCAGAAACAGACCTATTGTTTTGGTCCCATCTCATGTATTTTTGTTTTTCTGGAAACAGTCCAGTTTGCTTTCGGTTTTAGTGCTCAAATTTATCATTTTTAAAACTACCTTTTTCTGGAATTAAATATATATTTCAAAAAATTACTTTTTTTATGGGTACGCCTAAGGTAACCTTTGCTTCTAATAAAATACCTCTACGTATTACTTGGGAATACGTAGAGATTCTTAACACATGTTTGTGCCACCTTGCTCCAATGGTTTTAGATAGGGCCTTACCTATCTTGTCACGTTAGTAGATATTAAATCTATGAAAAATACTATATTATTAAATTGACAAGAATGATAACAACATAAATGACAACACTAAGAATACACTAAAATCACAGTATCTAAAATTCTATCCTGTGCTAAAATTACAGCTTAAATTCCACTCTACACCGCATGTCTATGACCTCCACCAGAAATAAACAAGTAAAATAAAATTTCGGCGTCCCTGCCGTTCAATGACAGGATGGTATTCCCTAATGGCGGCGTGCGCAGAAAAGATGCGCGTGAGAGTTAGCCTGCTGATTGTTATAGTATATGCTGTGGTAATGTTCAAGTTATATCGTAGACACCTGCTGCAATAAATCAACCACCTCACCATAAAAGCTAATACATTTCCAACCTTTTCAATCAGGGCCGGCCCTTAGAATTTTAAATGGCATGTGAACTGAATATAGAATAGATAAAATATTATTTGTAGATAATGTTTTAATAATAAAATAATTAAGTATATTCCTTATATTTTTCTTATTTTCCAATAATCCTTCAATAAATTATTCAACAGAAATCCCGAGACAAAAGCTTTTTGGGTAATAAAATAAATGGCGTCATATGTTGCCGCGCATGCGCATTGTGTCCCGGCCATGATAAATACCAATTAAATACCTATTAAATACCAAATATTACCAAAAAAATTACCATAATTACCAAGTATTACCAGAAGTACCACAAAAAATACCATAATTACCAAAAAAAATACCTATAAATACCAATAATTACCAAGTGCTTGTACAATAAAATATCAAGGTGACTTACCCCTCGTTTTCAACCAATGAAATTCGTGCTGACTGGTTTGTAATTGCTGCAGAAACAGACCTATTATGCTGTGTCTTCTTCTTAGCAGCGTGGAATAGAGAGAGATAAAAAAGGTTCTTAGCATTAAAAAGAATACTCTGGGAAATGATGGCGTAAATGACGTAAATCGCAAATGTAGAAATATCGTTAGTTATTGACGGACGGACAATTTTTCGTAATTTTTTTTAAAGAAAAACATAATTACGATCGGATCTGAATCGCTGTACGTTTGCTGTACAAAATTAAATGCTGGACAGACTTTGAAAATGCTGTACAATACAGCGAAATGCTGTACGTACCGTCACCCTAATGTATGGACTGCATATACATAAATGTATATTTGTACTCCTACTGCACAAGTGAAACATCCCTTAGCTATATCCCTTATCAGAGGAGCTAGAGGGTTGAATCGAAGTTCATTCGACGGCTTTTCAATCACTCTGCACCTGATTTTGTACATATCCTGCTAGATCTGTTCACCCCTTGATAAATATATAAAACTATACTTGTTCTTACCTTGCCACTGTTGGTTATCTCACACAAAACTATCCGACCACACAGTTTTAATCAATCACAGGCACAGGACACATACACAATAACTTTATTGTAGAAGAAACCGGTAGTTTGTATTCATATTCATACCCGAAATGTCTTCAAGAAACACCGACTCAGCTTTTTAGACATCATATTTATAAATTCAGCCAACATTTAACACGTGGAATTGCCGAGCCAAATCACATAACAAATTTTTGAGGAAATTGTTTTTAATAGTTTCTGTTTTATGTTTATAAATGTGGATAGAAAAGTTTGGTTGTGCTTTTTTGTTTTGATTATGGAATTTCTTCAAAACAACAACAGGTGCTCAGCTGCACTGCGTTCGATAACCTAAAGTTGAGTTCGAAATAGAATGTTAGTGCAATGTTCGTGTAGTTCAGTGCTCTATCACGTAATGAAGGTGTAATTGGCGACACTGATTACACCTCGATTTTGTATCGAGTAAACGGTGTCCCACCATTCGGGCACCAAATTATTTTCAAACGCAAATTGGTGTATTACCAAACTCAGTCCTACCAATTAACGAACACCACAGTGTCAATAGTGTAAAAAGTGTCGACACTTTGTACCATTCCGAAGCTGAGTTCGGAGTACTTGTGCGGTGTTCGTGTAGTGTAGTGCAGTGTTATATCCAGGTTTGTTTGTTTGTGTTGTACTAACTTGAACTGAGTGCAAAAAAATAATTCTAGGTTTGTTTGATTGTGTTGTTTGGAGCAGCACTTCCTGCTAAGGGGCGTTCGTTTGTGTTATGGCAATGAACTGACGAGCGTTCGTTTGTAAAGTGCAGTTTGTTCCAAACTGTTTAGTTCATGTTCAACCTGCACTTGCTTTCGAGGAGGAGTAAGATAGGGCAGCCTAGAGTTAAATGTCAAAAACGCCAAAAAAGTCATATTTAAGAGCTCCTAAAAATTTCTCCTAGCCCTCCTCGGTAAAAATTTTGAAATTTGAACATGCGCATTTTGTTCTCCGAGTTTCGCTCCATTTGGCTCCATGATCAGCGAGTTTTGCTCCATTACCTGGAATGACCTACGAGCTCCTAAGAATCTCTCCTAGCCCCCCCCACACCAGTAAAAATTTTGTTTGATCTTATTCATTCTGTTCTCCGAGTTTCGCTCCATTTTGCTCCATTATTGGCGAGTTCTGCTCCATTACCTGAGCTGCTTTCGGGTGCTACGCTTTGAGCACTCAAGCACTCTCATTTTTCTCGCCTCTTTTTCCTGATGCACCTTTAACTGATTTTCAAGCGTATTGAGTATAATGGCCGTGAAGAGAACGGTGGTTCCTGGTTTCACTAGCTTTGTTTGTTTATTCGCACCAACAAGGCACCAACCGACACTTTCTACACCAAACGTGTTTGTTTATCCAAGGTTTATCCCTATAGTTTGTTTTTTTATATGGGTCTGACAGAAACGAACTGACTTTTTGGTGCACCTGGTGCAGATTAGTGTAACTTTGGTGCAAAGAGACGAACAGAACCCGAGAGAAGCCCTGTTAGTTAAAACTAATTTCGAACCTTTTTTTTTCATGTGCTTCTAGAAAAAGACTGAAATAGTCTAAGTAAGCACTGAATTTACAAATGGAAATCGCTTGAAAAAATAGTTAATTATGTCATAAATAAATACCGGTAATCAAGCTCGTTTGCTCGAGCGCTCATGTTCGGAGCACTGAAATGTGTTCCAAATGACCTAATATTTGATTTGACAGTGCGAATAGTTGAAAAAGTTGTATTCATTTCACACCTAGGAGGAGCTCCGGAACAGCTCCGGGGCTTCACGCGCATATTCCTTTCGAAAAATGTTTGTTGCACCACGCATATGTTCCCTGCAAATCGGGGGGCGACTAAACACCGGAGCGAGTAGCTCAAGTGTTTCAAACTCTTTAAAGGAATACAACTAAAGAAGATGGAGCCTATTTTCAAGTAAACAAATTTGACACACGTCGTAAATTATACGGACAGCCTTTTATTTTTCCGAAATAACTATTTATGGCTGTGTTCTTTTTTTAACCGTCATTACTGTATTTGCTGCAAATCGTTCCAAAATCAAAATTCAGTTTACTGATACTGGCTAATGTGGCAAGTTTTTAAAATACACAATGACATGTGCGCATTTTAACCGATGTAAAGGCTAGTACTCATAACTGCGAAATTCGCAATTTTTTGACATTGCGTTGACAATTTGATGTTTTATGCGTGTATCAAACGTCAAATTGTCGAAGCAATGTCAAAAAAATGCGAATTTCGCAGTTATGAGTACTAGGCTTAATGCTGGTCCTTGTCATTTGACAGCAGCAAAACAAGGATAGATTACTCATCAAGAGAAATGCAATTGGTAAATTCGAAAACTTTAATAGGATGGCTTATCTAGTTGAAAGTGTCTGCCATGTCCACGCGAAAACTCCCCATTATTTGTGTCATTTGTGACGTCAATGTAGATCTCAACCTCGGCGTAAAATCCATTATCCGATTATTTCATACGGTTTTTTTTCTAAACGTTAAAATTACTTTTTCTTCATTTTAAATCGAAGGAAAAATTACCTCACCACAAAAAAGGCGTGGCACAGCCTGAATCGCAAACAACCCATAGGGGTCTCAGTGACGTCACGACTAGTCGAAAAACGGCGAACGTACGCGTTATCGCCAAATTATGGACTGACTGGTGAACGTCTGGTTGTTACCTAGCAGGTACTTTCTATGCACTAGTGAATAGAAAGTACCTGCTAGGTAACAACCAGACACTTACGAGTTGGTCCATAATTTGGCCCTCATGGGGATAAGCCATCTTGTTAGTTGAGGGTTCTTGGCCTTCCTTTTATCCAATTTTCTTGCTCTTAGCGCTTTTCAAATTCAGAACAAAAATAAGCTGTAATCTGTGTAATCCGGATTGACCGATCGTTTGTACCTATTTGTTCTTTTAATTTACTTTGCGCACTGCTCAGTTCGTAATTTGTATGTTATTTATTAATATGACAGATCACAGGATTGAGAGCGTAATTTCACAAACCGTTCCATTATTCAAGTCTTCCTCCGCTTACTCTGGGTTCACGTTATTAAAAATTCCTCTCGCTCCAATCTACTCCCGGATTGGTTACTGTACGTAAGGTTTGAACAAATTAACGTCACCGATGCGTACGTCACTAATTTAGTACTGTGTTTGCTGCATTTGGAGAGCAACTCTTATCCAATAAAAATAATGAACGCGGGCTCGATGGGCTGTTCGTTGTTTTGTTCAAAAAGTCAACGTCAACGACACTCGTTGTCGTGGTCGTCGTAATTTTTTAATTGTTTTATCCTGCTCTGATCCATCGAATTTGACGGAGCACGGAAGAGCGTTCAGTACTCAACTTTTGGCTTTGTCAAGGTAATATATGGTTGCGTTTAGAAATAGCACTCTGGGTGTGAGAGTGACTCGGAGCGTTACGCTGGAGTCGTTCAGAAATCGAGAGTTGACGCGCCCAGAGTACGCCGAAATTACCCCACTCAGGGACTGGGCTGAAAAACGAGTGGTTTTACCGAGTTTGACGTTGACATTTACCACAACACCCCGATACGTTCAGAAATAGCACACCCAGAGTGCACTCCAAGTGATGACGTCAGAACACTCTGACAAACAACAAACAACTACTCTACCCTCACACTCCATTTCTAAACGCACTCCAGCGTTCAAGGTAGGTAAAATTTGCTCGACATGCGTGATACTTCATGGTTTTTTTTTTTTTAAATTTGAGACCATCACAACGTTTTTAAAAAAGGTAGCTGGATCCATGTTCAAATCACTGATCTCAAAAATAAATGGATAAACAAAGAACGCTTCTAATGTTGCTAATTTACAAGGTCAAAATCTAAACAAAAACAACTGACTGGGACAGCTGTGAGCGTGCGCAGTAGATACATGTATTGTGTGTGCACAAAATCTGGCCAATGAAAATGAAGGAATTTAAAAATTTAGAACAGTTGTTCGAAAGATAAGACACTGCGCAGGCGTTAGGCTGTTCCGTTGCACAACTGTTCGTAGAATATTGACCCCAAATTTTCGCACAAATTTTGCCAATCAAGCCGTATGAATTGTTTATCCATTTATTTTTTAGATCAGTGGTTCATATACAAATCCAATTCACAAAGAAGATGTAGAAATAAACGACGAATGTACGTGATGTAAAAGCAAAACATAAAACATGAAGATAACAAATGTCATAATTCACCTTGGTTGAGGCGTTTCTTAACCCAGTTGAGTCACTCCAACTACCCGAGTAAGATTTACCTAGGTAGAATATAACTTAATGGCGTTTCCGATTGGTAGATTTAGTGCGGAACTAGTGCAATTTTTTCTATTTCTCTCCCTTTCTTCTACAGGTCGACTAAAAGGATGCAAATACACTCAGTGCGCACTGAATCTACCAATCGGAAACGCCATAAGCTGTCGAACCGTGAATGCGCCCCAGAGTGCTATTTTTAAACGCAACCCTGAGTCGCTTTTCAGTATGGGAGTGTGACGCTCGGAGCTACTCGGAGCGTTGAGCCCCTGCTATACTACGTGGACAAACGTCACACGTCATGATACTGGAACGGTACAAATCAAAACTGTTTTCTCGCGGTGGAACTAGTTTGATCCGGTCCGATTAAGTTAGAACCTGTATATTCTTGCATTGAACCATTGACGTCACATTGAACCTGGTTCAGAAAAGCTTGAACCGGACTCATGGCTTGTTCTCCGTTGACATAAGACTGTGGTTCAAATCTTCCATTTTCTCGAGTTCACAAGTGATGACGTCATCTACAAATTGGTTTAAATCATAGTTCGAACCATTCGTCTCGCGATTCAAATCGAGTTCCAGATTGTTTTAGAACTATTCTGTTATTGTTCCAAGTCTATCTAGGACTGATTTCATTGTTTTCAAATCGTTTGAGAACAGCTCCAAACATACATTTTGTTCTAGAACAGTCATATTTTGTCTCAAAAGCCTCATATAAATCAAATTCCGGATTATTTTGGAACTGCTCCATTACGTTTCTTACTCTGGAACATATTTTTGTTTGATCTTGAATCATTTGAAATAATTCTGAACGATTAAGGGTCTGTTCCCACAGGAGTCTTTGACAGTTTGCAAACTATCAGTAAGCATCGCCCATACATGTTTCCAATGCTGTCGTTCCAAGATTAATCTGTAACTCAGCTGGGCCGAGTTCAGAAATAACGCACAGGGTGCGAGTGCGATTTTATGAGTGTGCCTGAATTGACAAATAGCACCGTCTAGCATTTTTGAACGGCTAGGGCGTCGCACCGGTGTCACACTCACACTAGGTGTGTCATTCCTGAACTCGCCCCAGAGCGATTGTTTCTGACAGTTTGCAAACTGTCAAAGACTCCTGTGGGAACAGACCTTAAGTTAATTGTTTGGCTATACAGAGTGGAGTAAATGGAGTTCACTCCAAAAGTTCCAGTTCGAAAATTAGAATTTCCACACTTGGTGTTTATTTAAATGGAGCAAACTTAGTGGAAAATATTTCAAGTTCAGTTACAATAACTGTTCCAGAACAATACATTTTTGAAATAATTTGTTAGTTTAGATTATGGGAACAAGTGCAAATTTGAGTAATTTGCACTGCACAGTGCAAAAAATATTACTCTAACTGACACAAAGTGCTGCACTAAAGTTGGCTTGCTTATTCTCACTACTCCGTACATTCAGAGCAGCTTTCCAGTATGGGATTGTGACGCCCGGAGCTACTCGGGGCGTTGAGCCCCCGAGCTGTACGTACAGGGTATTTGATTATATTTGGCACCATACCTACAGCCTTTACTATTTAAGATAGAAAAAAATTTTAAATACAAAACTTGACAGTTTTTTTCTATATTTTCTTTTGACAGTATCAGAAAAAACAAAATCGCATCGGAAAATGAAGAGACGTAGGCAACTTCAACTTTTTTAAATGGAACACCCTGTATATTATGCGATAAAATTAAAGATCTTTTCTTCCTGATTCCAAATATATATATATTGAGCACGCTTGAGTGAGCCGTTTTTGAAATATTTTAGCTTAAATTTGCAAAGAAATTTCATAAGGATGTCAAGACATTTAAATCTTCATAAAATTCCTTTGGATTTTATTTAAAATTTAAGCCAAGATATATCAAAAACGACTCACTCAAATATGATCAGTATATACGGTGGTGGTCTTGGCGTATTTCTTAGATCTACCATTTCTCATGAAATTGTAAGTATTAATTTGAACAATGTGAGCTTTGAGGGTATGCTTCTGAGCCTGAGGGTTGGTACTTACAAAATTGCTTTGTTGATTGTGTATAGACCCCCGAATACTAGAGTGACAGAAATTATTGATTTCCTTGAGGGCATTATCCCCCAATTGTTGTCTGATTATGATTTTTCTATTATTACAGGAGATCTTAATGTTGATATGCTTAAACCTAACTCTTTGTTTGACATCCTTTACACTTACGGGTATTCTCAGTTAATAGATGAACCAACTCGCATTACAAACACATCATGTACATGTTTAGATCCAATTTTTATTAATTCCAAAGATGTTTGTCTGAATAGTGGTACTGTCCCTTCAGATATTAGCGATCACAATAAAATGTCTGTATGCTCTTTAAGCATAGTAGTTAAGAAACCAAAGCAAAAATTTATTGAGCTACGCGATTTTAAAAACTTTGATCTGCGTGAGTTTCAAGCGAATTTAACGTGTATTCCTTGGAACAATATTTTTCATATCCTTAACTTAAATGACAAAGTTTGCTTTTTAGAACAAAACATTATTAATTTATTTAATATCCATGCTCCTTGTAGGATCATCAGGGTTAGCAAAAAACCTGCTCCCTGGTTGACTGACACCTTGAAAATAATTTTAAAACAGAGGGACAAGGCCCTTGCCAAATATAGAAATAATAAAACCCAAGAAAACTGGAATTACTATAAGGAAGCACGTAACTTTGCGCTGGCTTCCATTCGAAGGGAAAAAGCAGCCTATCTTGAACACTTGCAAAGGAGTAAAAATGAGAAAAAATTCTGGCGTGGTCTGAGCGATCTAAACATCAAAACTTCTACAGGTAATGAAAATGAGCTGCCGCCGAACTTGCAAGACCCAAATGTCATAAATGACTATTTTGTGAGAATATTTAACAAGTCTGACAACTGCATCGACCAAATTAATTACTTCTCAGGCAATAGATTCTCAGAAAGTGTTTTTGCTTTTACTTTGACTGACAGAGAAACTGTTCATAGTGTGGTTGACGGCATCAAGTCCAATGCTGCCGGATGTGACAATATCTCACTTCGAATGCTACAGCTCTGTATGCCCTATATTCTCGATCACCTAACCCATATTATTAACTGTTGTTTGGAGATGGGCTATTTTCCTGAATCCTGGCGCAAGTCAATCGTCTGTCCCATACCTAAAACACCGCATCCAAAATGTGTTCAGGAACTTCGCCCCATAAGTTTACTACCTGTGATTTCTAAGGTATTGGAGAGGGTTATTCATACTCAGTTATGCAGCTATCTTATTGAAAACCATATTTTGCCCGAACAACAGTCTGGGTTTAGGAGAAATCACAGTACAGCGACAGCTCTTCTAAATATCACAGATAATATAATACGTGCGATGGATAAAAAGCTTGCCGTTGTGTTAATAGCGTTGGATTACTCCAAGGCTTTTGACGTCATTGATCACGACCTGCTGTTGGCTAAGTTACATTACTATGGCTGTGATGAAATTAGTATGTCTCTTTTTATGTCTTACCTCTCGGAACGTGCTCAATGTGTTCGGGTCAACAATGAACAGTCTGATTACAAATCCATTATCTCAGGTGTGCCCCAGGGCTCAATACTTGGGCCGCTTTTATTTTTAATTTATACCTCCGATCTACCCAAAATAGTTAATCATTCTGACACTTTTCTATACGCCGATGATACTCAGATTGTCCACTGTTTTGGCCCTGATGATGTACGGCTGGCCTCGGAGTCGCTTACTGCTGATTTGCGGCAAATATCGCGTTATTCCAGAGAACATAATTTGCAAATAAATGCAAGTAAGACTAAAGCTGTTCTATTCGCGAACCGAAATCGGCGTGCTCAGGTTGCAGAATCTCTTGTACTAGAGTTAGATGGTGCAAATCTTACCTTTTCTAACGACCTTAGAAGTCTTGGTTTGAACATCGATACCTTTCTTAGATTTGGGGGGCATGTTGGTATGATTTTGCAGAAGTGCTACTTACGTATGCGTATGCTCTATGCAAACAAAAGTGTTTTAAATTATAAAACTAGGAAAAAACTTTGTGAATCACTTGTTTTGTCAATTATTGACTATTGCATGATTGTGTATTATCCTTGCTTAGATGGAGTTGCCAAGTGTCGTTTGCAGAGAGTACAGAATACATGCTGCCGTTTTATATGTAACTTAAGAAAATTCGACCATGTGTCGCAACATATTTATGACTTAAATTGGCTAAAGATCTTTGGTTTATTTAGACTGCAGTATCTGACTTTTTTGTATCGCTTACTTAAAACTCATCAGCCTAACTACCTTCACGAGAAATTGATTTTCAGAAACTTAATACATGATCGTCCTCTAAGATTTAATCTGCTTACGATTCCACACCACTCTACTGCCCTATTCGAACGATCTTTCACATATAACGCTGTAAGTCTTTACAATAAATATAAACCTGATTTATTGACTTTGTCTCTTAATTCATTAAGAAAAATGATAAAAACTATACTAATGGAAGCACAGGTTGCGTAGTGATGCTGGGATGTTTTTTTTTTTTTTTTTTTGTTTTGATTCTTTTGTTTCATTTATTCATATTATTTTATTACTGTTTTGTTTCGATATTTATTTCCAATTTATATCTTTAAGCACTGGCATAGAATTTTCTCCTTCTCTTTTTTTTTTTTTCCTTTTCTTGCATAAGATGTTAAATTAAATGTTATTTTATTTATATATTTGTTCTTATAATGTAAACTAAGAAGGTTAAGAGTTAAAGAATAGCTTAAAGCTAATCTTCGCCTTCTTGGGGCAAATTTTTGTAAAGAATTTGCTGAATAAAGACGATTTATTATTATTATTATTATTATTATTATATATATATTTGGAATCAGGAAGAAAAGATCTTTAATTTTATCGCATAATATACAGGGTGTTCCATTTAAAAAAGTTGAAGTTGCCTACGTCTCTTCATTTTCCGATGCGATTTTGTTTTTTCTGATACTGTCAAAAGAAAATATAGAAAAAAACTGTCAAGTTTTGTATTTAAATTTTTTTTCTATCTTAAATAGTAAAGGCTGTAGGTATGGTGCCAAATATAATCAAATACTCTGTACGCGTCAACCTATCAGCTGTCACATCTGTGGGTGGCTATTTATCTATTTATTTCTTGTTATATCTCAAGATTGAACATTTTAAAACATATAGTTTTGATTCTCTTTCATTTTTGATAAATAAAAAAACAAACTGCACAAACAAACAGATAATTATTTTTAAAATTTGACATATTTGACACTAAGACAGGCGTCTCACGCCATGATACTGGAACGGTACAAATCTAGTGCGTGGCGTCCCCGAGGTGCTCTGGAGCGCGCCAATGTGCATACTGGGAAAGCGGCTCAGAAAGAGTATTACTCCATAACTCAATCAGTGCACTATAATTATTACTCCAACCATTCGAGCACGGCTTTTTACAAAAAAAAGGGTAACTGCTTTTACATATGACTATAAGAAGTGGAGTTAATGTAGCTTAATCCAAAAAAATTGTTCTGGTGCAACTATAAAATTGAAATCCTAGCAAGTTACACCGTTGAGTTCGGTTCATTCACTCCAAATACTCCGTCTGTATTCTTGCCTCCTTTCACTCTAATAAAAAATATGGAATTTACACTATTTGCTCCAATATCCAAACCCGAAGAGTTTCAGAGTGAAGGTTTCAAAAAAGTTGCTATCATTTTTGAAATAAATTTTTTGGAGTACGTTCAATCCTGCTCCGTTTGCTCCGAAAACATACAGAATCAAAAAGGAGTATTATTCGTAAACGCGCTGCCGACTTTTTTACTCCAAGCTCACTTGTAAACGTTTGCTCTTTTTACTCTAAAATGGTCAAAAAACTGTTCCGAATCGGTGTTAGGCGATTTCATTAGTTTTAATATAGAAATAGGAGATTCTGGAGTATGCACTTTTAACTCTAATTTTGTTAGCTCAATGAGTAAGTTTATTTGTTTGCAACTTTTTTTTTCAATTCCCAAAGTTCCATTTACTCGCAACTCTGTATAACTAAGGTGATCATAGTTACTCTATCTACACTAATAATAAGCAAATTCGAATATTAAGAGTACTCAGAGAAGTTAGAGTTCTAAGCTTTTTCACTTTTATTACTCCAAAAACCCGAACAGAGTGAAAAGTTGTCAAAAAGAATACAATTCCGAACGACTTGCTCACTCTGAATACCTCGTAAACATTCTAAACGTTATTTCTAAATAAAATGTGATTCAAGAGCCTAGACTGGGAATTCTACTTTCATGACGTAAGGTTGCCTAGCAACCGTCTTCATCGCTTGTACTGTAGGAGATAAATAGGTCGAGGGTGACGTTGTGATCCCAGTACTTAAATAAAATTCAAACGACTGTAATACTCCATCAAAATGAGTATTTAAAACAGAGTAAATAGAGTACTCTACTACTCTATTCACACTAAAAAGCCATTTTCGAACAGTTGGAGTTATCGATTCGAATACCGTTTTGGAGTAAGACTATTGGCATTCGGCATAAAAAGAGTAGTTCCATTCTCAAAGTTTCAAGTGAACGTAGCGTTTTTGGATTGTTTCTTTGGAGTCGCGATAAATAGAATTCTATTCGTTTTGACGTAAGATAAAAACAAATGTCAGAAATAATGAAGTTACTGAAATAGAATTCTATTGAAAATAATTTGGGCTCTAGAAGTAGATATTTGAAATGTTGAAGTAGAGTCGGAACATTGTTCTTAGAACTGAAGTCACTCTAAAAAAGTTCTTCTTCAATAGAACATATTTTTTAGAGTAAATAGAGTAATAAATTGTCAGAGCAAGAATTGATTCTAATGTCAAAATTTTGACAGTTTCAAGTAAGAGCAGCGTTTTTAAATTGCCGCGTTCAAGTTGCGATTAATAGAATTCTATTCAAAATAATTTGAGTTCTTGGAGTTGATATTCGAACTGTTGGAGTAGAGTCAGAAAATTGACTGGTGTCAATCTAAAAAAAAATTCTTCTAGAGAAAAGATTTTTAGAGTAAGTAGAGTAATAATTATTAGTTCCAAGCTGTTTTCCCGCGGTGGAACTGGTTCAATCCGACTCGATTCGGTTCGAACCTGCTTTCATTCTTGCGTTGAAATAGTGACGTCACATTGAACCTGGTTCAAAAAAATTTGAACCGGACTCTTGGTTTGTTATCCGTCCATAAGTTAAAACCTTCCATTTTCTCGCGCTCACCAGTGATGACGTCATTAAAAAATTGCTTCCAACCGTAGTTTGAACCATTCGTCCTGCGAGAAAACGCCTTGTGGCCCTCCCGGGGTGCTCTAGAGCGCGCCAATGTGCATACTGGAAAAGCAGCTCTGGAGAGAATGCCTGCACTAAAATAAATCAATGACTGACGTTTGACAATTTTGACATTTCTGTCTTCCGGTTCAAGCACGTGTGTTTACTGTTTATGTACTACTACTTACTAAAATTTTTATTAAAATAAAAAGAAAATGAGCTTCAGTGAAAGTGCAGATGTATCCGAAATGGACGTATCAAGCAACGGAGGGATCAAAGAAAAAACTTACGAAGAAAAACTGGCCAATTGCACCGTAATTGCTAAACCAATGGCATCGAAAAAACTATCTAAGAAATGCTACAAATTAATTAAAAAAGGTAATATCACTATTATCCCAATATCATCTAAAACATTCTCAAATCAATTTCAGCCAGTAAACAAAAAACCTATATCCGGTGCGGTCTGAAAGATGTGCAAACCAGAATTCGCAAAGGGGAAACTGGTTTGGTTATTTTCGCTGGAGATGTCAGTCCTCTGGAAATTATGTGCCATTTGCCAGGAGTATGTGAAGAAAAAGATATTCCGTATGTGTACACGCCTAGTCGGAAAGATTTGGGGGCCGCTCTTGGGGTCAAAAGGGGCTGTTTGACAGTTCTAATAAGACCCCATAATGACTATGAAGAAGCTTTCAATGAACTCAAGCAGGAGTTGAAGACCTTGGCTGTAACATTATAATATGTATATTCTATTTGTTTAATAAAGATTTTCTTATGTAGGTAGTAATTTTTTGTTGTTTTATTTTTTGGTTGTTCCACTACTGTGAAGGATTTAATTTTGCAGTCATAGCTTCCTGCCAATCACCCATTGCTCCAGGTCCTGTTGCAGTTCTTCTTAAATTTCTAAAGTTATGTAAATTCAGATTTTTCCACATACTTCTCAGCTTGCCCAAAATTTAGTCATTTTGATCTGTTTTAATGGTCTTCCAGGTCAATTTCATCGTAAGGCCTGGTCTATTTTCTCACATTTCCTCTTCTAGCACTATCTTCATTGTATTCATTCTCTGAATGTCCTCATCATATTAAGCAATTTTTTGCAAGGATAATCAAGCATGATCGATTATGCTGGATCATGATCAAGAACAAGAACACATCATTTCTTCTGTGAGAATAGACCAAAAATCACCTTTTCCACATTTAAAATCGATGAAAATATTAATTCATTATCGAGGTCTGCGCGTGACTTAATCACTATAAGCTACTGATAGTGACGTCACGAGCAGGCCGAGCAAAATCAGAGTATGCTTGATTATCCTCTAGGGATGCCACCTTTGAAAGTAAGTTGAACACTTGAAAAAAAAACCTTTATTGAAAGAAAAAAAAAGAAAAATCTGCAGATCTACAAAATCTGATAACAGATGTCATTACACTTTATATTATTATCTGTCTATATACAGGGTGACAATTTGAAAACCAACAGTCGGGAATATCTCATGACAAAAAATACTATCGGGAAGATCTCAAATACGTATCGGGGGATTGGAAGGGGAACCAAACTGAGGCACTTTTTGAATCACCCCGCCTCACCCCTTAGGGGGTAGCTACCCTAACTTATTTTTTTTAAATACGAACCTACCTTGTGATGCACATCGTTCGATAGCTCATTGCTATACCTTTAATTGTCACCCTGTATATACAAGTCCCCTCGGCATCTACGAATGTTTCCTGACGTTGGGAAGAAGAAATGGACTTCCGTGGTATTTCACCGATGATATTTTCGGGAAATTTGTCCGAAAATTGGAGATTCTGGAAACAAAGATTCATCATGTACCTCAGAGCCACAGAAATTTCAAAAAAGGATGAAGCTACTCAATATGTCCAGCTTTTGACCTTAATTGGAGATGAAGGTATGCGTATTTTTAATACTTTCAAAATTGCTGAAGCTGATGAAAACAAAATTGAAAAATTGATTGAAAAATTTGATGCACATTTCTCGCCTAAAACTAATTTATCCTATGAAAGATATAAATTGTTAAAATGCAAACAGAAAGAAGGACAAACTATGGAAAATTATATTACTGAAATCAAGAATTTTGCTTTATCTTGCGAACTTAGGGACTTGGAAAGTTCCCTACCTACTCAAAGATATTATCATATGTGGCATTTTATCTGAATCCTTGAGAGAAAGACTATTGTTGGATGAAAATTCCACGTTGGATGACGTAATTAAAACATGCATCAATTCAGAGAAGACCGAAGAAAGAAACAAATACATCACAAATGGTTCCTCCGCCCATGGTTCGTCAGCTGATCAACATATTGATGCCATATCAAGACTCAGAGCCCCACCAATCAACTTTCATGGTCCTAAAAATAAGGGACAACAGAGACCGAAATGTGGAAAATGTGGATACAGCCATGGACTTCAACAGCGCTGTCCAGCAAGAGGAAAACAATATAGTATCGAGACATGGCCTTCAACATCAGAAATCCAGGCATCTGAGGTGAATGGAGTCTCAGCAGGCCCTGGAGGAGTGTCGTGGGCTATGGTACTGACAGTTGAACAGCAACACAACATCAATTTCAAGCTAGACACAGGAGCGATGGTAAATGTTATTCCAATTAGATTGTTGCATAAAATTAATTTTGATCCTGCAAAAATTGTTAAAACCCCAGTAACTTTGTGCTTTTATACGCAGGACCGTATTCCAATTGTAGGCAAAGTAGATCTAAACTGTAAACATAAAGAAAAATCATTTTTAATTTCATTTTTTGTCAATAGGTACAATGGAAAGTAGCATTCCAATTTTGGGTTTGAAATCATGTATTGATTTGAATCTTATTCAGAGAATAGATAGTCTAGAAACATCAAATACCTTAGCTCAAAGGGATAATAATTTGCAGTTATTGCTCAATAAATATAGTTATTTGTTTCAAGGTCTGGGTTGTTTAGAAAAAGTTTATAAAATTGAATTAAAAGGGGATGCAGTCCCTGTAGTTCATCCAATTAGAAAAGTTCCTTTTCCAATTATGAAAAAAATGAAGCATTCTTTAGATCAGTTTAGTACATCAGAGGGTTATAAAAAGAGTGAATGGAAGTACAGAATGGGTGAATGCATTTGTAATTGTGAGAAAGCCAAATGGAGACCTAAGAATTTGTCTGGACCCAGCAGATTTGAATCGATCAATCAAGAGGCATTATTTTAAAATTCCAACATTAGAGGAGTTGACTCTAAAATTTTCAGGTGCAAAATATTTTTCCACCCTGGATGCTGCTCAAGGTTTTTTACAGGTTCCTTTAGATGAGGAGAGTTCTAAGATGACAACTTTTGGAACGCCTTGGGGCAGATATTGTTTTTTGCGAATGCCATATGGGTTAACTAGTGCCCCAGAAGTTTATCAAGAAAGAATGAATGACATTTTTGGTGATATTGATGGATGTAGTATATATGCGGATGATTTAATAGTTTATGCAGATTCCCCAGAAAAACATGATAGAATTTTGAAAAAAGTCTTTGAAACAGCTGCAACAAAGGGCATCAGGTTTAATAGAAATAAATGTAATTTTTTTGTTGACAAAGTCAAGTATATGGGACACCAGGTTTCAGAGAAGGGATTAGAACCAGACGGTTCAAAGATTGAGGCTATTAAAAATATGCCTAGGCCCAGAGATAAAACTGATGTGCAGAGATTTTTGGGATGTATAACGTATATAGGAAAGTTCATTAAAAGTTTATCTGTAATAACGGCCCCCTTGAGAGATCTTTTAAAGAAAGACGTAATTTTTCAGTGGTTAGATGTGCATGAAAGAGCATTTTTGAGGTTGAAAGAAATGGCGTGTAAAAGCCCATGTTTGCAATTTTTTGATATACATAAAGTTACAACTATTTCAGTAGATGCTAGTCAAAAGGGTATGGGTGCTGTATTGATGCAGATGGGTAAGCCTTGTGCATATGCATCAAGATCTTTTACAGCAACTCAGCAAAGATATAGTCAAATAGAGAAAGAATTACTGAGCATTTTTTTTGGCATTGATAGATTTTCTCAATTCATATATGCTAAACATTTCATTGTGGAAACAGATCATAGACCTCTTATTCACATAATTAAAAAGCCACTTAACGAATGTCCTGCTAGGTTACAACGTATCTTGATTCAATTGAGGAAATATGACTTTGATTTGATTTATAAACCAGGAAAACAGTTGATTATAGCTGATACTCTGAGTAGAGCCTTTGAGCAAGAAATTTTTTTTTAATGAAAATCTGGATATTGAAGTAGAGGCACATGTATGTTTAATTTCTATGCAATTAAATGCAACTCAGGATAGAATTTTGGAATTAAAAAATATTACAAAGAAAGATAGGGACCTCAAAGCTATCATTGATTTCATAAATAATGGCTGGCCGAATTGTTATAAAAAGATACCAAATCACTTAAAATTTTATTATAAAGTAAGAGGTGAACTTAATGTCATAGATGGTTTGGTGTATAAGAGCCAAAAGTTGATTGTTCCTAAAGATAGTAGAGCTCATATCTTGAATAAAATTCACTATAGTCATATGGGAATAAATAAATGTCTGTCTAAAGCTCGCCTTTCTTTTTTCTGGCCAGGCATGAATAAACAAATTCAAGATATCATCATGCCACTTGTGTCAGGCTTATCAAAAGAGTCAGATGCCTGAGCCTATGACTTCTCACGGGTTTGATGAGATTCCGTTTAGCAAGGTTGCAGTGGATATTTTTCATTTGTTTAACGAGTCATATCTTCTTTTAGTTGACTACTACTCTAAATTTGTTGATGTCATGAATCTAAATAGGGATCTTTCAAGTTATAATGTAATTTGTAAATTAAAATCATGTTTTGGACGGTTTGGAATACCAATGACTGTCATGTCAGATTCAGGCCCTGAATTTGCTAGTTTTGAGTTTGCTAGATTCGCTAAGCAATATGAATTTAATCACATCAGAAGCTCACCAAGATATCCACAAAGTAATGGTGCTGTGGAAAGGGCTATTAAAACTCTAAAATCAATATTAAGAAAAAGTATTCTGGACAATAAAGACCCCTATTTGGCTCTCTTGGATTATAGAAATACTCCTATTGATGGTCATAATACACCTGGTAACATTCTTATGTGTAGAAATCTTAGATCTTTATTGCCCTTGCCCAATGCTAAATTTAAATCTAAAATGTATCAGAAAAACAAATATTCAAATTTCATTAAAAAATCTCGAAACAATCAAAAGTTTTATTATGATAAAAAAGGTACCAGAGATCTTAGAAAATTAGACTGTGATGAAACTGTTATGATTCAATTAAAGCCTAAGGGCCAATGGCAGGAGGGTAAAATTAATAGAGTGTTACCCAACAAATCTTACCAGGTTGTCTTGAGCAATGGAAGATCATATATTCGAAATCGTAGATTTATCAGACCATTTAAAAAGCATAATTTTGACAACCAGCAAAAACTTCCTGATGAAAGTATAAATAATTCATTTCAATACCCAAATTACATTGCAGTTCATGAAGATAATGCAGAAAATATTAATAACGAGAATATTGATCAAGACAATGGTGACGAATTTTTTCAACAACGTAATTCTGATTGTGAATCTGTTGAACCTCAAACGACTAATCCAAATAAATTTGGAATTTGCATGCCTAACTCAGAAGCTAGAGGACACCTAGCAAGTAGTGCAAAAGTTTCAGAAAATGACGTTCTAGAAAATAGTATTAATAGTAATAGTGATGTCTCAAATGTTTGTAAAAGTGATCATAGCTTAGATAATAGTGACGAATCCTTTAAAATGTGTGAAGAAACTGTATTAAATGAAAATAATAGTTCTAGTTTATGTTCTAGTTCCGATCAGGACACTCAAGAGCCAACTTTGGTTCCAGAAAATTTTGTAAATAAATTTGGTAGGGTTATAAAACGACCATATAGATACTCAGATATCTATAAGTAACATTGTTCTGTAAATTAATTGCCTTCCTTCTTAAAACCTAATATTGAAATGAGCTGATTTATGTACCTCATTTCAAAACTCATTTTACTGCGTTTATTACACAATAAACAAAGTTTTATAGATTTTTTTTTTGTCATAAAAAGAGAGGAGAAGATTGGCTGTAATTTGTGTTGTATGCATTGAAGGTTACATAGCGTCTCTGTAGTTCTAATCTAGGTGCTAAAAGGCTGTACAAACAGTCGTATTTGTTTTGGGATTAATTTGAGTTGTTTGTAATTTTGAATTGTTACAGCATTGTATGTTCTGTTCATGGAACAGCAGTTAATGCAGCATTGTAAATGTTACTGCTATACTAGTGATAAAATGTGATTCTTGTCTCTGTGATATTAATTTATTAATTGTAATTTGTATATTGTAATTAAGTCTTAATTTAAGAAGGTAAAGTATGAACATGAACGCACACCTCGTCACATGACGTAGGTTAATGTCAATTGTCAACCTGCGGATTTACAAATCATATATTCAGTGTCCACTAGAACGTCGTTTAATTCACAACCTCCTCCTCCTAACCACACATAAGATAAGACAATATTACACACTAGACAGGATAGTCTATCCTCATAAGGCCTATGTAGATCAAATCTCAAGCTCCCCTACCACGCTAAAGAACCAGTGAGACGTAGTCAGCGTGTCGTTTCTTGCCTTGACGTAGGGTGTTTGCACCACAAGCTATGATTTCGCTGGCATATTGCATAAGTTCTTGGTTTTAGTACATTAATCAACATTCTAAAACAACCCCTTTTTAGATCTCGTTTGCATCTTCTTCTTTGCCTATTATGTTAATCAAAGTTGAATAATATTTTTCTCCATAAATGTATATTCTAAACTATGACCGCTGGCGCAAATAGTTAACGACATCGTTGATGACGTCGGTAACGGTGCAACACCATATGATGTTAATTTCCAAAAATCGAGTCCGATGAGTAATCCCCGTAGTAGTGTTTGATATTCTTGAGGGAGATCGTGAGCCATTGAGGTTCTTGGGCTCTCCATCGCCCACGTGCATGTCGGAGTCGGATAATTTTTCCCAGAGAAATCGTGTATTTGCACGGACATGATTGCGCTGTTGCTAAATCTCTTTTTTTTCCTGGCATAAGAATTATTTTTACGTTTTTTTGTTACATGCGTTTTTTTTTTTGTTAAATGCGTTTTTTTTGGTAAATGCGGTTTTAGCTTCTCCCGGAGAAAACACCTAGTAATCCGGAGCCCGGAGAACATATGTGAAAACCCGTAGACTCCGGGTGAAACCCGGAGAGGTGGCAACCCTACTTTTCAATAAAGCTATTAATATCGGGTCTTCAAAAAAAAGTGGGGGTAAAAATTTCAATTTTTTGCTCCCTTGCGCATATACAGGGTATTTCAGAAAAGCTGGTCGTGCTCCAACTTTCCTATTTTAAATATATAAGGTCGACCGGGGTAAGCGGAACCGAAAATTTTAGGACCTCAGTTTTGATTTGCCATATCTTGAGATTTTTTTTTCTTATCAAATTGAAACTTGGAGAGTGTAATAACATGTATGTTAGCTATTATGAAAAACAAAATCATAACTTCTCCTACGACGGTTTCGTTTCAGCAATACAATTTATGTATAATTATACCTTGGGTTACACTTGCCCTATGTATGGGGCAAGTGTAATCTAGGCAGGGGGTAAGTGTAACATTGTTTTTAAATCTTGTACAAAAGCCTGAGGATGTGAAGGGGCAACTGTAAATAAAAAAATAAATAAAATTCTACACTTATATAGAGATAACTTTATTGAAATAGATTGTTGACTGGGGGTAAGTGTAACATAAGCTTAAATTCCTGTCGAGAATGCAACGGGGCAAGAGTAAAAAAAAATCAAATTTCTATTTAAAAAAAAAAACTGAAAAATGCAAGATTTAAATTTTTACGATAAACTATATGAGTCAAAGCAAATATTGAACTTTATTTTTCCACGCTTATCTATTACTGGAGGTGGCAAAATCTTGTAGATCTCGTCCGGAGTGATAATACTAGTATCATCGACATTTGGCCAGTGGAATGTTGAAGATAAACCAATTCTTCTGGCAAATTTTACGTAGAGACTAGGTTCCATTTCACTGATCTGAGCAACATACATCTTGGTCGTTTTCTTCGATGAAAGCTGCACCATAACCCAATCATTGATGGCCAGTGATTCAAATCCTCTAGCCACCACTTCGAAGAATTTATCGTCATCTGCAGCTTCTAGAATTTCGTCAAATATATCGCCATCATCTGATTCATCTTCTTCAAACTCTTCATCATCCTCGTCACTTTCTTCTGCAGGGGCTGCTTTCTTTTTCTGCTTCTGACCTTTTCGAAAATTTTTGTTTTCAGCTTCTTCAATTGTGCCGGCATCTGATTCATCTTCGTTGATTTTTCCAAGATCTTTGTCAATTTCAAGTGCACGCACCGCGAGCGGGATGGTTTTTTTCTGGCTTTTGCCAGTTTTTTTTTTCTCAGCTTCCCTTATTGCAATTTTTTCCATTGCTTCGGCTGATGTTATGATCTCTGCTCCTGTGCAAATACGTTTTCTGCCTATTTTAACGTTGGGAACTTGTTTCACTTGCTCCAACAATAATGCTTCAAATGATTTTTTTTGCCCAGGCAATGGTTTATTTTGCATTGTGGAAGGTATTTCAGGTAGAGCTTGGCTTGAATAATCCGAATCAAGGTTAGTTTCTGGAGCTAACTGATCTTCTAGAAATGCTGAAGACAGGGGCGATTCCGAGGGCGATTCATTTTCTTTTTCTAATAGTGCATAGGATGTTGAAGGCTTTGGTGAGGCTTTCCTTAAAACTGATTCATTTTTATTTCGAATCACTAATTTATTGTTATTTTCATTCATATTTTCAATATTTCTATCTTTTAGAACAATAGAAGATAAGGTTCTTGGTTGAGTATCTTCCTCTTCTAGAGGTGGGGGTGTCAAGGGCCTAGGAGCAGTATTGTTGCTTTCCAAAAAACTCAGCCACCTTTCGTATGCCTCAGGTTGAAACTTTTCTGGTGGAACCACTTTGTTGGAAAATGGAAAAATTCCACCTTTCTCGAAACCACTCTTTATTATCGCAGGATTGAGGTTTTTCCATATGTTGGTAATCATGGTCGAGAAAACTGACTTAGGCAATTTTTTGCCATAATTTTTTCTTTGCCATTTGATCAATTCCTCATCCCACTTTATTTTCATAGGCCTAAAAACACTCAGGTCCAGTGGTTGCAGGACATGGCTGGTGTGTGGTGGTAATTTAAGTATTGTGATATTTTCATCCCTTGCCTTTTGGACAAGAGGTAAACCAATATGAGAAGCATGGCCATCATATATCAGGACAGCTGGTCTTTCAGCTTGAATATTTTGCAAAAAGTTTTTTGTGAAATAATTGGTGAAAGTTTCGGCTTCCATCCAGCCATTTTTAGTTGCGGCATAAGTAGTGCCCTCAAATGCCGTAGGGTCCGGTGACATCCAGGAGTCCCAAACATTTTTACCTCTGAACACAATTAATGGGGGTAATTTTTCGCCAGCAGCATTCGCTGCGAATAAAACTGTAATGTTCTCTTTTCCGGGACCGCTAGTTACTCTGTGGCAAGGCACTCCTGTTGCTCCAAGGACTTTAACACGACTCGGATCTAAACAAAAACTAGTCTCGTCAAGGTTCCATATCTGCATGGGACTCATATTGGTAGTAACTTGCTTAAGAAGCTCGAAATATGTATGGATTACGAACGGGTCTATACTTTTTTTTCTGGCAGCTTCCACAGCTTGCGGCTTTTTTAGACTTAGCTTGTGAGTTTTTCGGAATCGATTGAAGAAATCATCACCAGGGACTCCATCTTTGAAAGGCGTTTCTAACTTATTTTCTCGTACGTATCGACCTATCGTCTCTAAAACTTCTCTCTTGGAGAGACCAAAGCCCCATTTTTCCATGGCTCTTAGGCCTTCTGCAATTTTTTCTTCATCTTCAGCAGGAAGGGCAGTGGGTCGGCCCAGTGACTTGCTCTTCACGCCTCGTTGTCCCTTCACATGTTTGTAAAGAGTTGCTTTAGGTATTTTGTACAGCTTTGATGCACGGTAGATTGTTACTTCTCCATTTTTGACAGCTGCCACTGCATTTTGTATGTCTGCAGAGGAGTAGGATGGGGGTACGGTTTTGCGCTTATAGTTGCGAACCATATTCTGTAATAAAACAGTTCTTACTTAAGTAAGTAAGTACTGCAGTTTTTTCAGCTTGTGCTATTAAAATTAACTTTGAATTATTGTCTATGTTTTCACTTTGAATTTTAGAATTTATTCTTTGCACAAATAATTTTAATCTTTGCACAAAATCTAATAGTTCTTCGTGCTTATTTTTATTGATGTAATTTAATTGTTGCATCAATGTTTGGTATCCTATTGGATCTCCATATTTTTCTCTAAGAGCTATTTTGATATCGGCCCAGGTTTTAAGGTCTGGCCTACTCATAATAAAATCTCTAGATTTTTCAACTAATTTAGAGCGTATAACACTAAAAACAAATTTTTTCTGAATTTCTTCGCCATTATAATATAGACTATGAAATTCGACAATTGACAAAATAAAAGATTCTAAGTGTTCTGGATTTCCAGAAAAGGTAGGTAAAATGGTTGCAAAAGATCGCAGAACGTCCATTTTATCTGAATTAATTAGGCTATTATAAGAAAAGAATTCAAGTTGCTCTTCTTCTTCCTCTGAAGATGAAGTATCAAAATTCAACTTATTATTATCACTAGATTTGCTAGTACTAGAAGATGCAAGATCTAACTCTGAGAATAATTCGCTCAAAATTAAATCGGATTTATTTTTAACAGTTTCTAGTTTTTCAGCAAGTGATAATGATTTTGTATTTTTCTTGGTTTTTAAGCCTAGTCTTTTTATATTTGAACTTAAAGCGTTTTTCAAAAGTTGTTTAGGATCAGACATGTAAAAAATATGGCAATTTTAGTAATTACTTACATAAAAAGGGGCATCAAGATGAACCATAGCATTTTTTATCAAGTTTTATCACAAAAACACACACAACTTTTAGCAGCAAAAGTTCAAATTTACGGTACTTGTCACGCACGGATATCAGTCTACTGATTTCAGAAAAAATACTTGAAATCTTAGGATCCACGGCGACACTTCGAAGAATGAAGAATTGCCAGAGTTTCACCCGGTGGAGTTTCTTTCTTCTTTCTGTGCTTTATCTGATGGCCTCAATGCTTCACAATAGAGGGGCCAAAGGATTCGGCTAGGAGTATTTGAAGTTCTTTTTGGTATAGTGCTCAAGGTATAAAGATACGCCAAATCTCAACGAAAAACGATAAAGAGACTTGTAACACTATCCTGCTCGCAGCGCCAGTTAAATACTCAAACCAGTAGAATGCTTTTTAAAAAATATTTATTTTACTAAGACTTAACTTACTGGTACAGTGTGTGACTTAAGACTAAACTTATTCTATATCAAAAGCTCCCATGAAATAATAAAATACAAAATATGCTTATTCTATCATTATGCTGAGTCGTCCAATATATTCCTGGTATTGGCAGTTTAAGTATCGGTTGATGTCTATAACTCGGGACGATGATGGAGCTATTTAAAGGATCAGAATGTTATTGCATGGGCCAGATTCAGGGTCAGAATGTAACAGGCGATAAAGCAATTTTATGTTAGATACCTAGCCTAGAATTTCCTTTTAATATTTGCTTTTTACTAATACCTTATTGGATAATTTAACTTTGTTACAATTTATATAAAACTTAATTAGCTAGTTAGTATATTCCACAGTTGATACATTTTATTTGTCAAACAAATCTTAAGTGGAGTAGACATAAATATAATTTAATATCCTAAACACAGACACTTTTATAGCATCACTTCTAATCGAACATGGGAAGACTTTTTATTCTCATGGTCAAGTATACACTTGAACGCAAAGAGCGTCTTCTTTCTCAGATTTCCACATAGGTAAAAACAGTCTAATTCGAGTCTCAGTTTCGAATAGGTTAACCGAAACCTGCTCTATACTTGTAATAATTTTAAGACTTAAAATAAAATAGTTAAAAACTTTCGGTGTGTTAAATTGTTTTCGCTGCTCATCCATCCACCCTGACAATATTTTCGTGCAGGGAAGCACGTAGAAAATACATCCCTGGTGTCATTTTTTGAGTAACACAACATTTATTAAATTTAACTAACAATGTTTGATGTTGGAAAATCTATAACTGTCTTTTGTACGTGTTATACAATTCAGAAATTTAGATGTTCTTGGTGTTCCCACTGTTGCCTATATATTTTTTTTTTCATGAATATATGGATGGAATTGTTAGTTTTTTGATTGAAATGGAGGAATTAAGAAATATATCCATTTTGGATATAAGGGGTTACTAAATTTAGATTTAGTAAAATACCTGAATACCTGATATTTAAAAATTTAAGTTCTAAATTTTTCAAAGACTAGGTACACATTTTTGTACAATTTCCTTCCTCTTTTTTATTTTCTGAATAAGCTTGTATTTATAGTTACTCCTTGTTACTAAAATATGAAAATATCACGTAATCAGCAAAAATGTTAATCAATGATTTAGTGCATCGCAGGATGATGTACTAGTACTGTCAACCAATACAATATCTTTGGAGAATGGCAAATTATATGCTCTTTGTAATAATTATTGTTGGGGCTATTTGTTTAATTAATTTAAACACAACATTGTTTAACTTATGTTTATTTTCAAGTCTGATTTGCCACTGATCATAATAACAACTCAACCTAACTTCTAACAACCAGCTGTCACTCCAGGCACAGTGGCGTACCTATATATAACTTACTACTTAAGAATAAAATCATTACACTCTTTGCATTATTTTTGGGTAGTTACTAGTTTTATCGCATTCATCTCAGGGCCGTAGCTAGAGTCAAATTAAGGATAGGGCAAGACAAATTCGACATAGGGCATACACTAGGTACTTGCCCCCCCCCCCTTAAATTTTTTATAAGTAAACAAAATGGGGCTATTTGCGCCGAAGGCAAATTTTTCAATAAATCAAGGTTCAGGTTGTATGGTAATGGGTAACTTGATGACGCATCTGATCTGGGATACCTTATAGAGATTTGCATTATGTTGAGGCACCCCAGATAAAGTTACCAGGCATCCTACCTCTCTCGCCTCTATCAAACAACCTTGCAATAAATAACATAGCTGGCAAGTAAACAAAATGGCGCGGATTTTTGCGCCGGCCGCCTGGACCATTCGCACTCTTTCAATACAAAAAAAAACTTCCTCTGTGCAAACGTCAACCATTGTTCATTAGATCTAGGCATTTTCGGAAACATTCATCCTCGTTTACTCGATTTCAGGCCTATCTACTTCAGGCATCATCTACTCTTAAATTTTCTAAAGAAACCTTAATTTATGTTGATTTTCAAAGGTAGGGCATCATCATTTAAAAGATAGGGCATTGCCCCCCAATGCCCCCCAATGCCCCCCCCCCCCCTGGCTACGGCCCTGATTTATCTCCTTCATGAATAAATTTTAAAATGTCCCCGCAATCGAATAAATTTCAATAAAGCAATGAGCGGCAAATAAAGAAAACATAGGGCACTTCTAACGGACAAGTGCAACAGGCCGTCCCGACATTCTGACCCCTGATCTAGCCCATGTAATAACATTATGCCGCTCAAAATAGCCACATCGAATTTGATTGGTCAGATTTCCGGGATATGTCTTGAGGAAAACCACCTATTTAAAATATTATTAATTTCTTTGAATCCTAACTTTTTTTTAAAAAACGTTTACTGAATAAAAATAAATATTGCAACCTTGTATGCGCCGTGAAGCGTACTGAAGGGTACCAAACCGAACAGGAGGTAGAGAAGAGGCGATTGGGCATTAGGGAGACTACAGAACGCGCTGAACTGGTCCCTTAGAAAACGTGTCGCGTGTTTTTAATTATTCATTATTCAATTTTCATTTTTATTTTGCATTAAAATTGATTGTTCAATCCAATTTGTTATTAGTGTGTGTTTAAGGAGCGTTCACAGGTTAGTGGATTAAATGTTATTTTGTTTTTGAGAGTTCAATTTATGCAAGTTCCTTTTATTTTGTTCATTTTTATGTATTTTTTGTTTCTTTATAACATTTATTTATAGCATGTGTATTGTTCATGTATTTAACCAAAATCGTTTCATACTGTAAACAACACAGATAGAGAAGTAAATTAAAACCTAAGAAATTATGTGCTGAGTAGCTTCCCGTATGGGACCTCAGTATCCGCTGGAAAACTGGCTAACTAACAAAAAAACTCTTCAGTATTGAATAAAGGTAGTGTTGATTGAATGTAGTGTGTGTAATTCAAATTTCAGCACAAGAACAAAGGATGGTACCTGATTTAAACTTTTATTGACTTAAATTATTGAACAATTATTATTAAAATTACACAGTATGTTTCGATTTTTGAGGAATGTTCGATCGAGGGTTTCTCTGCCGTTCTCTTTTTCCTCGAGAATTCTAGGTCAAGAACGGTACGATTCACTTTAATAATAAAGTAGACGTTTCACAAATTTTTCGTTTCTTTCACATATCACAACTTGCCTTAAATTTCCCAAATATTTACTATGTCAGGCGCATGTCCAGTAAGTAAAATTGAGTAAGTTTCCACAACGTAGGTCCTATTTGTTTTTTATTGTTTTTTCATTTGTTTTTTGTTTAAAAGGTAATAAAAATTCACACCGTTCAAACTTACTGAACGAATCCGGGTATGTTATCCTGCACCATGTTCGGGCAAACATTCAGAAAAAAGTTATTTACGTCATAGAAATTATCTAAAATTGAGTTACTTTTTGTTGTTTTTGATTCAGTGACTTTTTTATTAAGTTCCAGGTTGCTTGTGTTTTAATAACCCATACTTCCAGTAAGTAACGGGCAATTTGGAAATATAGTATAAAAATTTCTGGTGCAGTTGTTTTAACTCACGCAACAAAAAATAATAATAGAGTTTTGAATAATTTCATTACATTTATTATGATGTAAAATAAATACACTTGCTGTTCACTTCTCATTTAAAACATCATTCACTACCGTAATGGGATCAAAAGCACGAAACTTTTTGGTCAAACTCAACAAATCCTGAAAAATTTCACTGTTCAAATACTCGTGGCACAATACCGACATATTGAAATCCGGATTCCTACATTTTTCGTAAATTTCTGCGGCTTTTTCGCAAAATGTCGAATCACTTTCATCTTTCACTAGCAAGTGCCAAGATATTGAATTACTCAGGATTGTTTCAATTACTTCTACAGGCAAAAAGTGTATTGAATCTGTTGAATCCGTGCTATCGGTTCTGACATTGTCTGGTTGATTTTTTAACGAAGCATCATCCACAAATGAAGCTGGTTGACTTTCCAAAGAAGCTTCTATTGAATCGTTTGTTGCAAATTCTTCAGAAAATTCTTCTTCAATTTTTTCAAAAGAAATTTCTTCATCAACAGTAGAAGAATTATAATCCTTAATAACAACTCCTTCCAAATCATCTACAATTTCATCTACTAATTTACCAATTTCTTCATAAACCTCTTTATGTAAAAATTCAAGATCATTGTTACGGTTTCTAACTTCTTCTTCATGTTGGTGCATGCTTTCAAAATATTTTTCTTTGAAACTATTGCCCATATTGAAATCCCAGCAAATGGTTTTGCCTAATGATAGTGCTAAGGCTTTTGCAAAGCCTTCAACAGGATTTTGGTCTTTGCAAAAGTCCAACATCATTGCTGTATAATTTAAGCCAGCATTTTTTATATAATATAATTTATATAAGAGTTTCTTGATCTCCTTATTCCTTAAGGAATTTTGTTTCAAGTACAAATATTCAAACCATAGATTTGTTGAAAAAAATTGACATCCTTGAATTAATTCTGTTAAATTTGGATCACTTTTTACTAAAGCACTTCTTGTAAGTAACAATTCTCTTTCTGAAGGAAAATGTATTTTCAAATTATTAACAATGAAATCTTTCCAATAAACATAAGGCAAATCATCAAATAAGGCATCCACAACCTTTTTTAGTTGTGATATTTTCAATTTGTTCCAAATATTTGCATTTTCAATTATTGCATCCTGTAATATAAATAGAAAATTTGTTTTTTTAATGTAACCACTTGGACTTAAATCCAATAATATGTCTGATAACTTTGATAATTGTTCCACAGTGAAACCAACAATTTCTTGAGGCAATTCTGATATTATTTCGTCATATAATCTTAAGTCTGTTTCAAAATTAAATTCTTTTTGTAGAGGTATTTCTTTTGCAACTGTTGCATTGAAAATATGGTAAATTTGAGTGATATTTTCCATTTCATTGCAGTATTTTGTACGTATCTCGTTGGAAATGTCATGATACATTTTTTGAATTGGTTTCAAAAATGCCTCTATGGTTTCAAGAGCCCTACTTTTAACAAGCTCTATTTGTAAATGTATTCTGAGTGTTTCACCGTTTGCAGCCTTTTGCCATTCTTTAATGAGTTTTTCGGATTCTGCTTTCGTTATTGATTCTCGGGATTTTGTAATGTTTTTGATCAATTTTGAATTTCGTTTGCCAATTTTAGTTGCTTCGATACAAGTTGTTACATTATCGTTCATTAGTTTGATTGAATTTTGTATTATTTCTAGTACTTTTAGTAATAGGTTTTCAAAATGGACAATTTCGATGGTTGCAGAGGTATATTGGAATATTTTATTTATGTAATCAACACCTGAAACGAATAATAATAATTGTTATATTGTTAGTAACACCCCATGGGATAATTTTTTTTCAAGGATTGAGTGGATAGGAAAAAGACAGAAAACAAATGTATTTTCTTACCAATTTCATTGAATTTTGGAATAATCTCCTCTTTGTACATGTTCTGGTCCGTAACCAATCCGCTCAAAATTCCAGTGTAATAATCGTTAATCAAACGAATGCTTTCAATAAATCGTAGCAGTTCGATTTGTAAAATAGTGACGTAGTTATTGAGTATTTCCTTGACTTGACCAGACGCCCAATTTTCACTAATAAGGCCTCGTCGCATGTCTTCCGATTCCATCATTTTCAAATCGCTCACTTCTGATAGTTTTTCTATGAAATTTTCAATCCTACAAAAAAGTTAGATGAATTGTAGAAGTTCAGATAATACTACCGATGTCGTCAGACTGTTTTTTTTTTTTTAAATACAGGTTAAAATCTATTAGATTCATGGCAAGAAAAAATGTTTCCTGAAAACGAGGAATAAAAGTGCCACCCAAATTCCTTTTTTACTTCAAAGATATTTTTAAATCCCCTTTTTCACTATAATGTTTTCTGAACTTCTTCCCATCATCTTTCAGAAGATGAAATTGTAATGAACTATAAAAATCATATAAAGATAGTTCCTCAAGTCAGTGTTGGCAACACAAGCTTTTTCCGCGTAGAAAAAAGTATTGCCAATTTTACATTGTATTGCCAATGTGATGACCCGAGAAAATAGACCCGTAATTTACAATGTCGTAACTGTAAAAATTAAATGTAATCAAATAATCAGAAACTGAATTTCCTGTATTTGAAATCAGTATCAATAAACTGAAAATGAAACAAATTAGCGTTGACCCCAAATTAATTAAAATATTAATATACGTTAAAATTTTATTATTTAGTTACCAAGCGTGATGTCATCACCTAAATCAAATTCATAAAAATATTAAAAGCGAGGCCAAAGTAATTAAATAGGTGATTTATGGCCGCACGTGTTTTTCGGCTTTATTTGTATTGTCCTCACATTCTTAAACCAAATCTGTTGACCCCGATAAACCAGGAAATTGCGACATAAATATTCGATTTTAAACAAATAAAAAAGGAAGGTTAATGAATGATGAACAAAGAAATTTTGGAGGAATCGAATAATATAATACAGCGGTTTTAGAAAAATCAGTTCAGTTGTTAGTATTCAGCCTGCAATCCAGTTTTGAGTTAAAAGTCTACAAAACCTAATGAGTCAGTCCGGATAAAATTCGCGAAGAGTTTCTTTTATTTTGTTGCCTCGGGAAAACGCGTTCGATCGAATATTTGAAAAGGTACGGAAAATTGTGAAAGAAAGAACGTTTAAAGTCGTTCAACATTATGTGCGAGCTCTAGAGATTTTTGAAGTAAATTAATTAAGTAATTTTACGAGTGAAAAGTTAAATGTAAGTACTGTAGTGACTAGTGAAACTTTTTGACTTTATAAATTATGAATGATAAGAAGTAAATTGACATTGAACTTTAATGCATAAAACTTGAGTGATTTGACTGTAAAAACTTTTATTTTTAACCATATATGTAATGTTGACATTACAGACTTTTTAAAAATTTGAAAATGTCTTTTTATTGTCCTTTCATTTCCCTGCTCCACTTCCCGTCCTCCTTTCCCGTCCTCACTTCCCATCCTCATTTCATTATATTTATGTGACAGGTATTGTCAAGTTTTTTTCACGCTACGGATTGTAATATACTATATATACTATATTGCACAACTTTAATTGCCTTCGAGTATAATGACATTTTAATTAATTTTGCAAAGGATAAAAAAATAAAGGATAGGTATAATCCTTATTAATTCATTTAAATTTCGCATTTTTACTTAGCCAATCAGATAGCGTTTTTCAATTACGTGATTTTTCGTTTAAATTTTTAGTTTTTATTTATCAATTTATTTACTAATCTGACTGAAATCTTGCAAAATATTGTTCATTCTCGGTTGCATTGATCTATCTGTGTCAAAAAATATCATAATTTGCCATATTCCCGGCACGTGAAAGTGGCCCATTGATCAGATAGGTACTGTGTTAGTGGAATTCGCATAGTATTCGAAAATCAAGAAATGGCAGTGGACCCAGTGGTCGTCTATGTGTAAAGTACAACCTACCACAGTTGTATAAAACAAATGATTTTCTTGTTCAAACAATCCTTCAAGATATAGAAACCTGCACAGAAAAATGCTTAGTTATATCAGAACCATGTGATAAAGATGTATTCGAATTGTGTAATATCATTTTGGAAGACTTACATCTTTCAAAATGTTACCTTACCAGGTAGTTAATTTGATTTGTACAAGGTTATTCACTATACGTCGGCCAATCATACTTAAGAGGTATATCGTTGAAACAAGAATAAAGTGCGCTTTCCAAAAATGACATAAAAAATCCAGGTCAGTATTTGAAAAAATGAAGTTGATGATGGTAGCTCGATCACGAAACGTCAAATTTGAAATTTGAAGATGCCATGTTGTAAAGCGATAAAAGTTATAAAATTTTCAAATTTATATTGTGTCCCGAAAATCAATAGTTTTCGAAATAATTGATGAAATAGTTTTAGGCGTTTTTTAGAAATCACCCTGTATTTCCTAAACTAAAAGGAATTTGGCAACATTGTAAACGAATCTTGAATGGGCATCAAAAAAGGCAACTTTTTTCTAATATAACCGACCTCGTATCTTTTACCGTTTCGGAGATAGCAATAGTGGTATCACTTAAAACGGACACCCTGTAGTGAGGCCAAAAACTTAGCCATGTCATATTGGTTGCATTGAAAATTGTTTCCTGGTTTATTTAAATTAATTTAAAATTTAAACATTTTTTGCCCTTGTCGAATTGTTGGTCTCTTTCTCCCATGACGTCACTACGCGGGCATGCGCAAAGCAGTTGTAAACAAATCCATCAACATATGCAATTTTGTGAGGTTATGTTGTTTTGTTATTATTTTGGATTGTCGTCAGTGTTGCCAACTTGGTAAAATAGTTACCAGATCTGGTAATATCGATCCCGGTTTTAGTAATGAAGATTTTCAAAATATATCTAGTAATATTTCTGGTAATTTGACAGCAGGGTAACAGTTTTATCGTTTCATATATTTTTAGGTCAGCGAGAGACAGTTATTGTGGGTGACGATGCTATTGGGTGTGTGCAGTTGAAAAGAGACAGCAGAATATCCTCTGTTAGGAGCATTGCCAGATGGAATAAGCAAAGAATTTGTGATTGAAGTTGAATGTCCTAGCAAGGAGGAGACTGTGAAAAACTACATTAAGAAAAATGAAAATATAATGAAGAAATACATGTGCCAACTTCAGTTACAATTGTTATTGTGTAACGGACAAAAAGGACTGTTTTGTGTGGCAAGTCCCAAATTTGGAGAGGATAATGAAGTGACAATCAGTGTTGCCAACAATATGAATGGCCATTTTACCAGATTATAAAATTTGGAATACCAGAATATTACTAGATTTTTCTCAATCCTGCCAATACCAGAATATTACTAGGTCTTTGTTGCTAAACAAAAATTGTGCTAAAATTTTTAGATTTCATTTATTTATTTTAAGTTTTTTTTTGTTTTTTTTTTCGTTAGGCTTAAAATAAAAATGCAATAACAACAATAGTATGGAAAAATAAAATTTATTCAAATAAAATAACACTGCATACCTAATGTTACATCAGGTTACCTATAAACAAATACATTATTGTAAAAAAAATCCATTCTGTATAACATAACTCACATTACAGATATTGGTAAACATACAACATACAACATACAACATACTTACGTCCGGTTTGTTCATCTTCAGATAAGCTCCTTGGTAACTATCTGCAAGAAACGGCAACAGCGACGGACGTTTGGATATTTACTCTCTGAAATAAGTGAAATAATCGCTTCTAGTGAAGTAATAAATTAATAAATTTGGTATCTGTGAAACGTGTGTATAATTGTACAACCGTGCAGGTTGGATTTTTGGCTAGATTAGCTAAGGAATCTTCAAAACGTGATACATACTGCAGCTTTGTTTACAAATTCTTGCTACAGCGCTGCCAGGTTGACCCGATAAAGCGCCGCGCCGAATAATAATAATGGTTGTAGAAAACGAGCTGTGTGATATTCGCAACAACAAAGTGGGTGACCATGAGGAAGGCCTTTTGTGCGAAGATTGTCTCATATGGAAACATCGAGTATGTTTAGATATGTCCAAAAAAACGTATGTTAAAATCAGCAAATCCAAGGAAAAATGGCTATGTGATGATTGCAAGAACAAAACAAACAACAAAGCGCGTCAAGCTACAAAACAGTACACAATTGCAGATGTCATGGAGAAATTAAACGACATGGATAGTAAATATCAAACCCTGTTTGAAAAATACAACCAGCAAAAAATAATAAATGATGATTTAAAAAATGAGCTACAGCGCATACAAAACCAGCTAAATACAATGGAACAGAAGGAGTTAAACAACAACGTTATCATACACGTAGTACCATACAACGATGATGAAAATATCCGTGAGATCGTCAAAAACATCGGTAACCAGCTGCAAGTACCGTTGGGCGAAGAGGAGTTTTCCGCAATCCGTGTTGGCAGAAATGATCGAGGAAATGCCACTAGAATCAACCCAATCAAGGTAATATTTCGAAGTGGTGAGATAAAAAAAACTCTCATGAAGTCACCTAAAAAAGTCAATCTGGATGCAGGAAGATTGAAGCTAGGAGGTAACAGCAGAATATTCATAAATCATGTGGCGTGATGTTTTACTGATAATTTATAATTCTTGACTTTAATAGTTGAAAACACATACTGCAACTTTTAATTCACTTTTAACTGGATTATTACTTCAGTGGACTGTATATTTTAATAATAAATGAAAATACTGATTGATTAGACATCACTTTATTAACATCTTTTCTTCTGAGATGCGTACATTTTGACGTTGGCTGACCAAGTGGCCAAGAAAGACACCCGATTTCCTAATGTCGCTTCAATTCTCTATACCCCTCTAGGGAGAAAACTTTTCATTGGACAAGGAGAAGGCTTTTCATTGGACGTTGCGCAGCGCCACGCACGGAACAAGTTGCAACAACTAATAAAACGAAGAGTTTCATTGGCTGTCGCGGTACATACTTCCGTTTACTACGCCGTTTGCGCGGTAAATTTAAATTTACTTATTAGTTATTGCAACATATACCGCCCTCCTTGAAAGTACCTACTTTTAATATAACAATATAAAAACAAATACTTACACGTTTGAAATTTTAGAAAATAAAACTAAAACTACAAAATTATTTCGTTCACTACAAAATAATAAACTACCTATAACTATGACATGTAAAGAAAAAGAATAAAAAAAGAAAAAACTTACACAAAAAAAAAATGCAAATTCGTACACACCCTATGTCATCATTTATTGAATGACAAAGCTACTCATCTGATGATGGTAACAAACAAATTTTTGCAACTGCCCTTTTAAAAGAACCTTTGGCAGTTTTCACTTGCACTACGCGCACAATGTTATCAGCACCTGGAAACACAGCTTCAACACGACCCAAAGGCCATTTTAATGGCGGAAGGCATTCATCCTTTAACAATACCATATCACCTATAGCTATATTACGACCTTGCTGGTATTTCCATTTAGAGCGCCTATTCAAAACAGATAAACACTCCTTATACCGGCGATCCCAAAAATGCTGAACTATTTGTCTCAAATATTGGTATCGCTTAAGACGATTACACTTAATGTCACGTACGTCAGGTTCAGGTATCGCCACCAACGAATCACCAATTAAAAAATGTCCTGGCGTTAGAGGCGTCAAGTCCAAAATGTCATTAGAAATAGGGCTGAGCGGGCGAGAATTAAGACACGCTTCAATCTGCGCGAAAATAGTCGATAACTCCTCAAAAGTGAATATGTTGTTTCCCATAACCCTTTTCAGATGGAATTTAGCTAGCTTAACATGTGACTCCCAGAGACCTCCAAAGTGGGGTGATCTGGGTGGAATAAATTTCCAACCTATACCATCATGAGCTAAATATTCGGATATTTTAAACTGAAATTTATTGTCCTCAAAAAATTTGAAAAACTCTGACATTGCATGGTTGGCGCCCACAAAATTGGTGCCACAATCAGAAAATAAATTTTGACATTTGCCTCGTCGAGAAATAAATCTCTTCAGAGCATTTAGGAATGATTCAGTTGCCAAACTTGACACTACTTCCAAATGAACCGCCTTTGTTACAAAGCAAACAAAAAGGCACAAGTAGGCCTTCAAGATCTTAGCGTTACGTAATGTTGATGATTTAATATTGAACGGGCCGGCATAATCGACGCCAGTGTTCAAAAATGGTCTTGTCGGAGTGAGGCGCTGTTCAGGCAACTCCCCCATTAAGGTGCTTAAAACCTTTGGTTTAACTTTAAAACATACTAAACACTTAAGAAGCACCCTTTTAATAGTATTAATTCCATCTGTAATCCAAAATCTACTTCTAATATTGGATAGCAAATTTTGCGGTCCCATATGCAAGTTACGCCTATGTTCAGAAACAATAATCATTTCTGTAAAAACGTGTTTTTTATCCAAAACTATGGGATGTTTCATATCATAAGAAATCGAAGCCTTGCCCAAACGGCCTCCTACTCTTAATACGTTATCTTTATCTAAAAAAGGATTTAAAGCTGATAATTTACTAGTTTTTGATAGAGGTTTGCTAGATAATAACTTACTTATTTCAGTTGAGAACATTTCATTTTGAGCCACTTTAACTAAGCAAATCAAAGATTCATTTAGCTCAGTTACAGAAAAACTGCCTGTTATTTTGTTATTTGAATTACAAGTTATATTTTTATAAAATCTTCTACAATATGCTATAGTTCTTTGTAGTTTTATCAAAATTGAAAATCTTTTAAAAATACTCTGATCTAATAGATGAAACGATGTAAATGTTTGTTTGGTAATTTTCATATCAGGAACTACTTGTATTGGATCTTCCAAATCACTACTTGGCCAGTCCTTTGCATCCATTTTTAGCCATGGAGGGCCATGCCACCACAGATCAGAGGATATTAATCGTTCTGTGGAACAACCCCTTGAAATCAAATCTGCAGGATTATCCTCACTTAAGACATGTTTCCAGTTTTTAATGTTAGTGTTTTGCTGAATCTCAGCCACCCTATGTGACACAAATGTATTCCACTTTGCAGCCTCTGCTGCAAGCCAAGCAAGTACGATTCTCGAATCCGTCCAAAAATGAATTTTATTTACCTCTTGACCTAAAGATTCAAGGGTTTTAACCATTAATCTTGATAATAATAATGCACCGCATAACTCCAACCTTGGTATGGTCAATGTTTTCATTGGTGCCACCCTGGATTTGGCGCATAATAAATAAGTATCAATACTTCCCTGTTTATTAATTGATTTAAAGTAGATACATGCTCCGTACGCCTTCTCAGAAGCGTCGCTAAACCCATGTATCTCTATTAATATTGGGTTTTCACACAACGCATGTCTTGATATATTTAAACTGTTCAACATTGGTAATTGTTTGTAGAATTCTATCCACAAATCGTTGAGTTCCTCCGAAATTTTATCATCCCAATCTAAATGTTCACTCCATAACTTTTGTAATATAACCTTTGCTTGTACTACAATTGGACCTATAAGTCCCAAAGGATCGAACACTCTAGAAGTAACTGACAAGATATTTCTTTTAGTAGGCCTTAAGTTCTGTTCTGTTTGTATGGTGTACTGCAAACTATCTTCTTGAATATTCCACATTACACCTAGTGTCTTGGCTACTTTATCTTCAATTATATAATGTTTAATTTCTTTATTTTCATCTGTTATATCCAAAATTTCTTTCTTATTCGAAACCCACTTTCTTAAAATAAATCCTGACCTCTTTAATATTTCTGTAATTTCTGATTTCAATTTTATTGCTTCTTCAACTGTTGATGTTCCGGTTAATAAGTCATCTACATAGAAATTATTTTTTATTTGATTACATGCTTCTAGAAAATTTTCTTCCTCATCAGCTATAAAATGGAGACTTCGAATTGCCAAAAAGGATGCAGGAACGGTTCCATACGTGACAGTATTTAATCTATAATGTCTCAACTTTAATTCCGGACTTTCTCTCCATACTATTCTTTGCAAATCTCTCTGCTCTTCCTTTATCAAAACCATCCTATACATTTTTTCGACATCTGCTCCCAATACGCAGCTATGTAGACGAAACCTTACTAAAATCGAAAACAAGTCATCTTGAATAATCGGACCACTTTTCAAATTGTCATTAAGACTTGAACCATTGCTCGTTTTAGCACTTGCATCGAATACTACTCTAAGCTTTGTTGTGCAACTGGTTTCTTTCACAACTGCATGATGAGGCATATAGTAAGTTGGATTGTTTGTTTCTTTTTCACTGTCTGGTATTACTGTCATGTGTCCTAAGGCCTCATACTCATTCATAAATTCTACGTATTGCTTCTTTATCAATTCATTATTGCACAGCCTCTTTTCTAATTTATTAAATCTTCTGATTGCCATTTCCTCGGAATCTCCAATTTCCTTAATTCCTTCTTTCGTGGGTAATTCTACGACCAATTTTCCGTCATCACTGCGTGTTGTTGTTTTAATGAACAAATCTTCACACTCCTTTTCTTCCTTATTTAAAATTTTAGTTGGTTGCACTTCGTCAATTGCCCAAAACTTTTCCAGATCTCTTTGAATAATTTGATTTGAGGATAAGCTACATACTGTTTGCATGCAATTAGTTCCATTCTTTATGAGATCGGTATTCAGTGGCACACTTCCAGAGATTATCCATCCTAATCTGGTTTTCTGGATAACTGGCATATTTTCTGCTGTTTTTATTCGTCCTACTAACAAAAGATCATAAAATACACTGGCACCTAAGAGCAAATCAATTGATCCTGGCACATTGAAGTTCATATCAGCTAACTTTATATTTATAGGCAATTTAAGCCTTTCTTTATTTATTAAACATGTAGGTAATTGATTAGCAATTTTATTCAATACAAAAAAATCTAAATTTATTGAAAACTGACAAGACATTGATTGAATCGTAAGATTGACCAATTTGTTTGACCTCGTAACAGAACTATTCACACCCACTATGGACATATTCACATCACTAGCATTTAATTTGAGAAGATTCACCAAATCCCTTGAAATGAAATTTAATTGTGAGCCACAATCTAGCAGGGCTCTCACTTCATAAACCTTTCCATCTCTATCACTTACCAATACTTTTGCCGTAGACAACAATACTCCACTTTCACATTTATTAGCACTATGAGCACTTACTATAACTGACTGACTTGATACTTCATCTTCTGGTGCATTATTAATATTGCTCGATTCACTATTGTTTAATCTATTTTCTTCAATAGCTGAAGCATGAGCCGAGAAATTGTCTTTTGGTAGTGTGCCTTGACTGAGGCCTTGACCTTCAGGTTTTGTCTGAATTTTGGAACTTTCTGGATTATTTGATTTTGAATAATCAATATGCAACAAATAATGGTGTGGCTTTCCACATTTTTTACAAAAATTACGAGTGCATACTGAACTTAAATGATTAGGCTGAAGGCAATTTAAACAATGATGTAACTTTTTAATTTCTTGAAATCTTTGACTTTCAGATAAACTTAAAAATTTAATGCAATCTGAAAACCAATGCTCCCCATTTTGACAAAACACACATTGTTTATAATTTCTGCTTGCTACAAATGCCCGTGACTTAGGAACCCTTGCATCTAAAATAGGCTCTCGAGCCTTAAAACTTGAATGTACGCTTTTTAAAACTTGAGACCTTTCCAACAAAAACTTAATAAAATCATCATAATTAGTGGTATTATTTTTTATAGAATAGGCCTCCCATTCTGATTTAGTAATTAAATCTAACTTCTGATTGAATAAATACAACAAAATTGTATCCCAATGATCAATAGGCTCCTGTAGGCTTTTTAATGCACGAACATTCCTTTGTACACTATCGATAAATTTTCTTAATTCCAAATGATTATTTTTACCTACATGAGGCATATCAAAAAGTGATTTTAGATGGCTCTGAACTATCAATCTTTTGTTTTCATAACGTTCCCTTAATAGTTTGAACGCGATTTCATAATTTAAATCGGTCACCTGAATGGATGCAATTGCCTGAGACGCCTCTCCCCTCAACGAACATTGCAAATAGTAAAACTTCTGAACATTACTTAAAGTATTATTCGAGTGAATTAATGCAACAAATGAATCAAAAAAACTTGTCCAATTTTCATATTTTCCATCAAAGGATGGCAAATCTAAAGAGGGTAGCTTAACTGGATTGGAATTTGAAGTAACATTAGAACTAGGACTCATTTGACTTACATTTAACATAAGTTTTTCTTTGAATAAACAAATTGTCTCAAAATATTGTTCTTCAAATTCTTGTCTTTGTTGTTGTGAGGATGATTCTTCCAAAAACTCTAATTCACAAGTTAACTTATCAAAATCATTCCAAAGGGGTTCACATTTGAGAAACCGTTCATTTATTTGTAATCTATTAGTTAAAGGATCACAAGTTGAAATATATTCGTGAAATTTATTCAACTTTAGGGCTACTTGCTTGCAATCACTCTTAAGTTTCTTAATTGTTTCCTTTTTAGACATTTTTAATTATTTTTAAAACACGAATTACTGGAAAAAACCGAATATTTACCTTTTGATTTACAAAAATAATACCTAACCTAGTAAAATTTAGTAAACACAATTGAATTATGGGAAAAAACAACTTTTTTATTTATTAATAAACGCACTCAGATTTTCAATAAAATTTGACTTTCAATTATCAACTATTTTTCAGGAAAATTACTTACATTTATTAATTTTCTACTTACCCGACCGCAAGCCCATTGTTCCGTATTGTCCGAAATATTCAACACTTATTTAAATTTTCGCTCCGTGGTGTCACTTTGAAAACGCTATGGACGCACTGTCGATGATAGAAAGAGAAGGCTGTCAACTGTCATGATTATTGATCGATTTTTCAAATTCAAATTACTGATTCAAATTCAGTTGCACACAGGATTGTAAAAAAATCAATATTAACGATTATTTTGAAATAGAAAATCAGAAAAGCAAAAGGCAGCAAAGGAAAGTCGAATAAACGAGACAAAAAATAAGCTTCACGGATCTACCCGCCAAAACTTACATAAAAATACTATCCAGCCAACAAAGGCAGAAACCACTTTAACTTTAGCTACCAAAACCCTTTATTTTTTCACTAAAGCTCACTTTCACTTAATTTTTCACTTATTTTACTGGATGCTGGATATATTCCTTCATTATATTCGGCGTCGATAGGACCAAAATGGCGTGATGTTTTACTGATAATTTATAATTCTTGACTTTAATAGTTGAAAACACATACTGCAACTTTTAATTCACTTTTAACTGGATTATTACTTCAGTGGACTGTATATTTTAATAATAAATGAAAATACTGATTGATTAGACATCACTTTATTAACATCTTTTCTTCTGAGATGCGTACATTTTGACGTTGGCTGACCAAGTGGCCAAGAAAGACACCCGATTTCCTAATGTCGCTTCAATTCTCTATACCCCTCTAGGGAGAAAACTTTTCATTGGACAAGGAGAAGGCTTTTCATTGGACGTTGCGCAGCGCCACGCACGGAACAAGTTGCAACAACTAATAAAACGAAGAGTTTCATTGGCTGTCGCGGTACATACTTCCGTTTACTACGCCGTTTGCGCGGTAAATTTAAATTTACTTATTAGTTATAGCAACATCATGACTTAACTAAAAAAAACCTTCAAGTATTTAAGGCTGCTCAGAACTTTAGAAAAGACAATGAATATAAATATCTATGGGTTGCAAATGGAAAAATATTGCTGAGAAAGGATGAAAATAGTAGGGTAATGCTGATTGAACAGGAAGAAGATTTAAAAAACTAGATGACAATTGTGGAAATGGGCTACGTATAGTATATATGAATATTCAGAGCATGAGAAATAAGATAGAAGAATTACAGGGCTGTGTTATTAAAAATGACTGTGATATATTACTTTTATCAGAAACGTGGCTGTGTGAAACTGAAATTAATTGCTATGAATTAAATGGTTATGATATGTTGCATTCCTGTCGAGACAAGAGAGGGGGTGGTGTTGCCATTGGTATAAAAAAAGGTATTAAATATAACGAGCTTGCCAAGTCGCCTACCGAAGAAAACTATAATTGGTTATGTGCACAAATTGGAGAAAAGGATTTAAAAATCAGCGTTGTATACAAACCACCGTCGTATGATACTAACCAGTACTTGCAACATCTAGAAAAAATTATGACAGAGTTCTCTAAAAATCATATAATAATAGGCGACTTCAATATTAATCTGCTGGGGGACGACATAAATTTAATAAATTACTACAAAAATATTATAAACCATAATAATTTCACGATTGTCAATGAAATAAATATAGAAAGTGCAACCAGAATAACACCAACCTCTAAAAGCATAATAGATCACGTATTATCAAGTATGAAAAACAACCAGAACTGTGCAATTACCGTGGATGAAAATCCCCTCTCAGATCACAGGAGAATATTGGTGAATCTTGCCGAAAAGCTAGTTACAACAACATAGACTCTTTTTAACATTTAATTACAACAATACAACAGTGTAAAACACGATGCGAGTATACCACGATGATTAAAGTCCGAGAATCTAACACTTGGATAACTGGTGAGTTACTCAATCTCATGGATGAACGTGACAAACTGTATAAAAAAATGTGCCAAAAAACCGATGCAACTAGTGCAATTAATTTTAAATCCTTATAAAATAAAATAAATAATAAAATAAAGGTATTAAAAAATAATCACTTCAAAAGCAAGTGGGAAAAAACAGGATGTGACTTTAAAAAACAGTGGCGTTTCATTAATTACTTCTTGGGTAATAAAACATCAAGGATTACAATTGATAAAGTCGAGTCTGATAATATTGTAAGTACAAATCCTGTAGACATAGTTAATGTTTTGAATAAACACTTTTCTCAAGTAGGGAAAAAAAATTGTCAGTGGTATAGATGAAGAATTTCAAAGCTTACAGCCAGATTTACAAAATAATATAAATAATTTCCAAGAAATCAACTGTGAAAATACTCTATTTTTAGCACCTACAGACTTGGAGGAACTTGGGAAAGTTATTGAGGACCTGAAACTGAATTCTGCTCCCGGACATGATCAAATTACAGTTCGGGATATCCGAAATTTGGAAGAGTTATTGATACCTATTCTATTAAAATTGATTAATGAAATTCTGGTCACTGGTAGCTTTCCTGAGGAACTCAAAATTACAAAGATAACCCCTAAATACAAATCTGGCAGTAAGCAAGATAAAAATAACTATAGGCCAATAAGTGTAATTTGTGTGTTCTCTAAAATAATCGAAAAAATAATTAAATTAAGAATGGTGGCATTCATTCAGAAGTATCTCAGTAGTGATCCCTTTCAATACGGCTTCATTAAGGGCAGCTCGACATTGAGTGCGACTGTGGATTTGATTAACAATATTTCGGTAAAGCTGGATAACCACCAGATAGTAACTGCAGTGTTTATTGATCTAAGAAAAGCATTCGATGTGGTAAGTCATGACATACTACTCGACAAACTAAGGAATATGGGGTTTCGAGGACCAGTAATCAATCTCTTAAGAACCTTTTTAAACAATAGAAAACAGTATCTCAAATTAGACAGCTACTCGAGTGAGAGTGAAACTAGTGAGTGCGGAGTGATCCAGGGGTCAGTCCTTGGGCCACCTCTACTCGCTATATGTTCTGAGTTTAAAAAATGCTGGACTCGAGGCCCAATACTACACTTTTGCAGATGACACTGTGCTGCTTTATGGTGCCGAAAAGATAGAAGATCTAGAATTCATAGTCAATGCCGACCTAGATTTGTATACAAGTTGGCTGTTACGTAACAAATTAAAATATTTATTGATAAAACCAAGTACATATTGTTTAAACAAAATAATAAAATAATGAAGAGTCCATGTATTGCAATGAATAATAAAGAAATCGAACAGGTCAAAAAAATTAAATACCTAGGATTAGTTATAGATCAACAACTAGACTGGAAGGAGCATGTAAACCATTTAAGCAAAAAAATATCAAACATGATTGGTGCAATATTTAAAATTAGAGATTATGTGAACAAAAAAACCAAAATGTCTATTTATAATTCGTTTTGCCTCTCTCTCGCATCTCAGGTACCTTATTCCGGTGTGGGGTACGTGCGGTGTTGCGATTTTCAACAACGTACAAATTTTGCAAAATAAAATATTAAAAATCCTATTTCGATATGACAGATTAACCCATACAGAAAAACTCTACGAGGAGCTAGGTACACTTGATCTGCAGAGGCTGATGAGATTGGAACAGGGCAAACTTATATACAGAATATTGAATAAAACACAAAAATCTAATGTGAATGTTCTATTCAATAACAATGTTTATGAACATAACACTAGATCACGTGATAAAATATATTTAGCCAATGTAAATACAAACAAAGACCAATGTAACCCCATAACTCAGGCATGCTCCATATATAATAGTTTACCTATAAGTATTAAAACTATCGGAAGGGAAAGTAGGTTTATTAAAGAACTGAAATTACATTGCAGTTACTAGGTGGATAAGGCTCAATTTTGTATATTTGCCTAAATTTTTGTTTTTTTTTATTGTTATTGTTTTTACCTATAATAGTTTCGTCCCGTTGCTTAAATAGTCAGGAAACCTTAGGACCAGTGCGTTCAGCACTGATTAAAGGTGTAATATTTATTGAAATTGTAAATTTATCTTGTTTAATAAAGAATTTTCAAAAAAAAGATAGGTGCACCGTTCTATAATTCTATTGTTCGGCGGATAACTGGCCAACCAATGGGATATTTCGTTTTTATATGGGTCAGACTGCATATCTGACAGTTTATCAGAAGGTGAAGAAACCGGCCCAATAGGTATATTGGTAACCTTTGGCATAACTATTTAAGACTAGTCTCCATAGAGGCGAAATAGCGATTTTTTTTTCGGATGTCTTTCCTATTGGATAAAATTTCCCATTCAAATGTCCAATGTCAAAATCTAACATGTAAAAATGTCACAACACAAGCGCTGATTATCGTTAAACCTCCCTCAAAATCAAAATGGACGGTGCAAACGGCCATAAATTCAAGAAAAATGGATTATTGATTGCTAATGCAAAAATACCAGAATTTTGCTAGAATGAAATGTCAAATTACCAGAAATATTACTAGATATATTTTTAAAATCTTCATTACTAAAACCGGGATCGATATTACCAGATCTGGTAATAACTATAAAACTGTTACCCTGCTACTAAAAATGTAATATAATAATGAGCCAAAGCTAAACCAATACAATATTTATGCCAATATTTCACTACCCACCTTTCTGTTTTGACTTTGACTCCTCTTATTTCTGCACTTAAATAATCCGTATTTTTAGCAAAAAAATCTTGCAGCATCACATAATTTAGTTTAGGTAAATTTTCGCTAGAGGCTTTAATAAATCCACTATCCATCTTCTCACATAAACCAAACAAATAAACGGGTGAAATAAGTAAGTTATATGCATGAAATTCGATACCCAAAACAGCATTTAATATTGAAAATGGTCATTACGAATTTAATAGAATGCCCTTTGGTTTGAGAAACGCTCCAGCGACATTCCAGAGAGTGATGGATAATGTATTACTAGGATAACAGAATAGAATATGTCTAGTATACATGGATGACATAATAATTTTTTCCACTTCACTTCATGAACACGTGAAAAATCTAAAGAAAGTATTTGAGAGACTCGAGAAGTTTAATTTAAAAATACAATTAGACAAATCAGAATTCCTACACAAGACAGTCGAATTCTTAGGACATGTAATTACACCAAATGGAATAAAACCGAATCCAAAGAAGATAATGGCAATAAAAAAATTCCCAATACCAAAGACGGCGAAAGAAATAAAATCATTTCTAGGATTAGTAGGTTATTACCGAAAATTCATAAAGAATTTTGCCAAATTGACCAAACCAATGACATCTTGTTTGAAAAAAGACAAAAAAATAATACACAATGCAGAATTTCTAAATAGCTTTGAAACTTGTAAAAATGTATTAATAAATGACCCAATACTACAACATCCTGACTTTAAGAAAACTTTCTTATTGACAACCGATGCATCAAACTATGCAATTGGAGCCGTTTTATCTCAAGGTCCTGTCGGAGCTGATCTTCCCATTGCATACGCATCAAGAACTTTGAACCCAGCTGAATGTAATTATTCGACGATTGAAAAAGAGCTTTTAGCAATCGTATGGGCAACAAAATATTTTCGACCTTATCTTTTTGGTAGAAAATTCACAATCTTGTCAGATCACAAACCTCTACAATGGCTATTTAATGTTAAAGAACCAAGTTCTAAACTAGTCAGATGGCGACTAAAACTATCTGAATTTGATTATGAAATCAAATACAAAAAAGGAACATTAATCATGAATGCAGACGCACTATCAAGAATTCCTGCAATACAACTTCATGCCATTCAAAAATCAGATCCAGATGCCAGATTAACATCTTCAGATGAAGAATTTCATAAAAAAATAGGATTAATGCTGAAAGATACACCATTATGTAATGATGAAATCATAGCAAAATACTTTACAGATTGTAAAGTATATCTTCCCAAACAAAGCGAGATAGCTAAAGAAAAAGAGATAACAGTGTCTGAATCATCTCAATCAATAAAAACAGCATCAGAAAAAGAACCTGAAGAAGAAGCTAAGAAAGTGAAACCCAAAATAAAGATATTATCACAACTAATAATACCTCCAAGAAAAGAGAAAAAAGAAATTCCCATAGAAATAGGAGAATCTTCGAAAACTCAAAAAAGTAACAGACAAATAACACCAACTAATCGTTCTTCAACAATTTCAGCCTTGTCTGAAAATGACCAAACAATACATACGTCTATGGAAAATCCAATATTAGGAGCTCCATATACTAAGAAACATGTAAATGTATTTGGAAATCAAATTGTATTTCGATATTCCAATAATAACACAATTAGAAAAGAGATAATCAAATTATTTGGTAATAAAAAGAGAATAATATTCTTCTTACCGAATAATCCAACAACATCACAAATTACTAATTTAGTAAAGGAATACATGCCACCTGGTATTTATTGCCTTCATTTCCTAAATAAATCTTTAGAACCTATAGTGATATGAGCATTACAAGAATCGTTTAATTCGAATTCATTTACTTTGTACATCTCGAACTCTTTATTAGAAGACATCACAGAAGTTGATCTTCAACAAGAGAAAATTCAGCAATATCATGAGACTAAAACCTCTCATAGAGGAATCACTGAAAATATTGCAGCCTTAAAGAAAAGATTATATTGGCCCAATATTGAGAAAGACGTACAGAATTACGTCAAAGTATGCGAGATATGCAATAAAACCAAGTATGAACGTCAACCATACAAAATCATATTCAAACCAACACCCATTGTTATGAAACCTTTTGAACATATTTATATTGACACGTATATAATCAATAACCAGAAATTTCTGACCATTATTGATAGCTTTTCAAAATTTGGTCAAGCCTCTCCTGTAAATACAAAAACAGCTGTTGAAATATCATCACATTTATTGAAATATTTTAGTGATCATGGAATACCTCAAAAAATCACATCAGATAATGGAGCAGAGTTCAAAAATGCTATAATGACAGATCTTTGTACATTATACAAAATTGAGTTTCATTACACAACTCCAAGAAACCCGAACTCGAATAGTCCAATCGAACGATTCCATTCGACACTACGTGAAAGTATAACGAGTTTAAAACTCCAAAACCCAAATAAGAGTATTATTGATCTAATGACAATCGCTATTATGAATTATAACAACAGTACTCATAGTACAATGAATCACACCCCTTTTCAAGTGATTAAAGGAGATTTGAATTATGCCATACCGATTGAACAAACGGAAAATAAACTAACAACTGACTATATAACAAGTTTGGCAGAATCCCTTGCAAATTTGAATAAAGAAATTCAAGAAAAATTATTAGCGAAACAAATAAAGTCTTTAGAATCACGTAATAAAAAATCGTGAACCTGAACCAGAATTACAAGATCCAATCTTTGTAAAACAATTTAATAGAGACAAGATAAGTCCGCGTTATGATAGCAAAACACAGAATCGCTTTGCTAAACAAAATGTTAAACGACAATAATTTATTTCAGGTACTCCGAGATGAATCCATTAGTATTCCTAACTCTCGTTGGAGTCACCCAAGCGTATACATTGATGACGGTAGAAAATCCTATTTTACCAATCTCTTTAGGAACTACTTACGTAACAACTCAACATAACACGGCCTATTATCACATAAACACAACAATTATCATTCAAAGTATCCATAAACTGGAAATCACCTTAATGAAATTATCTGACACTCTTAACAAAACAACATGGTCAAACCAATTTGTTGCACTGTTTCAAACAAATATTGAAAACAGTCATTCTCAAATAAAGATTATGAAACAAGTTATCAGAACTTATCAAGACCGAAAACGTAATAAAAGAGGTCTATTAAATTTCATGGGCACAGCACAAAAATGGCTCTACGGAACCCTAGATGCTGAAGATGGCGCAAGATATGATTCTTATATCCAGACGCTCAATGATAATCAAAAAACTCTCAATGAAGATCTAAAAACACAAGCTCAAGTATTGAAACAAGTTACAAAAACATTTCACGATCAATTTTTAACTAATGAATCTAACCAAAAGGTTATCACAGGAAAATTACAAAATATTTCCTTGGAAAACCAAAATTTCCACTCAATGTTAACCTTTAATCTAATATTGAACAACATCAATATTCAAAGTAATAAAATAAGGAATCTTATTGATCATGTGCAATTAGCAATAAATTTTGCACAATTGGGAATAATGCATTATACTATTTTACAGCATAATGAATTAAATCAAATATTAACAAATATACCCAAAAGTCAGCAAATACCTTTTGATAATAAAATCAAGTATTATGAGACAATGAAAACTCAAGTAAAAATCCAAAATGAGTTAATTATATTTGTTATACACACACCAATGATTGATCCCAAGCCCTTTATATTGTATAAAATCTATCCAATTCCTATTCAAGAACTTACCATTAGGAATAAGTACCCTTACCTATTACTTACTACGGACATTTACTACAATACGTTATGGGAATGCCCGAAAGTCGAAAGTGTGTACCTTTGTAACCAAGAAGAGCTGAAGCAAGAAGAATCATGTGTCTATGACCTGATTACTGACCTACCACAACAATGTCCTTTCACTAAAGTGAAATATGAAAAACCAACAGTGAGACAACTCCCGAATGGACAACTATTAGTCATTCCTAAGAAAAGCCTAACAATAGTTATTCAATGTGACAAGACAAACCATATGGAAATAATAACAAATCCAACGCTAGTTTCGTTTGAAAAATGCTTTGTAAAAATACAAAATCAAACATTTTCAAAAACCAGCGAGAACTTCAATTTTGAACTGAAGATTCCAAGAATAGACATCCCTGAACTTCCAGAAAACGCAACAACCAAGAAGACTTAGAAGAAGCCTTCAAGACAACGAAACAAATAAGAGTTCATAATCTAAAAGAATTGTCTTTTGAACACTCTTATTTAAACACATATGTAATCATAGGTTTAAGTCTTGCTATTTTATTTTTAATTTTACTGTTTTACTGTTTTAGGAAATATAAAACTTCAGAAAAAGGTTGTGCAAATGTGCAAATTGAATTGTCTGATTTGAATTCACAACAATCCACGTTTGCAACATCTTAAGGAGGGAGGAGTTATATTAACCAATTGCCATGCTGATTTATAATCAATTATCTATTTTTTATATGCTTTAATGTGCCCTTTCCTCTAGGACTTTTTAAATACATTGTTGTAAAGTAAACATCAAATTGCTATGTCGGCAATAAATGTTTATTTAAGCCGATGCCGTCCCATAAGGAACGTTCATTTGTTTTCTGGCTTTAGCCTGTAGCAATTTGATCCGAATATTTTCTTTTGTCACCTCTGTATTTTAATCAATAAAATAAATGTTTTTTAAAATACAAGTTTCTGAATCGAAAATATAATTAGTATTTATTTTTTATTTTTCAAATCAATCAGTCTAGGCGGGCGAATGAAAATAAATAACAAAATAACTGACATAACCTCTAAAAGAAGACGGACATATGCCAGTCGCAGGGTAGCCAACTAGACAACTAGCAAATTCTGTCAGTGATGCAAACTTAAATTTAGAAATACAGGGCGCAAGCGCGCCTTGTGACGTCAAACCATTTTAAAAAATAAGGGAAGGAAAAACTATTGATGATGACTATTTCTCTCAAGAAATATTTTATGCATGTGTTGTATGTATTTTAATAGGAAATTTCCCGAGTTCGAAATTTATCTACTAAGTTGTGTGGAAATGTCGATAGTGATTGTTAGAACGCCTATTACTTAAAAATGCCAAAAATTACAATTTCGAAAATTTTTGTAAATTTCCCGAGATAATTCCAAAAATTTCCACTTATTATTTAAAAAATTTTATGCAAAATTTCCTGTGTAATTTCCACAAGGGAAATTTTCGAATGTAATACCACAAGACGTTTCGGGATTACCGGGTAATACTTTAATACTTTTACCTGTCACGAAACGCAATACGCAGTAACACCACGACTCCGAAGGAGGAGTGGTGTTGCTGGTAACGCGTTGAGTGTCAGGTAAAAGTATTAGGTAATCCTGAAATATCGAGTGGTATTCAAAAGGTTATATAACAAACTAAACTTTAATAGGTACTTTAAGCGCGATAATCCCAAAAGGCTTATCACTTATTAAGCCTCTCGTGTCATATGGGAATAATGTACAGTGAGTTGTAATCTTTTGATAATTTCACTTCTCTTATGGGAAAATTTATATATGAGTAAAATATTTGTCTAAATTTTTGTCTATTCCCGGCTCTTGAATTTTTGTTTTTATCAAACTTCTCTAAACTGGAAGTACCTATTCAATAACCTGGAGAAAATGGAATAGAGAAAATACTCATATTCCTTTGTCAACCAAAAATTTGTCCTCAATTTCCTCTCTCCTTTTTTGAATTTTAATTAAATTTCCTGTCTCATTTTTCTCGTATCAATATTTGTATTATTAAGGAAACCAACTATAAATCAACACTTTACCATTTTCTTCCAAGTTTTCTTTCACCTACCATTTTCGTCTTACCTAATTTTTTTCTCTCACTTTATGAAAAAGTCTTATTTCAAAATGACAATATGTTTTCATACTAACCTGCAATACATTTCCCCTTTAAATTCCTCATCTTTTCTAGACTCCTTGTCGAACGCGTTGAAAGCAGAGCAAAATTTCCACAAAATCGTCTCTTGTTCTACGGATCTGTCGACAATTTGCTCCATGCAATCTTTTACATACTGCACGAAGGGCTCTACCGAATTCAAATTCAACCTCATCAGGTACAGAACTTGTTGCAAGTCGCTCGTGTAGGTGTCCTCAAATGTTTCCCAAACAGTTGCCAGAGAATTCTTGAAAACAAAAAAGAATTATAATCACACAAATAAATTTAAGCAAATAAGACCATAGCACTGTTGCCAGGTCAAAAAAATTTAATTCACCAGAAATTGGAGTGAAAAATCACCAGATTTAAAAAAAAATCACCAGAAATCTTGAAAGTTGATTTTTCAGAAAAATTTTCACCTTTCGGGCTTATATCAAACCAAGTAGGCTTCGGAAACATGTATGTATTGCAATGTCGGTATTACAGGACGCCATATTTAAAATTTAAAATTTTGCAATGTTTACTTTGTCCATTGTCAAACAGTGTTGCCAACTACAACTTATAACAAATATTGTGTCAATCATTGAGGCTCGAATTTATACAAAAAAAAGCCCAAGTAGGCCTTGCAAATTGCAAATTTTCCATAACAGTAATTATATAAACATTGGCAACACTGTTGGGCAAAATATCAAATATCATTTATGACAAGCGATAAAATTACTACTTATCAAAAACTAAGTGAACCTTGAAGCAATCCTGGGCTGGGATCATGGACAAGTAAAATTCTATTTTCATGACGTCACCAGCGACCTATTTATCGCGTATACTAAAGGCGATGATCACTGTTACTAGGCAACCTGATGTCATGAAAGTAAAATTCTAGTGGAATTCTACTTGTCGTGATCCCAGCCCAGGTTTTAATCGATGTCGGTAATACAGATAATTGTAATCAAAAAATTTATCAAATCAAGTAGGTATTGCAAACAACCCAGTCATTTCAAATCAACTGTCAAAAACTATAGGGCCTACTTTGAACTCAGAAAAAATGTATTTCTATCTCTTTTTTATACAAACTAGTAAAAAAAGACACGAATACACTCAGTGCACACTAATGCCGTTGAAAATAATGCAAATTGAATAAAACAATTAAGCAAAAATAGAGTTTCAAAAGACGTAATTTTAATAAAAAAAATCGTAAGTTTGACAACAACACTTCGCAGGCCCATAGGGTCGGGGTCTTTTTAATTTACGAGCCCGAAGGGCCGGGGTCTACTTAAGTTACGAACCCAGAGGGCCGGGGTCTTTTCAAATTACAGTCCGTAGGGGTGAGGGTTTTTATGTGTAGTCACTACCTTCATAGTGTGTACCTGGTTTTTCAGTCTCATTTTTTCGGGATTTTTTTTTATTTTATTTTTTTTATTTTCTGAAATTTCAACTAAAATCCAACTTTGAAGCTCAATTGCTCCAAAAGTATTTGAGTTATCAAACTCAATCTAGCACTGATTTATAGAGAATTTAATCCTCTTTCCAACCATATATAATTTATATGATTTGCTCAAAATTTAATAGAAGTATTGGCAATTGTTCCTAACTTTGTTAGGATTTTTTAAAAATTTAAACCTGAAAATTGAAATTTTATTTTTTATTTTTTTTCCCTTTTGAAATCGAGATTTTGAAATGATGTTAGAGTTTTTTTCGACTAATTTAGATCCGTTCTATCGATTGGAAAAGTCAAAATTCAAAAAATCTGAAAAATAAAAATTTCGATTTTTTTCAAAGGGTTAAACCTTTGGATTTTAATTTCAAAATTTTCAAACTCAATTTTCTCGAAACCCGTCAAAGATTTTGGATCAATTTTTTTTGAGATAGTAGCCCTTGATGGGGGCTTCAAAATGATATTTAGTTCAAATCGCTGGCATTTACGGTTTTTGAAAAAATCGAGTTTGAAGTTTTTGACTAAATTTTAACTAAAATCCAATTTTGAGGCTCAATTGCTCTAAAATTATTCGCGTTATCAAACTCAATCTAGCACGGATTTATTGAAAATTTAATGCTCTTTCCAACCATATATAATTTATTTTGATTTGCTCAAAATTTAATAGGAGTATTGGCAATTGCTCCTAACTTTGTTAGGATTTTTTTTAAATTTAAACCTAAAAATTGAGATTTTCTTTTTGATTTTTCTTCCCTTTTGAAATCGAGATTTGGAAATGATGTTAGAGTTTTTTTCGACTAATTTAGATCCGCTCTATCGATTGGAAAAGTCAAAATTCAAAAAATCTGAAAAATAAAAATTTCGATTTTTTCAAACCTTTGGATTTTAATTTCAAAATTTTCAAACTCAATTTTCACGGAACGCGTCAAAGATTTTGGATCACTTTTTTGGAGATTGTAGCCCTTGATGAGGGCTTCAAAATGGTATTTAGTTGAAGTCGCTGGCATTTACAATTTTTGAGAAAATCGAGTTTGAAGTTTTCAACTAAATTTTAACTTAAATCCAACTTTGAGGCTCAATTGCTCCAAAAGCATTTGAGTTATCAAACTTAATCTAGCATTGATTTATAGAGAATTTAATGCTCTTTTGAACCATATATAATTTATTTCGATTTGCTCAAAATTTAATAGAAGTATTGGCAATTGCTCCTAACTTTGTTAGAATTTTTAAAAAATTTAAACCTGAAAATTGAGATTTTATTTTTGATTTTTTTTCCCTTTTGAAATCAAGATTTGGAAATGATGTTAGAGTTTTTTTCGACTAACTTAGATCCGCTCCATCGATTGGAAAAGTCAAAATTCAAAAAATCTGAAAAATAAAAATTTCGATTATTTCAAACCCCTTTGGATTTTAATTTCAAAATTTTCAAACTCAATTTTTTCGAAACATGTCAAAGATTTTGAATCAATTTTTTTTGAAATTGTAGCCCTTAATGAGGGCTTCAAAATGGTACGTAGTTGAAGTCGCTGGCATTTACGATTTTTGAGAAAATCGAGTTTGAAGTTTTTTACTAAATTTCAACTAAAATCCAACTTTGAGGCTCAATTGCTCCAAAAGTATTTGAGTTATCAAACTCAATGTAGCATTGATTTATAGAGAATTTGATGCTCTTTCCAACCATATATAATTTATTTTGATTTGGTCAAAATTTAATAGAATTATTGGCAATTGCTCCTAACTTTGTTAGGATTTGAAAAAAAATTAAACCTGAAAATTGAGATTTTCTTTTTGATTTTTTTTTTCCCTTTTGAAATCGAGATTTGGAAAAGATGTTAGAGTTTTTTTCAACTAATTTAGATCCGCTCTATCGATTGTAAAAGTCAAAATTCAAAAAATCTGAAAAATAAAAATTTCGATTTTTTCAAAGGGTTAAACCTTTGGATTTTAATTTCAAAATTTTCAAACTCAATTTTCTCGAAACCCGTCAAAGATTTTGAATCAATTTTTTTTGAGATTGTAGCCCTTAATGAGGGCTTCAAAATAGTACGTAGTTGAAGTCGCTGGCATTTACGGTTTTTGAGAAAATCGAGTTTGAAGTTTTTTACTAAATTTCAACTAAAATCCAACTTTGAGGCTCAATTGCTCCAAAAGTATTTGAGTTATCAAACTCAATGTAGCATTGATTTATAGAGAATTTGATGTTCTTTCGAACCATATATAATTTATTACGATTTGCTCAAAATTTAATAGAAGTATTGGCAATTGCTCCTAACTTTGTTGGAATTTAAAAAAAATTTAAACCTGAAAATTGAGATTTTATTTTTGATTTTTTTTCTCTTTTGAAATCAAGATTTGGAAATGATGTTAGAGTTTTTTTCGACTAACTTAGATCCGCTCCATCGATTGGAAAAGTCAAAATTCAAAAAATCTGAAAAATAAAAATTTCGATTTTTCAAAGGGTTAAACTTTGGATTTTAATTTCAAAATTTTTAAACTCAATTTTCTCGAAACCCGTCAAAGATTTTGAATCATTTTTTTTGAGATTGTAGCCCTTGATGAGGGCTTCAAAATGGTATTTAATTGAAGTCGCTGGCATTTACGGTTTTTGAGAAAATCGAGTTTAAAATTTTTGACTAAATTTCAACTAAAATCCAACTTTGAGACTCAATTGCTCTAAAAGTATTTGCGTTATCAAACTCAATCTAACACTGATTTATAGAGAATTTAATGCTCTTTCCAACCATATATAACTTATTTTGATTTGCTCAAAATTTAATAGAAGTATTGGCAATTGCTCCTAACTTTGTTAGGATTTAAAAAAAATTTAAACCTGAAAATTAAGATTTTCTTTTTAATTTTTCTTTGTGTTGAAATCAAGATTTTGTAATGACGTTAGAAATTTTTTCGACTAATTTAGACCCGCTCTATTGATTGGAAAAGTCAAAATACAATAAATATGAACAATAAAAATTTCGAATTTTTCAAAGGCTTACCCCTTTCGATTTTTATTTCAAAATATTTGATCTTGGATATATTAAAATCTATTAAAGATTTTGAATTAAAATTTTCAGGAAATGTAACTCTTGACAAGTACTTTGAAATGGTATTTAGTTAAAATCGCTAGCTCCTATGGTTTTCGAGAAAATCGAGTTTGAAATTTTTGATAAAATTTGGAGTAAAACTTAAATTTGAGATTCAATTGCCCAGAAAGTTTTCGAGTTATCAGAACCAATTTAGCATGGATTTATAGAGAATTTATTGCTTTTTTCAACTATATATAATTTGTATTGATTTGTTCAAATTTCTTTGAAGATATTGGCCATTATTCCTTGTCAAGATTTGAAAAAATTTTCAGAACAAAAATTGATATTTTTTAGCTTTTTGAAATGGCCATTTTCAAAGTGATGTTAGAATTTTTTTCGATTAATTTAAACCCGCTGAATCAATTGGAAAAGTCAAAATTTCGAAAATATGAAAATTGAAAATTTCGAGTTTTCGTTTGGTTTTACTGAAACCCCCCATAAGCAACGCCACTGGTCAAACAAAATACATGTTGCCAACTTGAAAAATAACCGGCCAATAGCAACAAGAGCCTGGAATGAACAGAAATTGAAATATAAAAAGGGAAACATATATAAATATATCAAAAGAACAAATACAAATTTATATAAAAATCAAAGGACCTCACACACCACTTATGGGTATTTGGTTTTCTGACAAACAAATGTAATTTGTATGTTAATGAAGTAAAATTTTAATACATTACGAGGGACCAATCACCAGCTTTTTCATAAAATCACCAGATCTGGTGCAATTTCACCAGACCTGGCATGACTGCTACAAATTATTGTAACGATGACTGGCTGAACTTACCAATAATTCGTCGGGACAACCAGATCGACAATACTCCCATCCCGATTGTCCAGGTTCTGGAACAATCAAAGTCACCGTACTCAACTCACATTCTTCCTCGTCTTCGCTCGAAACTTGGACAAATTTATCAGCAAAATTTTTCATTTTGCTTTTTCGATCTTTTGCATGACTAGCAGTTTTATCAGTCATCTCTTGTTTTGGTTGTGCCTTTTTCAATTTGTCAGCATTCTTAGTCGGTTTTACTCCAACTGTAGCAGTTCCAAATAATTCCGAGCAACTCTTCAAAGGTGAATCACCGATGATGAATTTGGCCAATTGTCTTATGGTGTTTAAATCCAATTCTTTGTAGTAGATTGGATAATTGGCTCCCACGTCAAAATAGAATGTATCTAACGAATCTATGTCGTCATACAACTCAAAATCTTCCTTGGTTATTTGTTTCAATCTAATAAAAGCAGTTAGTGCCGTATCGTAAACCTGAACCGGTTTCGCTATAATGGGATTACTGAATAACTTTGAGCATCTTTTTTCGTCAAAATCACCGTACAAACTGCAAACCTCTTTATCGACGTCCATTTCTAGAGTTTTTCTGGTTATTGAGTCCATAAGTTTCACTCCAGTTAAGGCTTCTTCAATCATTACCGCTTGTTCAAAGTTCGTAGGATAATTAACTAGAGCCCAACCTTTAAGATCAGGAATCGATTTCAGGTATTCGATAAATATGTCGGCTAAAAGGAAATCGCCTATAGGCTCGCCTTGGTCTAAAAGTTCTTGAGTTGTTTTGCCTAATTGAGCTTGATGGGTGTAGATGATTTCTTCGCAGGGAAACTTCAACGGAGTTTGGACTTGTTTGTTTCGAGTTTCTGATGAACCTTCAGTAATTTTTTTGTGTGGTATTTTGGCAGCTTTCTTATTGGGTTTCATCTCTTTGGATAGTGAAACGTTATCGTTTTCATCCAATTCTCTTTTAGACTCTTGCTTATAAGCTTTGAGACAATAATCCACTGCATCATTCACTTCGATGATTTTAATTTCTCTGTCTGCAAGAAGCTCCCTCAGTTTTGGCAATATCGACATGTCCGTTATGCCGTTTATGCATACGCGTGTGGAGACGTCTGGAAAATGGGCCGTTTCCCATAAACTGACTACGGGGTATTTGTGGTCTAAGGCTCGATGGACAATGTAACCTGTAAAAAAATAAAATAATTAACTTTTGAATAAAATGTAATTGTAGTTAGAATTTGTTAGTCTCATCTTGTCTCTTTTTGTCTCGCCCGAATATCGTGTCGTCTCGAGATTATTTTAGTGTCGAGTTGGAGGTGAGGCTATTATTCCACAACACGACACCTTACGAGTATCGTCTCAGCCGTCTTGTTTCAAATTAATCTCGAAGTCGCAATTGAGATTCAGGCGAGGCGAGACGAGATCATTCACGAATTTCGTCTCGTTTCGAGACATCACTAGATAATTTATCACTAACCCTGCCGCAGCAGTCAACCCTGTTTTACATATGTGATGATCCAGAAATTTGACCCGATAGTTACAAAGTCTTTACTGTAAAAAATCAAATTTTATCAAATAATCAAAAACTTAATTCTGGTATTCTTAAATCAGTACCGATAAATTAAAAATGAAACAAATTAACGCTAACGTATCTCGACAGCGTGATGTCATCCTAAAACCCGATCAATGAACTTTTTTTGTTAGCAAAGGCCATGCGTATCTAATTAATTCGAATGATATATGGCATTCTGGAACCCATAACGTTTTGACCTTAATAAATCAGAATATTGCGACATAATTAATCGTTTTCAGGCTAAAAATAATATAAAATTCCAAGGAAATTGCATCATCTTAATTGTCATGGACAAAGAGATTTGGGAGCATCGATTTCATATAAATACCGCGTTTTTTAGAAGGAGTAAGTTAGTTGCCAGTTAACAATTGTCCAGTCCAGTTCAGTTAAAGTCTGTCCAGTTTCGCGAAAAGTTACTTTTATGGCATATGGCCTCGGGTATAATTTAACTTAGAAAAAGTAGCGGAAAGTTTTGAAATGAAGCAATAACATTTGAAATTCGTTCAATAATTATGTGCGGGCTCTAAGTAATCAAAATAATTAAATTAGATTAGTTTTATGTTTTATGGACAAAATGTAAGTACTCTATAGTGACAAGATTTATTTTTGAATGATGAACATGACTTTGTGTGAATTTCACTAGAAAAACTTTTGACTTTTAATCACTGTGGAACTTTATTACATTAAAATTATTAGCTCGAGTATTTTATAAATGGAACATTATTGCATAACTTTAATTGCCTTCAGATATAATGTCATTTAATTGTGCAAAGAAAATATGAAGGGAAATTATAATGCATTTAACAGAACATAAATAGTTTCGATTTGAGTAGGGATTATTAAAGGAGTTTGAACTGGATTGTGCCATTGAAAATTAAGGGCTATAATAACGAACTCGTAAGAATTTAAATAATTTTGTATGTTAGCCGGGATGGCGAGAATTTGTAATTGTTCTAATTAAATGGAATAGGAGATTTTGAAAAATAGAATTGTCTTAAAATATTGGAAAGTGTTAAAGGAAACTTATAATAGAATTGTTCTGATTAAATAAACTATTAAAGGGAATAGAAAATTTTGAAAAGAAACTTGAAGTTCATGGAATAGAATTGTCTTAAAATCTTGGAAAGTTGTTGAAAAGGAAATTTATTGTTCATGAATTGAATTTTGAATTAGAGTTCTTATTTTTCAAGTAGAATTTATTGTAAGGTTTTATGAGAATAAATTAGTTGATAAACAAATAGGTAATTATTTTGGGTTTTCATAAGCAATCAGTAAAGGACTTAGATATTTTAAAGAATTTATATAATTAGGTAAAGGGTAGTTATTAGGAATGTTTCGGATGTAGTGAAATGAGTTAAATTATAAGTATGAGAAATAGTAGGAATAGGGCGTTTCTTATTTAGTAAGGATATTTCAGTTGTCCGTAAAATAACAACTTAGAACGGATGTGAAGTAATTGATTTTATAGAAATAAAGAAGGATGTAAAGGATTGGAATTTCTTTGGCTGATTTTTGGTTTTATGTATGATAAAATATAATTTAGTACACTTCATTAGTTTGTTTCCCTCTCTTGCAAATAGACCCTTCCACAGATTAGATAGCAACTCCAAGTATATAATAACACCTTCAATATACCGCTCGCTATTTACCATCTAACTAATCACATAAAGTACTTGGGGCGTTTTGCTGCACATAATTCGCTGCTGCTTGTATCAAATTCATTGGATTATATTGAAGAGTAAAATTCCATTCACGAATGTTCCAGTCAACAGGCAGGTTTGCAAAATTGTGCACAATTTCCTTACCTTGAGAGTTTTATATCAATATCTAATTGTAGAACTCGTAGGTACCTACTCACGTAGCTAGAATTTTGTTTCTTTGTTAACAATCATAAAATTTCAAAAAAGTATACAGTTAATCTATTCACAAATCTTCTTGATGTCATTTTAATCTCAATCTCAATTTCTATACGAGAGGAAACTTGAAGAAGCGAGAGACGAGATGTGAAAATGAAAAGTATGTTAAAAGTTCCAAATAAGCAAAAAAAAATATGAAAAATATATTCACATACATATACACATACATCATCTAGCCCTACAGGGTTGAACACTTTGACACCGGTCTAAGCACAAACACTACACAAACAAAGATAACATATAACAATTATACCAATAGAAACTATCAACACATTGGCCAAATCCCAAGAAACATTCGGATAGGAAATTCAACGCCATCTATCCAATTAAAAAAGACTCTACAAGCAGAAAAACCGAGCAATATTATCAAAACAAAATGAATGTGCTCGAGTCACTCTGGGAAGAAATCGAGAAAAATCATGTTGAAATTTGTGAACAGAGTATCATTCTCATGTATACTACACCGATAAGTACATGGACCAGCTTAACAAAATCTATAATGATGTCATAGGGTAATAGGTTCAGCCTGAATGAAACAATGTACACTAGTCCCAAACTACAACAAGAACTTTCGCATATTCTTTAACGTTGGAGATCACACAGAATAGTTATCACAGCTGACATTGAGAAAGTGTATAGACAAATCAAAATCCATCCATTCAACAATTTCAAGATGGACACATCAATCCAAACAAAGCAACATTGAGATACATGGATTTTGCGATGTATCAGAGAAAACATACGTTGCAGTCATCTATATGAAACTTACAAATCCACAAGATGAAATCCAAGTCACTCTTTTGACTACTAAATCCAAAGTTGCTCCAGCACGGATGAAGGCAACTCTACCACGACTTTAACTTTGCGCTGCAGTTCTATTCAAAACTAATCAAAAGATCTATATTAGCTTTATCGCTAGAGAAAGTTCCAGTCTAGGCCTACTCAGACTTCACGATAACACTGTCATGGATAAAAGGACAAAAAGAGAGCCATCAAGATAGAAATATTTTGTTAACAATAAAATCTCTGAAATAAATAAATTTGTATCCAGTAAATTCTGGCATCATGTAAAATCAGAAGACAATTCTGCCGATGTAATATCCAGAGGACTCTGAAGCCATCGAAACTAAAGAAATACGCTCTCTGGTGGCATAGACCGGCATGGTTACTGTTACTATACAATGCTGTTACATAGCGTATCAAGAAATCCTTCAATTATTCCAGCAACGACTGAAGAAGAAAAAATTAGTTACACAATCATCATTAACACACAAACAATGCGCAGCAATTAAATAATTCAGAGATTCTCGTTACTTAAAATAATGATCCGGATGATATGGTAAGAGATTTCTGGACAAGTGCAGAGAAAAGAAGCATCCATCGAAATTAACTGTCAAAGAAATGGCAACCACGCTGTTACACATTGTTAAAATGGAACAGCAATGCTTTTTCGAAAAAGAAATCAAAACGCTCCAAAAGCAAAATTCTGAATCTCAATCCGTTTCCAGACAATGATAGAGCTTTGAGAGTAGGAGGTTGACTTCAGCACTCTCAACTACCCATGATTTTGACGTATCGAAGTCACTTGGCAAGATGCGTGGTCACAGATGCCCATCTCACCACTTTACATTAGCTTCCGTCAGCTTACACCTGAAAACGCTTTTGGATCCTGAATAAAAAAAATGCTGTGAAAAATACAATCAAGCATTGCATTGGATTATAATGACCCGGGAAAAATAGACCCGTAATTTACAAATGTCTTAACTGTAAAAATTAAAGGTAATGAAATAATCTCTCCGGACCCCGTTTACAGGGTGGAACTATTCTTTCCGTGCCGGGTTGTGAGAATCATCGTGCTGTGCTGCGGTTCCCGCGATGTTTCTCGCTAACCTTATTCGACCTCGTCATCACATGGGCTGAATGGCAACACCACAGCGTCCCGTTTACAGGGTATAGCTATTCTGCCCGTCCCAGGTTATGGGAACCATCGTGCTGTGCCTTCTTTTCTCCGTTTAAAAACACGGACTGTATGGCGCCACCACAGCGTCCCGTTTACAGGGTGGAACCATACCTTCTGTGCCAAGCGGCAGGATCCATCGTGCTGGATCCCGGTTACGGCGATGTATCCTGGCGCTTTTCTCTCTCCGTGTCCGAAAAAGGGGTACTTGCATCCTAGCCGAATTCATAACTCGCGCATGCGCTGTATTAGCATGGACAAACGACTTGAAGAGGGCGAGCGTATAATTAAACATGGTTTGCCCGGAGCCTTTCTTTCTTTCTTTCTTTCTAATTAAACCGATTGCTTGACTCATTAAAACCGAGGTGTTTGCCGCTACCGTTACCGTTTGCCGCTACCGTTGCCGTTTGCCGTTGCTGTTTGCCGCTACCGTTGCCGTTTACCGTTGCCGTTACCGTTACCGTCCGAACTTCTCTATTTCGCAAAGACACCGTAATCCACGCTTTTCTTCGTGCTCACTCGTTACACACTCTACTCCCCTTCTCTCTCTACCTGTCCGATACTTATTATTTAGCCAGAGATGTTATTAATTGGTTGCTCTTGTTTATTCCGTACCGTACCGATTTAAAGAGAATAAATTATGGATATTATTATTGTGAACCATCATCATGAGTTTTATTTCTGAACTGACTGCGCATTGACCCCTGGTTTTTCTTTCTCCACTGTAACAAGCTACCTGGTGCCCGTGGACCCTCGACCACATTAATCCCGAGGGTGGCGCCCGAGAAAACCGATGGAAAATTGACCGAAAAGTATTACCTGACCGATAAGCTTGCCACAGCTGACAAGCACCAAAGAAAACACGTTACATAACTTTACCACATAGTGTGCGGTAAAGTGCCACTTTCCATTTGAAAATAAGTGCGGTAAAGTGCACTTTACCGCACGCTCGTAGGTAAAGACCATTTAAATTCGTTCAACGTTATGTGCGAGCTCTAAGTAATCAAAAGAATTAAATTAGATTAGTTTAGTGATTTAAAGCCGAAATGTAAGTACTCTAGTGACAAGTTTTATTTAGAATATAAATGATGAATGGCTATGAAGTATGAAGTGAATTACCTTTGGAACTTTATTGCATAAATATTAATAACTCGAGTGTTTTGACTATGGAACATTATTGCATAACTTTAATTGCCTTCGAGTCAAAAATTAATTAATTTTACAAAAAATTTAAAGGGGAAAATTATAATGCTCTTAACAATTATCGATTTTGAGTATGAATTATTAAAGATTTTTGAATTGGATTGTCCAATTGAAGTTTAAGGGCTATAATAACTAACTAATAAGAATTTGAATAATTGTGTATGTTGACTAGGAATTCGAAAATAGTATTGTTCAGTTTAAAATGATCCTTAGTGAAGGATGGAACCACTAAATGTATTGGAAAGTTTTGTTGTTCATAGAGTAACATTGTTGACCTTAAGTGCTGAAATTTTGATTTTAGGGTTTTAACCATTTAGAAATTATTGTAAGGTTTTTATAGAAATCTAGTTGGTAATACATATATACCTAATCCAGTGAGTAGGATTATGATTGTTCCGCGTAAGCTGTCAGTAAATGACTTAGGAGTTTTAAGAATGTATAGCTATAGATAATGGTAGTTTTATTAGGAATATGAATCGGAAGTGTTGTTTGAAAGAGTAAATGTATAAACTTATAAGTTATTGAGAATAGAGGAAGTAGGGCGTTTTTAGTATAGATAATTCCTGATGCAAAGTAATAAAGTTTGAAAGATGTGAAATAAATTTGATTTGGGAAAATTTAGAAGCGGCTTTCAGACATACAAAGATATTTGCGTTATTTTAATTTTTGTTGTAAGTATGATAAAATATAATTTGGTAATCCTCAATAGTTTATTTCTCTCTTTTGCGAATAGACCCCCTCCACAATTTTATAAGTAGCCGCTCAAGGAAATAAACACCATCAATATACCGTTCGCCATTTACTCTCTAACTAATTAAAAAGAGTACAGGTTGTACTTATCCGATTCGAGGCCCAAGCAACAGAGCAACAACTGGGAGACCTTCCAGCCCCAAGAGTCACCCAGTCACATCCTTTTTTCAACTCCGGTGTTGACTATGCAGGACCAATACAAATAAAAACTTCAAGGGGCAGAAGTTTTAAGTCATATAAAGGGTACATAGCGATTTTTGTATGCTTAGTGACAAGAACTGTTCACTTAGAAGTGGCCAGCGACATGTCTTTTGAACTGATACGTTTTAAGTTGCTTTTAGACGATTTGTAGCTAGAAGAGGACCCTGCTCACATCTCTTTAGCGATAAATTTTGTTGGTGCGAGCAAGATACAAAAAACCATCCAAAAATGCAATATCCAGGATACACTGATATCTGCTGAAATCCAATGGCATTTTATTCCGCTATCACCCTCACATTTTGAAGGCTTATGGGATGCTGAAGTAAAATGTATGAAATATCATCTGAGGAGAATTATTGGAGGAACAAGATTCACCTTTGAGGAACTGAGCACGCTAACACTCCAAATCGAAGCCTAACTCAACGCCAGACCACTATGTCTATTATCTAATGATCCAGAAGACTTACCAACACTTACTGCGGGACATTTGTTGATTGGACGGAAAGTAATCTCACCTTTAGACCCAGTCACGACGAACATCAACTCAAATCCTAATGAAAGATGGAAATTGGTGCAAAAAATCAAACGCGACTTCTGGAAAAGCTGGCTAAAAAACTATCTACACCAACTTCAACAACGATACAAGTAGAAACAGTCGCAAGAAGCACTAAATATGAGAGAATTAGTTCTTATCAAGGAAGATACGAATCCTAGTAGATGGCTTCTTGCTAAAATCACCGAAGTGTTTCCTACAAACGATAAGTCCGTTCGAGTTGTCATTGTAATTCCAATTTCCATAATCACTTGTGGAAAATTGCAATGATAGCCATACATTTTACACAGTGTTATTGCACAAAATTACACAATGCATTATCCAGGCATATTCATCGAACACATTGGACACGCAAAAATTGACAGAGGAAATTTCAGCATCGAATTCAAATTTGAAAAGTCAAAAATATCTAACGACACTTCCAATGTAGCCTAGGCAATTGAACAGGTGGCTGACTTTTGTCGAGATGCAAAAGAATTAGCAACATCAAGTTTATTCATCATTTACGGGAATTCTTAAATAATTCCTACTCAAAATCAAATATTGTTAAGAGCATTATAATTTTCCTTTGTTAATTCTTTGCAAAATTAATGAAAATATCATTATACTCGAAGGCAATTAAAGTTATGCAATAAAGTTTTTACAGTCAAATCACTCAAGTTTTAAACGCTATAATTTACCGCCCGGAAACTACGTCATAGCTGTTATGTCTTATAGCGTCAAGGCATTCCGACATTAATAAGAGTGTCTCGCCCACTCGCGGTCAGTGCGTCCTTATATTTTACATGTTTCTAGAAAAAGATGCAGATAAGCTCAGTACGCATTGATTGACAAATGGAAATCTCTCAAAAAGTGGGGTTAAGTTGAGGGTGCGTCTAGATGTGATGACACCCGACGGACGTTGATATATCTCTCTTTTTTGCACTAATGAGTAAGTGTGTGTCGAATATAGGAGGGAGGTTTGATTCATTTCATACTCAAATACAGCAGCTATGACGTTGAATCAAGGCGCGAAATATTTTCGTTTAAATAGTGCGTCTGAAAACTTTACTTTTACAATCTTTTTAACCCGGGAATACACGCGTGCCGGTCAAAAGGACCGACCATTGATAAAATCAGTAATTACGCCACTGGTACAAGGGTGGCAGTTTTGTCCATCCAGGAATGCCTGATGCAGGTTTTCCACCACCCATTGGCTCAAAGATATTTTGGTTTTTGGTTGAAGAAGGGTTCGTTGTTTTCATAGACGGTGCTTTTGACTAGGCGCGTGAACCTTAGTATCTTAATATATGTGTTCAAAATTGGCATTTTCTGATATTGGGAGTACTTTTGGCTGTCGATAATACGGTAACTGTACTGCATAATATAAATTCGCCTTGTAATGATTATGAATTCTAGGAATTATAGTGCTTGTACACTTTTTTCGCGGAGACGGACTCAAACGTATCCTGAACGCTAAGGCATGACTTATGCAGGTGATATTTGAAAGTTTCATGTCTCTATTGATTAGTAAACTTGCGTAGGTCATGCCTTAGCGTTCAGGATACGTTTGGGATCATTTCCGCGAAAAAAGCTGATAATTCATATAAACTTTTGGGCAGTTCATTTACTCCATAGATGAACAATAGATCATCGATTTCATTGAAATTATACCTTGTCCACTACCCTATCATCATTTATAAAATCAAAAAGTTTTACTAGTCACTAGAGTACTTACATTTAACTTTTCACTCGTAAAATTACTTAATTAATTTACTTCAAAATTCTCTAGAGCTCGCACATAATGTTGAACGAATTAAAATGTTCTTTCTTTCACAATTTTTTCCGTTACTCAAATGATGCATGTCAAAGATATAGGGCGAGAGGAGCTTGGTTCGAGCGTAGTAGAGTCCCCTTCACGGAATAGCAATATAGTTAAATGACACCATTGTGATGGAAAGGTATGACTTGTCTAAATTTCATTAAATAATTTCAAAAGCTTTTTTAGACTAGATGAAGAGAGATTTTTTAGAAAAATGAAGGGTATATCGTCTGTTCCAGCAGCGATGTTTTTACATGTGTGTAGGGCTTCAGTCAATTCTTTGGTAGAAGAGAGTAGATTAAGAGCGTCTGAGTATATGGCAATTCCCTAGTAGGAGCCTGTTGGAAATTCTGTCACTGTGGAGCTTGATCGTTTTTTGATTTAGACTGGTAATAATCAGCAAGAGTATCTGCCAATGATTTTTAATCATTAATGATATGATTCGAGCGTGATGTTTTACACGGCATAGACGTATTTTATTTTGCTCCCGTGTTATTACAAAAAAACTGCAGTTAAGTTAAAGTTTAAAGCATAAAAGTAGTATCATTCGAAAGGCCTTTGTTTCCTGTGCAAGCTGTGATTTCTTAGAAGAAGATTTTTGATAAGGTAATCGTCTAATTTTTAATTGAAGATGCCACTTACAAAAAATCAAAAAGAAGAAATCAAACAATGCTTATCGGAATGTTTCGCCGATAAGACCTGCATATTGACCTTGACCTTGGCTGGCACTGTTGCCGAACTTATCTCGGAGCGCCTCGAAAAACTAGAAAAACAAGTTACTGAACTAAATAACAAGTTGAACGATAGTCAAAGTAAACTATCTGAGTTGCAACAAAAATTTGACAACATGGAACAATTCTCTAAAGCTAAACAAGTTAGACTGTATGGGTTAGAAGAATCTAAAAAAGAAAAACTCACTGACAAAATACAGGAAACACTTGGCTCGAAGTTGGGAATAGATAATCTGAGTATTGACAGCTGTTATAGGATTGGCAAAGCAAACACGGACAAAAAAAAGGCTCGCCCAGTTATAATTAATTTTGCATCTTTAAAATCCAGAAATAATAAGAAAAAACTCAAAGGATCGAATATGGTTTTGGTCGAAGAGCTTACCAAGAATAAATATATCCTACAGCACGTCAAACAGAAGTTTGGAAATAAAAATGCTTGGTCAAATAATGGAAAAATTCATGCTGATGTTAATGGAAAAAATCTAATGGTGAAATCTGCAGAAGAATTGGTAGATATAGACTAAAGTTGTAAGTTTGGGGGACAATGTAATACGTTATACCATTTAATTTTTTAGTTACTTGTGCATCCAAAAATTTAATTACATTGCTAACACTTGTTCGTCTCTCACTCTTACTCATTGGGCCTACTCTCTCCTAATCTATAATAATTTTTTTACTGGTTTAATTTAATTGTATATAAAAAATCTTCTTGGTGTATACAAAAGTAAAACTTTTTTCTTTAAACTACCTAGGTACTCACTGCACTTGCGGCTTGGCATGTACAATGGATTATAATTAGCATATATGTATTTATTTTACACTGATTTATTCTTCTAAATCGTAAATTTATTATAAATTATTATTTAAAAAAAAAAAGGAATACAGAACTGAAAACATTTTCTTTTTCATTCTATAATATAAGATCTTTAGTTCCTCATTTCACAGAGTTTAAAACATTTTTACTTCAAAAAAGGTTTGATATTGTTGGTCTTAGTGAAACCTGGTTAAGTTGCGGAATACCGACATCTGAGGTAATAGACGGAGAGCCAACGCCGAAAAAACTCTCTGAATTTACTAAAGCTAGTTTTTAGACAGTTGATTACAGTAGTTATGTACATGAATATACCGCGGTCAGTCAAGCGAAACTTGGGACAGGGACCTAGGGAGTGCTGTCAAAGATGTCGAAAAAACTTAGGTAATGCAACGAATTTACTAAGGCTGAAAATCGTTATACACATTATATATTACATATAAATAACAGTAATGTAAGTCAGTCAGTTGAATAGCGGGACCGGGCTGGTCAGTCAGCCCCAATACATGTAAAAAAAATTAATTATGTGCAATTAATTTACTAAACTCCAAAATTGTTCCAACGGCGTAAGATGTCCTATTATTCATGAAAAAAATATTCAGTCAACTATCTTGCAAAAAAAGAAATTTTGTTTGATAAAAATGGGTTGGATCCTAAGGATTGGATTGCGCGGTGTTGTCGCGTCAGAGGTAGGCCAGCGGCCGTTAATTTAATGACCGGCGGCCTGTTATTTATATTTAACCGGCCAGCGGATAAATAACGGTCCGGCGGTCGTTAAATATACCTTTTCGATTTCAATTTCGCTCATGTTATATTAAGATAACAGTACAGTATCACGAAAATAATTCAATTCCTACAGTCCCTTAGTTTGAAAACTTGCGGCAGCCATGGCTGGATTAAGCTTCTATGGGGCCCGGGGCTAGGGAAGTTTTAGGATGCCCTTTATAAATTGAGTGCAAAAAAATTTATAAAAAAAAAACTATATTCCTGATATAAGTGAAGACATTGCTATACCTACATGTTTTACTAAAATAAGTCAAAATATCTTTTTTCGTAACTTAAGTTTAACAAATACTTGTATGACATCAGTAAATTCGAATTCCTTTAGAACGTCTGTTTCTATCTATGCCCATCAATGTTAATGAAGACAAGCGTTCCTCCTGCATTGTTGTTCTTGTTTGCGAAACATGACGCGAAAGACTAGTGCATTTATTATCTATTGTTTGCCTTAATCAGCATAAGCTTCTCAGAGAAGAAATGATAAACAGCATTTTCTCACCATTCAATTATTTCCATTGCAGCAAATCTGTTTTTCGGATATATCAGATAAGTCACCTGAGTAGCAAGCAGAGCCATCATGTCCTGATAGAAAGTATGTAAAATATAGTTTCCTTATGTAGGTACCTACCTAAAATCACTTTTTCCAAATTTTATCGAAATTTAAAAAACAAACAAGAGATCTATAAAATTAGCGAAGATGAGGAAGGACGGTGAAACTATGTGTGACACCCTGTATAATATTAATTTTTTTTATAGAGAAACAGTTAGTGCAGTGCTCATGTAATCGAAGAAGTTGCTGAGGTATTAAGGTCGATATATTCCCAAGAACAGGGAGACATATTTCAATTTTTAACTTTATTTATTGAATACTTACATAATTTTTTTCCACGCCCGTGCGTAAACTAATCACCTTACGTATGCTTAAGATGAATTAAATTCGTCTCTTCAAAGCAATGCACTTTACTACGATAGCGCCCAAAGTAGCAATTTTGATTTTTAATCATAGATATTTATGCGTAAGGCCGTGATTATGTTGGAGCTGTGATAAGCGATAAACGCAACGATACTAATGATACTTTACATTAGTATCGTTGCTTTTATCGTTTATCACAGCTTCAACATAATCCCGCCCTAAGGCCGTGTTTATGTTGGAGCTGTGATAAACGATAAAAGCAACGATACTTATGAAACTATACATTAGTATCGTGTAGCACTTTTTATCTTTTGGTACACAGCGAACGGCTGCTTTTCATCTGGAGAGCAGATGGGTCGGAGTTCAAAATCAAAGTTTAATTTTTAATGAAGTTTTTAATTATTTACTCAAATATTTAAAATTCAATATACACCTAAGTATATATTACTAAAAGGGCGCCACGCAATTTTTATTTGATTTGGTTCAAATTGCGAAACCAAACTTAGAGAACATCTGCAAAATTATTAATTGGTGAGAGTGGAACAATAATAATTAAAACAACACTTCAATTTTCGATTGAATAAAATTCTATTTGTCAATAATTATTGATGGTTATTCAAGTCACATTGTAATCACAAAATATATATAGCCAATTTAAAATAGGAGTACCTATGAAATAAATATGTTAAATAACCAGTACCTACCTATTTAATAGTAGATACTTAAAGTAGAGTATCAGTGTAATTAATAAGTTTCTTTTCAAGAAAGAAAAAAATATGTAAGTTAATGAATCTTAAAATTTATGGAACTTGTTTAACCTGGATATTAGGTTGTCTAATTGACACATTTAATTATCTCATACCTAGAACCTAGAACCCCATAGTCGACTATAGTTCACAATATTGCTCAATGGTATTCTTTTTTTTTGAATTATGGTTCGTGTAGTGATTTTGTGATTCACGTTAACGTTGAGGGCACAAAGCCGCTTCAAATAGGGATGAAAATCACCCTGATTGACAGAATCCTAAACAATAATTTTATATAACCCTTATGGGTTAAAAGAGAAAATATGTGAATTATAATATGGTTATTTAAAGAGAGAAAATAAATAATTAAATAGCAATAAAAATAATAATCTGAATGTTCTGAAAAAATCTGAATATGATAGCAATTAATTTGTTAATGAAGTGGTTTAAATAATAATGATAAAATATTCTGAAAAATCAGAATATGAGAGCAATCAATTTACTAACAAAGAGTGACAATATTAATAATATATAATTCTGGATATGACAGCAATTAGTTTGCTAATAAAGTGGTTTTAATAATAATGATAAGATATTCTGGCCTGTTTATCCTTGAAGCGGTCTCAATCTCGATTCTACGACGAATAATTCAATCAATAGAGTACGTCGTGTCTCGTGTGTCTCGCGACTCTTAAAGTCAGCGAGTCTTGAAGTACTGAATTTCTTAGGGCAGAAATTACAGGGCGATGATGGTATGGGGTGCAAACTACCAAACATACAGGTATATGGTATAATCAACCAATAACCAACGGTCCAATTCTTGGAGTCGACTCCCACGCGGATCCTACAGGGTAAAAAACACACATGTCACAAATGGGGCGGAAAAGTGGGATAAAAGAGTTGTGGAAATATATTCCAAATAAAGAAATTAATGCTTGAGCAGCTTACCTTGATTGGATTCCACAAAACACAACACAAAAAGCGATTCTGGCACGCCAAAGATTCTGGATTAATAACCCAGGAAGTTAAACAGAAAACCTTCTTTTCTTTGGCTCTAGTACTCGATGGCCTCTTGATCCATTGATAGAAAACTTCAACAAAACTCTTCAAAAGGTATTTGGGCAGATGATACCCGATTTCTTTTTGGACCAAGAAAAAGGCGTGTTGAGTCACAAAGAAGCAGTACCAGAATGGGGGTCCCCAGAACCCGTAAAATTGATTCCACCAGATTCGATGACAGCGGAAATCCAAGAAAGAAGAAAGCGCGGTTGATTTGAATGTGTACGAAAATTCAAGGAATTGTGCAAAATAAATTTGGCAACGTTGCAAAATTCAAATTAGGAACTGACCATAGCCCGCGGCAGATACTGGTTGACATTTAACGGGTGTACCTATTTTGCTGATCAGCAAATTGCTGATAATGCAGTTTTTGGCTGGATAAGCAATTTAATCGAATGCGATCAGTTTGTAAAGTTGCGGTTAGTTAGTAGAAGTGATGTGAGCCATGCAAACAATTGCCGCCTCCGTCGCATCCATTGCCGCCCCCAGTATAAAAAATACGCTTGATGTATTGAATTTTGAATCCGATTTGATGCGATCACTCAGAAAGGGTGCTGTCAACATCAAAAATGATATTTAGAAGATAACCGCCCCCGACCGCCGCCGTTGCCGCCCCCCAGAATCAAAAATACGCCTGATGTATTGAACTTTCAAGCCGATTTGACGCGGTCACTTAGGATGGTTGCTGTTAACATCAAAAATGATATTTGGAGATGACCGCCCCCGACCGCCGCCGTTGCCGCCCCCCAGAATTAAAAATACGCCTGATGTGTTGAACTTTCAATCCGATTTGATGCGGTCACTTAGGATGGGTGCTGTCAACATCGAAAATCATATGTAGAAAATGACCGCCGCCGACCGCAGCCGTTGCCGCCCCCCAGAATAAAAAAAACGCCTGATGTATTGAATTTTTAATCCGATTTGATGCGGTCACTCAGAAAGGGTGCTGTCAACATCAAAAATGATATTTAGAAGATGACCGCCCCCGACCACCGTTGTTGCCGCCCCCCAGAATTAAAAATACACTTGATGTATTGAACTTTCAAGTCAATTTGATGCGGTCACTCAGAAAAGGTGCTGTCAACATCAAAAATGATATTTAGAAGATGACCGCCCCCGACCGCCGGCGCCGCCGTTGGCGCCCCCCAGAATTAAATACACGCCTGATGTATTGAACTTTCAATCCGATTTGGTGCGGTCACGTAGGATGGGTGCTGTCAACATCGAAAATCATATGTAGAAAATGACCGCCGCCGACCGCAGCCGTTGCCGCCTCCCAGAATCAAAAAAACGCCTGATGTATTGAATTTTTAATCCGATTTGATGCGGTCACTCAGAAAGGGTGCTGTCAACATCAAAAATGATATTTAGAAGATGACCGCCCCCGACCACCGTTGTTGCCGCCCCCCAGAATTAAAAATACGCTTGATGTATTGATCTTTCAATCCGATTTGATGCGGTCACTTAGGATGGGTGCTGTCAACATCGAAAATCATATGTAGAAGTTGACCACCCCCGACCGCAGTCGTTGCCGCCCCCAGAATCAAAATTACTTATATAACTTTAATAACAGATTAGAAAATACATCTTAACACAAGGGGCTATGATTGACAACTTGCAATTTTATGACTACCCAACTGACATAACAAGTACTACTTGTCAGTTGACAAAGCTGTGTATAAAGGTTGGTTGCCACCTACAATAATTACAAAACACACACGTTTATCACACACAGCACCCTTACTAAGAACCCGCATCAAATCGGATTGAAAATTCAATACATTAGGCGTAATTCTGATTCTGGGGGCGGCAACGACTGCGGTCGGGGGCGGTCAACTTCTACATATGATTTTCGATGTTGACAGCACCCATCCTAAGTGACCGCATCAAATCGGATTAAAAGTTCAATACATCAGGCGTTTTTTTGATTCTGGAGGGCGGCAACGGCTGCGGTCGGCGGCGGTTATCTTTTACATATCATTTTTGATTTTGACAGCACCCATCCTAATTGACCGCATCAAATCGGATTAAAAATTCAATACATCAGGCGAAATTTTGATTTTGGGGGCGGAAACGGCTACGGTCGTGGGCAGTCAACTTCTACATATGATTTTTGATGTTGACAGCACCCATCCTAAGTGACCGCACCAAATCGGCTTGAAAGTTTAATACATCAAGCGTATTTTTAATTCTGGGGGGCGGCAACAGCGGCGGTCGGCGGCGGTCATCTTCTACTATCATTTTTAATGTTGACAGCACCCATCCTAAGTGCCGCATCAAATCGGCTCGAAAGTTCAATACATCAAGCGTATTTTCAATTCTGGGGGCGGCAACGGCGGCGGTCGGGGGCGGTCATCTCCAAATATCATTTTTGATGTTAACAGCAACCATCCTAAGTGACCGCGTCAAATCGGCTTGAAAGTTCAATACATCAGGCGTATTTTTGATTCTGGGGGGCGGCAACGGCGGGGGTCAGGGGCGGTCATCTTCTAAATATCATTTTTGATCTTGACAACACCCTTTCTGAGTGACCGCATCAAATCGGATCAAAAATTCAATACATTATTGTGTTGTCTGAACACAATATTTCAAATGAGAAAATACTTCTCTGGAAGAATTAGGAGCAATTCAGTTAATAACTTTTTAATAATAATAATAAACAAAAACGAAATTATTTATCTCCACAACCTTGCCTAACAACTAACCAAAGCTAACTACACACAAAAAAATAAACAATAATAAAAACACAAAGGTAAAAACACAAAGGTAAAAACATAAAGGTAAAAATACAATAGTAAAAACACAAAGGTCACTACATTTTGCCAAATCTTCTAAAGAAATTGTATTAGCTGTAGATAAAAGGATCATCTTTACATTGGATGGAAGCCGCTTCATCCATATTTCCATAAGAAAGCTATCGTCCAACTTAATATCACCTACTAATTGCTTCATCCTACGAAGTAATTGGGAAGGAGTTCTATCACCAAGTTCCTCGGAAGCAATTAATTGATTAATCCTTTTCTGTAAGGATATTGAAGTTCGCTTGATTAATTCTTCTTTTAATTTGGAAAAGGGATTAGCTTGTGGAGGATCTAAAATAATGTCTCTGACCTCCAAAACCGTATCTTGATCTAATGCAGCAATGACATGGTGAAATTTTGTATTTTCTGCAGTAATTCTCTTCGTAGTAAATACTGATTCCACTTGAGCAAACCATAGCTTTGCGTCATTTGCCCAAAAACTAGGTAATTTAATATTTACTGATAAAACTGCTTCATTGTTTTCATTCATGGTTCAAAACGGGGTCACCAGTTATTGTGTTGTCTGAACACAATATTTCAAATGAGAAAATACTTCTCTGGAAGAATTAGGAGCAATTCAGTTAATAACTTTTTAATAATAATAATAAACAAAAACGAAATTATTTATCTCCACAACCTTGCCTAACAACTAACCAAAGCTAACTACACACAAAAAAATAAACAATAATAAAAACACAAAGGTAAAAACACAAAGGTAAAAACATAAAGGTAAAAATACAATAGTAAAAACACAAAGGTCACTACAACATCAGGCGTTTTTTTGATTTTGGGGGGCGGCAACGGCTGCGGTCGGCGGCGGTCATTTTCTACATATGATTTTCGATGTTGACAGCACACATCCTAAGTGACCGCATCAAATCGGATTGAAAGTTCAATACATCAAGCGTATTTTTAATTCTGGGGGGGCGGCAACGGCGGCTGTCGGGGGCGGTCATCTTCTAAATATCATTTTTGATGTTGACAACACCCTTTCTGAGTGACCGCATCAAATCGGATTAAAAATTCAATACATCAGGCGTATTTTTTATACTGGGGGTGGCAATAGATGCGGATGGAGGCGGCAATTGTTTGCATGGCTCACATCACTTCTACTAACTGACCGCAACTTTACAAACTGATTGATTCGATTAAATTGCTTATCCAGCCAAAAACTGCATTATCAGCAATTTGCTGATCAGCAAAATAGATTTTCCCACATTTAACAGCTGGGAATTTCAGCAGCAAAATGTGAAATAACAACAATGGACAAAAGGACTTCTAAACCCAAAGTCCCAGTCTCTAGGAGCCAATCAGTGGTTGTTATGCAAGATTAACCCTTGTGAATTCATCCCCTTGCTAGCTAAGCTAACATACCAGGTAAGTATTGTTTATTTGCTACCATTACGTGAAAGTTAAAATAATTATTAGAGAGATATCGGTAACCCAAAAAGGTTCATGCAGTATTAGCGCCTACGTTATTTTGACATTAGAGAGATATCGGTAACCCAAAAAGGTTCATGCAGTATTAGCGCCTACGTTATTTTGACATTAAACCTATGCGCGATTCGATTTTTAACACAACGTACTAAAATAACGTTACCGCATAACATAATTTACCCAGCATTTACGTCAAGCGCTATTTCGAATAACGTCTAAAAATAACGCCGTGGAATAATAGGTTATGTTATGTTTATTGTTTTTTTTTTTTTTTTTTGATGTGTTCAAGTGCAGGGATGTTCCAAGGTGCACAATTGTGCATATTATGCACAATTTGATCTCAATATGCACCGAATGCACAATTTTCTTTCACAATCCAGCCAAAACAAAATTATTTTTCTTAAGCAAACTTTTGGCAACCTCGCCTTGGGCGTTGGTTGTGGTTAATCAATTACTCATACTATTACTACAGAATAGCAGTGGCGACTCCAGGGGGTGACCAGGGGCGGCCGGGGCCCCCCCTGAAATTTAGCTGGCCCCCCCTGAAAACTTGCCATCATGTCGACAACAATACAATGCAACATGAGTAATTTCTGCTCTCTGTATAATTTGATATTTGGTGGGCACCAGGCAACCGCGACTATGCTTTCGCTTTTCTGGGATTCCCCCAAACATATTTGTGTCGGCAGGTACAGGGTTTTCCTGTGTCTTTTTGGCACCTCACCTGAAGGCCGGTTTCTCAATAGCAAGCAAGTCACCCCCGGCAGGCCTATTCTATACGAACAGCAATTACATAGCAACCAGCAACCGGTCGCAAGTTGCTTTTTTTGAATAGAAAACTCGCGTTTGACAGCAACTTGAAAGAGACTATTGCGCAATTATCTGCGGTCGCAAGTTACAGAATAAGGCAGCGGGTCAGAGCAGTTAACCATAACTCCAGGGTAAACATTGAAATTGGACACGTTTACCCTGGACTAGCTATTGAGAAACCGACCCTGAACGGTTAATTGAATAGGTATCAAGAAGATTTACCTATACAGGGTGTCCGTTTTTCGAGAGCAATCATTGGAATATACGAAACGGTAAGATATACAGGTTCGGTTAAATTGGGACAAAGTTGCGCAATTTCTTGCTTAACAAAACGCTACTTCGAAATTTGGAAAATTCCGAATACTTCCGGAGATACACGGAAATCAAAATTTTGTAAAATCATTTCTATTTTTTCCTGGACTCATTTGTAAAGGTATTTCAAATAAACTTCACTTTATTGGGGCAACTTTCTCCCCTTTACATAATGGTGTAACCAAATTTGAAATCCGACGTTTCGTCGTTTGCCGATCATCATCAACTTTATTTTTTTAAATAGAGGTTTGCATTTTTATGAATTGTATTCGGAGTTTCTTGATCTCACAAAAGCAGTAACACATTTGGCCATTGATTGCGATTTTGTATCTCTTACAGTTTCCTATATTCCAATCGTTGTCCTCGAAAAACGGACACCCTGTATACAAAATCCAAATAAAAACCTTTTTGATACCTATTCAATTAACCTGTTCAGGTGGAGTGCAAAAATATACGGGAAAACTTTGCAATTCCCATTTTTTATTTCAAAGAAGAAAAGTAATAAAGTAAGAACAAGTGCCCCCCCTAATTTTTTCTGGCCCAGCCTGGCCCCACCTAACGTAAAACCCTGGCGTCGCCACTGCAGAATAGCCTATCTTCATAAGGCCAGTGTAGAATAAAGTGACCAGATCTTGAAAGTCCAAAAGCGAGACAAAGTCACAATGTTCTCAAAAATCTCATCAGTTTTAGTTTTTGAGAGAGGTAGGTTGCCTGATAACTGTATGACGTCATCTGAGGTGCTTCAACATAGTGCAAATCTCCAAGGTACCCCAGGGGTGCGTTCGAAGTCGCCCAAGGAGTGACACCGAGTGCACACCAGCCATGAATATTCATGGCTGGTGTGCACTCGGTGTGACGCCTAGGGTGATATCGAGCGCACTCCAGATGCGTCATCAAGTTACCCATTACCAGGCAATCAGAGCAGCAGAGTTCAATGCTAAATGCTTGTGACTATTATGTTATGTGAGCCTGAGATATGCGAAAACCTATAGATTTGAATGTTATTTATATTGAACGAAATAGGTTTTTAATTTGAATAAAAATAAATTGAATAATAAAAAGTTGATAGTTGGACAATACAGCATTTCGCTGTATTGTACAGCATTTTGAAAGTCTGTCCAGCATTTGATTTTGTACAGCAAACGTACAGCGATTCGGATCCTAATTGAGTTTTTCTTAAAAATGGTAAAATTGTACGAAAAATTGTCCATCGATAATTAATGCCACATCTCTACATTTGCGATTTACGTCATTTACACGATCATCTTCAGAGTATGGTACTAAAGCCAGAAGTCTTCTGCATCCGTTTTCCGACATCCGATGTCCAGAAAACCTTCTACTGACATAGTCGTATAAAAAAATATATTAGAATAGAAGGTTTTTCAGAAATCGGACGTCGGAAAATGGATGCATGAGACTCCGGCTTAAAACGAGCTATAGTTGACAAAATTTGGCCAAAAAAACTTTTTTTGGGCGTGGCACCGTTTTTTTTCTTTGGCATTTAGTGCTTTCTCCACTCACCTGTCCCAAAATTTCAGATGTGTACAGCATTCCTACAAAAAAAATATGGTCACCCTACTTCAGTGTAGAACAAATCTGAAGCTCCCCACCACGCTAAATCACCAGTTGTGATTTCTTCAATGTGATTTCTACTAGGCAAGATGACGTTTCTCGCCTTGACGTAGGCTGTTTGCACCACAGGTTATGATTCCGCCTCTTAACTACAACCGCTGGCGCAAACAGCTGACGTCGCTGATGACTTAGTTAATGACGTCGGCAATGGTGATAAACCAATATGGCGCCGATTACCAAAAACGAGGCCGATAAGCAATCAGTAGTGTGTATTATCCTTGGTGGTTACTGACATCTGTTATTTATTTTGAAAGCTAAGTTCAAAGTTTTTTTTTCCCGCTTAAATTGGTTAAACGTTGAAACTATTTCGCGTTGAACTAATGACGTCATAACAAAACTGTTTGAAAATATTTTGAGACAAGATTTCGCATCGGTTCAAAAACAAATGCATGCGCAATAGTTTAAGAAAATAAACTGTTTTTTATGTTTGTTCGTGTGTTGTGGATTGTGCAGGAGGTTATGGTATCATGAACACTCTTACATTTTTGGAAAATAAAAAATTGATCATTCGAAAATATCAGTAGGTAATTGATTAATTACCATAAAAAAAAAAATTAAAAAAATTCTAGGTTACGTATGGTTAAATTCTTCTGGTTTGAAAACCTCATTTTTTCTTGAATGAAAGTAATGACGTCATTTTTAAACAGATTTTCAAAACATTCCGAACTGCTGCGGTCAGGAAAAGAGAGCCAAATGAGCCACATAATGGCGGTTACTTCCATTATCATCACTGTTTCTGTAAAACCCAAGAGATGGGGCTATTAATGACGTCAGTTACGTCATTTTTAAGCATGTGCACAATCTCGAACGAATATGCACAATTTTCCATTGGTTAAATGCACAATTGAAAATTTTCTTGGAACAAGCCTGTTCAAGTGAATATGGATTGTTCAAAAAATAGTAAAAAAGCAAATCCTCTGTCCCTGACTATGAACAACAGACAACACAAATCAAATCACAACAAGATACAAGTTAGGCTACGGTTATGAAATAACGAATGCAAACAAGCAAATTTTACGTTAAACTGTTTTCCGATAACTCTAATTTGAAAGTATGATACCGCTTTACTTTAAAAAAATAACTCCTGACGTTATTACCGTCCATACGCGCTATCTGATTCACCGATATCTCTCTAATAATTCCCATTTGTTTTAGGCTAAAGCAAGTTAACGCCCTCAACCCCTAACCGTGGGCTAGTGGAGAAGATGCGTTCTTCATCCTTTAATTGAGATAAACAGATGATGATGACCAAAACAGGGTTATGTGTTTTAAAGTAATGAAAGCGAAAGTGGAATTTGAATAGGTTAAGTTTGTAAATAAAAAATATGATGTAATAGAGAGTTATTGGACGTGCAATAAGGACAAGCAGTATTTAAATTAGCCTTATTTTGACATCTACGCATGCGCATTTGGGTCCGAAAATAAGGATTCCCTTAATAAGGTTACTGCTTGTCTTTATTTGTGTATGGTTAGTGCGAGGCAGTAAACTTCCCTTATTCCAAATTTCTGACATTTTGGACGACTTTGACGTTTTGCTTTTCGACGATGACGTAATTTTACTTAGAAAATCAATTTTGTACAATAGTTTTCCATTTTACTGTGGGTAACATCAAAAAATGAGTATTAGTAGAAAATCACAAACAAAAATAAACACTTTTTGACGCTGAAATTTATAAACATAGCTATCATCTGTCAAAATTATGAATACAATATAAGGTAATACTCTAGCACCTACTACAGTCTTCCAATAACTGTTTTTTTCTTGGAAAAATAGTGCTGATGCACTAATAAAATAACGTAGATCCTTAATACTGCGAGGCAGTATTTAATAGTTCCAATAACTCTCTAATATGTTGTATGATTGAAATTAAATAAAAATATTCAACCGATGGGAAATCCCATCCTTAATTATTGTTTCAAGTAAAAATATTATATAACTAGATAGGTAAATATCATCTTTGATATAAACCTTTCACAAAAAAAATGAAGGGTAGCATTTAAAGAAAACTCAAATGCTACATCATCCTCCTCCAAAGAAAAAAAATATATATTTATATATTTTTTTATTAGAACCCTTTTAATTCTAAATGAATTAATTCTTAGTATCCTCATTTTTTTTTTTCAATCGATTGACCGTTTAGCTTGGTATCTCCGCGTACCACACGGCGTATAGCGTCAAATTCGAAAAGTCACTAGTTTAGAGTTACAAAGTCGGGAATGTCTCTAAACGGTCTGTTTATTGTTTCCTAACCTAATCATACACTACCTACAGCTATGCTAACTAAAATTAAACAGAAGAATGAATAGAGCGCGCTCTTACCTTAATTTTTCCAATAAAGTAAAAAAAGGAAAAACAATCAAATCTGCTAGCCTAGACCTATATATGATTATTTTTCTTAACTCAATTCAAGTTAATTCAGGTACCTGACAACAAAACTTAAGATAGATATTTTAACAACAAATATCCTATCCAACTGAAATACTGGAATTGGACCCAAAATATGGCTTTAAATCCTTAACATGCCATTCACCCGCAAATTTACCATCAATAGTTTCTAAAACATATACTAAACGAGACTTTCTGCTAACTACCCTACACAATATGATTCTTAGGTGCTAATTTCGCTGAAAAACCAACAGCTGCCTCGGACAGCACTTTATTCCGACGCCAAACCTGGTCACCTACAGAAAATTTGACATCCCTTCTGCGTAAATCATATGAGTTTTTATATCGCTTATGAGCAGCCGTAAGTTTTCTCTGAACCTCCTCAAAAATCTTGCCAATTTCGGAAAGATCTATATATTTATGCCTATCGCCAGGATCCAATTCTATATTTTTAGTTTCACCAATCTGACCATAATAGTCGCCGGATATAGGAATGTACCTCCCAAAAACTAGAAGAGAAGGAGTTAAATTATGGACCTCGTGCTTTGCTGTATTAACCGCAAACTGAATCTTAGGTAATTCAGCGTCCCAGTCTTTGTGTTCTTTAATATAACATCTAATGGCGGTACCAACCGTTGTATTTGTCCGCTCTACGAAGTTACACTGTGCGGAATAACGTGGCGTAAACCATATTTTAATTTTGTATTGGTCAGTTAGATGTTTGAAAGTTTTACCAGCGAACTGTGTCCCATTATCACAAATTATTATTTGAGGAACACCATAAACCAAAAATATCGAATTTTCCAAGCATTTAACAATATAAGAAGCATTGGCTTTCTTAATAGGAAACAAAACACTGAACTTTGAAAACCAGCAGGTTGCAACTAACAAGTAAGAATTTCCTTTTTTAGACCTAGGGAGTGGTCCCATAGTCCCATAAGATCGACAGCTAAAATTTGAAAAGGAAATTGTACACGTTTCTGAATACCCATCTTACCAAAAGGAGTCGAATTAGACATTTTCTGAGACTGACAAACTTTACATGACCTGACGTATTTCATAACGTCATAACGCATTTTAGGCCAGTAATAGGTTTCTTGAACACGAGAAAGTGTTTTATAAAAACCGAAATGGGAACTGGTAGGGGGATCATGACTATCCATCAGTACTGAAGAACGAGAGCTTTTTGGAACAACTGTCTTCCACTCACAAAGATTGCTAGATAAAGGAATATTATTGAGAATATATTTAAAGAGAACGCTATTTTCCACTTTCCACTGGGGGTAAGAAGATGGGTCCTTGAGTACCTTATCCTTAAGATTCGAGTACCAAGGATCCAATTCATTATTGAAATAGGGAGTCAACATTATAAACTTCAGCAGAGTTATTAATTCGAGAAAGTGCATCAGGAACCTTATGAGATGCACCCTTTCTGTGAATTAACTGAAAGGAATGTTGCCTGAGTTTGACTGACCACCTTGCTAAACGTCCTGATGGATCTTTGAGATTATTCAGCCACAGAAGTGTAGGATTAATTATTTAATACAAAAATATGTCATTCGAAAACTCCTCAATATTTCCATAATAAATTATTATAATGCATCTCTTTTAAAAGTTGACCTTGATTCTAAAAATAGACTAGGCGCAGGTATAGGCTAGGAGGGTAGTGGAGATGAGAGGGGGGTAGCTGGCAAGTGGCAACAATAAGTGGAAGTCAGAAGTCAGGGGGCAGTCGGCAACAACCATTATAAGACGTAAGACGTGTTGCTTGGCCAGTCGTGACGGGACGTGTCGCGTGGTCTATAATTATTAAAGACGTGATAATTATATTAATTAAAAGACGAGAAGACGTATAAACATTTTGATGACGATTCTAAGACGAAGTTGGTGATTTTACGAGTTCATTGTGTACCTAGTTGCTAGTTGAAGGCTGTACTGTGGTGGTGCTCCGCTGTTAAATGTGCCTAGTCATTAACCTAAATCCATTCAATCGGTCGGTCAGTGCAATTAAAGTGCGCCAAATATTATTAATATTTAATAATGTGTTTTTATTGTTGAAACCAACCCCCACCCCTAGACAACAAACAAGAAAAGGCCTACAATTTGGGGGCTCGTCCGGGATCTTGGCGGTATTTTGCTGGTATTGGTGGCATCGCGGCATTCCTATTGGCCGGATAATGTTGACATTGATGTGCGATTGTGATGGTTGACGTTGACGTTGATCGGCGAAGTGCGGGGCAAAGACATCGTGAAGGCCGTATCGATGCAATATCGATACAGTGTTTTTACATCGGTATCGATAAGTGCAACTCTAACCAAAGTTGGTAGTAAGCATCAAAGCTACTAGAGGGAGCTACTGGAAAGGCGTTGGCGGTTTTTTTTTGCTAGAAGAAAAATTTTTGAAAGTGCTATTTTTGATGTCAGATGATCGATGGTGCCCTGGAAAGTGTTTACTTTGAGTGAAAATTGGGTGTCACTAATGATAGAGGAATGACTACTTAATTAAGGTAGGATCTAATCTTTATTTATAACTTTTGAGCTGAAACATTATGTACATTTTTATATGAAAATAATTGAGTGGAAAAGACTGGAAACTAAAATGATTTATTGGGTTTTTATTTAATATTATTTTCATTATTGAGTAAGGAAGGTTATTTCGCTTTTGTGTAGGAAATTAGATATTTTTTTTTGAGTAATAATAATCATTAATTAATATTTTTCTGGTTGAAAATATTTTCTAAAGTTTTCAAAAGTAGTTTAAATGGTATTTTAGAAGCAACAATTTATTCTGAAGTTATCTTTTTAGTTGAATTATTGATGATTAAATTTCTTCTTAGTGTTTTTTATTATGAGAATTTAAAAAAAAAATATAGATATACTTACCTAATTACTTACCTGTCAAATTGGTATATGTAAATACAAGTTGAATATTTAAATATTTTTGCTTATTGGTTGAAGCTTGCTTTGAACTCGACTTTGGAGTTCTATTATTTCATAAGATATTTTGTTGATTTCCTTTTGGAATATTTATTTACTGATTAATATTTTAGGTTAGTTTTTATTGGATTGTGAGGAAAGAGCTGATTTCGTCTTAGAGTTCAGGCGTGTGTTTTTTTTTTAATTCCTTTTTGATTTTTTTTTGAATTAACGTGGGTATTTACAGGTATTTAACTTTTGGTGTTTATCTTATTTGACGTATTTATTTTGAGAATCGAATCAAAATGTCATCTTTGGGCGAAATCGATCAGATTGCTGAAAATATCAAAAAAAGTTCATTAGATGCCGTTAAAGCATTACATTTAATAGCATATGGAGTAGAAAATGATCCGCGAAGAACGCGTAAAAGTTGTAGGGAATTTTCGGGTTTCGGGTTTGAAGTAGAATCAGATGAGTATGTTCAGAAAAAAAAAGATATAAAAGAACAAATTGACGTATCCGATTTAATTTCTGTTTGTAAAGTATTGGAATTGAATCATAAGGGTAATTTAGATGCTCTGGTGGACCGTGTTTGTTCCTTTATGAATGACCTGACTTTGGCCGATGATACAAATAAAGAGGACGATGAAGAAGCAGACGAAGAGGAAGATGAAGATGAAAGAGTTGACGATGAAGAAGGGGAAGATGATGAGGAAAATTTGGCCACAGTGCAGAGACGTTTAAGAGCAAAAAAGGAGAGTGCTCAATTTTCTTTAACTTTCAGAGATATAGAAGACAGCATACGACCTTTTGAAGGAAAACCCGATTATCCAGTAAAGAAGTGGATTGCGGACTTTGAGGAGATGGCGGACATCACCGGCTGGAATGATTTGCAAAAATTAATATTTGCCAAAAAGTCCTTAAAAGGTCTAGCGAAATTGTTTGTCCAGTCTGAAAAAGGAATAAAGTCGTGGACTATACTTAAGACAAAACTGATCGAAGAGTTTGAAGTCAAAGTTAGCAGCGTTCAAGTTCATAAGCTATTGATGATGCGAAAAAAAAGAAGAGAAGAGACGGTGCAGGAGTATGTCTTGATAATGAGGGAGATAGGTAGCAGAGCAAATATAGAAGCCGAAGTGATTATACAGTGTATTATTGATGGGATTCCGGAGGATTCTTCAAATAAGGTTATTTTGTACGGTGCTAAAAGTTTTGGTGAATTTAAAGAAAAAGTGAAAATTTATGAGCAAATGAAAACGGCTAGATTGATGGGCGAATCCAGCCAAAGCTCAAGTCAAGGACAGAGGAATAGAAAATTTAAGGAGGACGAACATAAAAACTTTAATGCTAAAGCTGAAGACAGAAGGAAAATAGGAATGGGTCCATGCTATAACTGTGGCAAAAGAGGTCATACAGCTAATGGGTGCCCTGATAAGAAAAAAGGCACAAAATGTTTTGCTTGTAACGAATTTGGGCATGTATCGACAAACTGTCCGAAAAAGAAGCAAGTCAGTACTATCGAGGTTGTCCCGAGGAATGGTGTAAAACTGATTATACGAAACACACAGCTGATAGCTTTACTAGACACTGGCAGCGATATCAGTGCCATTCGATTAGATGTTTTTGAGAATAATTTTTCAGAAACTATAAAGCTTGATAAAGAAGTAGTTTTGCTTAAAGGTATTGGTTACAACCAGGTGGAGACCATGGGTTCATTTTGTGAGACTGTTATAGTTAATGGTGAAGAAGTTACATTAAAATTTCACGTAGTCCCAACTAGCACCTGTAATTTTAAAGCTATCATTGGAAGTGATATTTTGCTACAAACTAACATTACCATGATGAATAATGAGATTGTAATTAGTAAAAAAGAAAAACAAAACTTTTTAATGCAAATTACTATAGATGAAAGTGAGATCAAAGAAGTAGATGTTAGTCATATTCGAAATAAAGCAATTCAGGAAACTGCCAGAGATTTGATAGAAAATTACAGTCCAAGAAAATGCAAGACAACGGATATAAAAATGAATATAGTTTTGAAAGAAGAGCAACCCATCTATCAGAGGCCAAGAAGGCTGGCGGTGCCGGAAAAAGAAATAGTTGATAAACAAATACAGGAGTGGCTTGACGAAGGTATAATTCAACCAAGTTTTTCTGACTATGCAAGTCCTATAGTTTTGGTGGCTAAAAAGGACGGGAAAACCAGAATATGTTGTGATTATAGGAAATTGAACAAAGTTATAATTAAGGATAGATTCCCATTGCCACTTATTGAGGATGTTCTGGACGGTCTGCAGAACTCACAATATTTTAGTACTATTGATTTAAGGAATGGTTTTTTCCATGTACCTATAGAAGAGAATTGTGTTAAATATACTGCATTCATCACCCCAAGTGGTCAGTACGAGTTCTTGCGGTGTCCGTTTGGACTTTGTAATAGCCCGGCTGTTTTTCAGAGGTTCATTGGGCATATTTTCAGGGATCTAGCTAATAAGCATATTGTAATATATTACATGGACGATTTGATTATAACTAGCAAGGATGAAGAGGAAGGAATATCGCGATTGAAAATGGTCTTGGATGTGGCGAGGGACTATGGTTTGGAGATTAAGAAAGAAAAATGTCAAATTCTAAAGAAGAGGGTAGCATTCTTGGGTTTTATCATTGAAGATGGTAAAGTACAGCCATCTATGGAGAAAACTACAGCGATAAGTAAATTCCCAGAACCAACTACGCAGAAACAGTTGCAATCTTTTCTCGGATTAACGGGATTTTTCCGTAAATTCATACCTTCATACTCTTTAATTGCTAAGTCCCTCAGCGACCTGTTGAAAAAAAATGCTGTATTCCAGTTTGGAGAGAAGGAGAGACAAGCTTTCACTAAGCTAAAGGAACTACTTGTCAGTTCTCCGGTCCTAGTTTTGTACCAACAAGGGAGCGAAACTGAACTCCATACGGATGCAAGCAAGTACGGTTATGGTGCTTGCTTAATGCAGAGATCAAATGTGGACAACAAGTTTCATCCAGTATATTTTATGAGCAAAAAAACCAGCCCAGCTGAGGAAAAGTATAATAGCTATGAGCTTGAAGTGCTAGCAATAATACAGGCTGTTAAAAAGTTTCGCATATACTTACTAGGCATTAGATTTCGAATTGTAACCGACTGTGCGGCTTTCCAAAAAACCATGGACAAAAAGGACCTTACTACTAGAGTTGCTAGGTGGGCCTTATTACTGGAGGAATACTCATATGAAATCGTCCATAGAAGGGGATCGCAAATGCCACATGTCGACGCATTGAGTAGGTTTCCTATAGGAGTGATGTTAATTAACGAAGTCAGTGCAGAAAAGGAAGGCATGGTGAAAAGAATCAGGTTGGCTCAAGCTAAGGACGCTCATATTTCAAGTATCATAGAATTACTTAATGCAAAAGGCCAGTATCAAGATTACTTTATGAAAAATGACATCGTTTATAAATATTATAAAGGACGTGAGAATTTTGTACTTCCAGAAGCAATGCAAGATGAAGTTATAAAAAAAGCCCATGATCTTGGACATTTTGGAGTGGCTAAAACCAAGGAGGTTGTGGATAGAGAATTCTACATACCAAACTTACCAGAGAAAATTGAGTTGTGCATTCGAAATTGTGTAATATGCATCCTCGGAAGTAAGAAAGAGGGGAAAAAAGAGGGATATTTGCATCCAATTCCCAAGTTGAGTGGACCGCTTCATACCTACCATGTCGATCATTTGGGGCCTCTGCAAAGTACTAATAAGCGTTATAGACATATCTTAGTGGTTATAGATGACTTCTCTAAGTTCGTATGGCTTTACCCGACTAAATCAACCACAGCACAGGAAACCGTTGGTTGTTTATCAAAACAACAACAAGTGTTTGGTAATCCAGCGCGGATTATCAGTGATCGTGGAACAGCTTTTACGGCAGAAGAGTTTGAGAAGTACTGCGCAGAAGAAAATATAGAGCATATACTAATAACAACTGGTGTCCCAAGAGCTAATGGACAGGTGGAACGAGTAAACCGTGTTATTATACCGGTTCTGACGAAACTAACTTTGGAAGAACCAGACAAGTGGTACAAGTACCTGGATCGAGTCCAGAGAGTGTTGAATTGTACTGTCCAACGAAGTATAAATGCAACGCCATTTGAAGTTTTGGTAGGAGTCCAGATGAGGAATAAGGAGGATATTTCAATAAAGGAATTGCTAGAAAAAGAAGAAGTGTGCAAAACCACATAATGGAAGATAAATAACTTGATAATTAGTGGACTGTATAATTAGGTGGACTGGATGATCGACTGGATAGGGAACTAAAACACACGCGCTTTTCACTGACACTATATTTACAACAATTTACACAATATTTACACTATTTACAATTACTACTACAAGATGACAAGAAGCCAGAGCTTGCTTAGATGCCCAACAGGGCAGAGCTAGATTATAAAATTTATTAAAATGTGAAAAGGTTTCTGGATGCTTGTTAACGTGGACAAGCTCCAAGCTACACTGCTGCAATGACAAAAATGGCGCGCAATATATTGACAGACATGACAAAATAGACATGAGGACAACGCTGCAGTGTTGCAAACTTTATATGTATAAAAATATTTTGCCATCAAAAAGAGATAGCATGATTGTTGGAACATGTTTCCAACATGCTGGGGGGCCTAGAGTTTCACATGAAACCAAGGTAAAATTTTTCAGCAAAAAAAATAAAAAAATTAAAGAGAAAGTAAGCAACCCTTTTTTTAAAAAAAGGTATGATTTCAATGATGATCCAGTAAACGAAAACTTAACTAACAATTAAAGCTAAAAACATTTCTGGAACACATAGTATGACATTATGTATGTATATACGAGTATAGCTAATTGAATATAAATATAAATCTAAATGTTTTACAAATATATGTACAGATTCTTGCTGTGAGGCATTGGAATACATGACTCTGCGTTCAGTAGGAAAATTATTATTTCCTACAGCCGTGCGGAAAAATCGATTTTCCGCACTGATATGCGTGCGGAAAATGAGATTTCCCGCACGGTGCGGTAAAACTTTTACCGCACGCATATCAGTGCGGAAAAAGTTTTTCCGCACGGCTGTCAGTGCGGAAAAAATTTTACCGCACTGATCTGTCAAAAAAAAAAGAAAAATTTTACATTTTTACGCCTGTAGGAAAAATATTGTACCTAACACTTGCGGAAAATATTTTTCCGCACTGGGCTGCTTCACCGAACTCCGCTACGCGTCGTTCGGTGAACGGCAGCCGCGTGCGGAAAAATTCATTTTCCGCACTTGTTAGGTAAATAGCTATTTTCACATTGCTTGTCCAAATGCAGCAGGGTATTGTGTTCCTTTTGACACATACCACACCGGAACAACGTTTTACACTTTCCAGAATGAATATTCAAACATAATTTACAAAAATTCTGTCTGTCGACAAAAGATATACGATCCTTTACTAGTACGGATTTGAACTTTTTACAATTATACAGTTTATGTCCAGATATTGAACAAAAGGGACATTTTACATTGGTTTGTTTTGTTAATAAACCGTAAACCTTTTCTTTAGTTTTATGCTCTGGGGTACTACTAGTTGCCTCTAAGGCTGTAGCTCTATTTTCTAAATAGGCCAAGAATTCATCCAAAGTCGGCAATTTGGAACTATCACGATCTATTTGATAGGCTCTGTTGGTAAATTGGTCAACTTTTCTACTTAAAATACAAATCATCACCATGTCCCAGTTGTCAACAGGCTGGGCTAGGTTTTTGAGAGCTCCAATTTGCTGCTTGATGCGACTTACAAAATCTCTAAGTGCATGAGCTGTACCTTTTTGTATGGCAGGAATATCCAAAATAGAAAAAATATGTGAATTTATGATCATAGTTTCATTATTAAATCTGTTATTTAAAATATCTATGGCACCTTGATATGAAGAATTTATTAGTGGCAGATTATCAATTAAGCTTAAAGCCTCACCCTTCAAATAATTTCTCAAATAAAAGAGCTTTTCAACATCTTTTAACTGTTGATTTTTATCGATGACAGCATTAAATATATCGATAAAAGATTTGAAATTGGTTAAATTTTTTCCATCAAAGGTAGGTATCTCGATTGGGGGCAATTTAGCAGCAGAAATAAAATTATTACTTTGAGTAGGTGGAATTGAAACCGATTGAGCAATATTAGTTGCTAAATTACTAGTATTAGCTGGTCCTGGTAAATTAGATTTAGGTAAACAATTTTTAATACTTACAATGACATCATAAAAAAGAGTTTCTACATCATCAATTGAATCATCATAGTTACCATCAAGGCACAGAATTTCAACTTGAATGTCTTTAAGCTTTTGAAAACTGTCCTGCAATATTTCCTTCCGAACTAAAAATTGGTCGGTTTCATACTCACTGTCAGGATCAGATTTGTGATCGGAAATATAATGACTTATTCTAACCATGGAGTCGATTGCTTGCTTTTTCTTTGACAATAATTTATCAATTTGCTTTTTGGTAGCCATATTTACAAAGTTTACAATCAAAAAAATAAGAAAATATCAAAAGAAATCTATAAACAAAATTTAAAATTACCTAATAAATTAGATTTTTTTTTTTTAAAAACTACTTAACAAAACGAAAAACGGACAATTGTTCATCCTTTAAATAAATAATGAAAAAATAGCAATAATTAATGCGAAAAATTCAGTTTTTCAAAAATAATGCAAATTCACTCAAATTCACTGCAAAAATCCAAAATACACAAACAACAAACAACAAAACGTAAACAAATGTTTGACATTTAATTTGAGGTTAAGCTGTCGGGGTGGTGAACTCTCACTTTCATGTTCGTTGCTCCGGGGCTGTACTTCATTGCACCAAGCAAGGATACTGCACCCGGGGTGACTTGGGTTGAACCAGACGAGAAAAAGAAGCACCCTTTTGAATTTGACAAGTGAAGTTTGTTTGCTCCGCCCCACTCTACTTACGCACTTCTGGTTCCGGCGGAAACCTTCGCTGGTGGCACGTGGAACCCAACGTTGTTTGAGACACGTGCAGACTGCACAGTGGATGATTGATTTTTTGCATCACATGGCGCCAAAAATCACGATGGAACAATCAATAACCACTAAAAAGGCACTTTTTGAGGGTTTTTAAAGCACTTTTAGGTTCCGAACTATCCAGTATCCGGCTCGAACTGGCCAAAATTATGTGCAAAACCACATAATGGAAGATAAATAACTTGATAATTAGTGGACTGTATAATTAGGTGGACTGGATGATCGACTGGATAGGGAACTAAAACACACGCGCTTTTCACTGACACTATATTTACAACAATTTACACAATATTTACACTATTTACAATTACTACTACAAGATGACAAGAAGCCAGAGCTTGCTTAGATGCCCAACAGGGCAGAGCTAGATTATAAAATTTATTAAAATGTGAAAAGGTTTCTGGATGCTTGTTAACGTGGACAAGCTCCAAGCTACACTGCTGCAATGACAAAAATGGCGCGCAATATATTGACAGACATGACAAAATAGACATGACGACAACGCTGCAGTGTTGCAAACTTTATATGTATAAAAATATTTTGCCATCAAAAAGAGATAGCATGATTGTTGGAACATGTTTCCAACAAGAAGTAAGGGAATTCAATGAAGGTCGAAACAAGATAAGAGAAGAAAGCAAGCAACAGATACTCAAGGTGCAAGAGGATAATAGGAAGAGATATAACTTAAGAAGAAGAAAACCCAAAAAATATAAAGAGGGGGATCTGGTTGCTATCAAAAGGACACAATTTGGTCCAGGACTCAAGCTGAGTCGCAAATATTTGGGACCCTATGAGATCACAAAAAGTAAAGGGCATGAAAGATACAACGTAGTGAAAGTAGGTCATCACGAGGGACCAATGCGGACCACAACTTGTTCAGAGTATTTAAAACCATGGGTCGGATACGATAGTGACAATGAATCCGAGACGGATTCTATGTCGGATGGCCGAATGTAGGATTAATTATTTAATACAAAAATATGTCATTCGAAAACTCCTCAATATTTCCATAATAAATTATTATAATGCATCTCTTTTAAAAGTTGACCTTGATTCTAAAAATAGACTAGGCGCAGGTATAGGCTAGGAGGGTAGTGGAGATGAGAGGGGGGTAGCTGGCAAGTGGCAACAATAAGTGGAAGTCAGAAGTCAGGGGGCAGTCGGCAACCACCATTATAAGACGTAAGACGTGTTGCTTGGCCAGTCGTGACGGGACGTGTCGCGTGGTCTATAATTATTAAAGACGTGATAATTATATTAATTAAAAGACGAGAAGACGTATAAACATTTTGATGACGATTCTAAGACGAAGTTGGTGATTTTACGAGTTCATTGTGTACCTAGTTGCTAGTTGAAGGCTGTACTGTGGTGGTGCTCCGCTGTTAAATGTGCCTAGTCATTAACCTAAATCCATTCAATCGGTCGGTCAGTGCAATTAAAGTGCGCCAAATATTATTAATATTTAATAATGTGTTTTTATTGTTGAAACCAACCCCCACCCCTAGACAACAAACAAGAAAAGGCCTACAGAAGACTAGCATGATCCGTGATAACTTAAATTCTGTACCCTCTACATACATTCGGAATTTCTCCAAAGAAAACAACAAGGCAAGGAGCTCTCGCTCTGTCACTGTATAATTACGCTCAGCTCTGGACAAAGTCCTAGAACAGTAAGCGATCACCCGCTCACCACCATCCAATTCTTGAGTCAAAACACCTCCCAGACCAGTGTCGCTTGCATCACATTGAATTGTAAAGGTTTGGCTAAAATCGGGGGAACACAACACAGGGGCTACTATAAGAGCATTTTTTATATTGATAAACGCTTCTTCAGCGTTTGGATTCCAATCCACCTTTTGTTTTTTCTTCTTCCCTTTCAGCAAGTCATTTATTGACGACACCAGCGTCGAAAAGTTTGATATGAAACGTCTGTACCAACTGCAAAGACCTATAAACCTCTTTATTTCCGTGGTGGTTGTCGGTTGGGGATAATTTACCATTGTTGAAACCTTCTCTGGATCTGTGCGGAGTCCTCGACCTCCCTCAATTATATATCCTAAATATTTTAACCGAGTTTTGAAAAACTCACACTTATCTGGGTTGATAGTCAAATTCGCATCTAGCAAAATATCCCTTACCTCGCCTAATAGTCTCAAATGGTCTTCAAAAGTTTCAGAAATAATGATAATATCATCCAGATATGTGAAAATATTGGGCTCGTATTTAGGGCCGAACAACGCGTCTACTAGACGTTGCTGAGTCTGCGCACTATTGCACAAGCCAAATGGCATCACCTTAAAGTGAAAAAGACCTCGAGATGGAACTGTGAAGGCAGTTTTCTCACGTGAAGAATGGTCGAGAGGAATTTGCCAGAATGCTTTTCTAAGGTCAATGCTCGAGATGAACTTGGCTCCACGAAGAGAGCTAAGTATCCTTTCAACCCTTGGAAGAGGATATGAATCGTGACGGGTCAATTCGTTCAACCTTCGTCCGTCGAAGCATAGCTGGTGTTCACCGCTTGCTTTCTTGACCAACAGAACAGGACTATTCCACGGACTGTGGGATGGTTCTACAACACCTAACTTCAACATCTCATCTAATTCTTTATTTAGAATATTTATCATGAAAGGGCTCATTAAATACTGTCGTAATTTGAAAGGCTTGGCATCGCCAGTGTCAATATTCATAGTTATTTTGTTAGTAAGGCCTAACCTATCTTTACTGCTGAGTATACCAAAAGAAGTGACAACACTTTTTGCTTTTTCTCTTTGACTATCAGACAGAGTTTCCAATGAACATAAACCAGCATAATTAACATTATCAGGGAGTTTACTAACTGCATCTATATTGGTATTCAAAAAGTCAGAATTGATTCGCCATTCATTTTTCTTGAAGTCAAAACTAATTTGAAACTTCCTACAAAAATCACTTCCAAAAATAAAGGAGTGCGTAAGCGAAGGCACTACGTATGAGGCTAATAACTGTACAGAATTATTAATAATAACTGGCAAATTGACCATGCCCTTAACTTTTTGTTCAGTACCATCGGCAGTGACAACATGTTTTAGAGGCACGCTATAAATCTCCAATTTTAACTGTTTCTAAACCTCTAAACCTAATTTCCCTACAACTGAAATATTTGCACCACTATCTAATAAAACTGTAATTTGTTGATCGTAAAGGTTCACCGATATATAGGGCCTATTGTCATTTTCTTTGAGCAAAAACATTGGCAAAATTTTATGAACTAAGTCAATACTGACACTTGAGTTGTTGACTTGAACAGAACGAGAAGTTCGCGAGTCAACGACGCGCTTCTCTAACGGGAGTTTCCCGAACACTTGGAACAATTTTTTGAAGTTACATCTGGTGCTCCACATTTAAAACAAAATGTTTTCTTGATACTCAAAGTACAATGTTTGAAAATGTGATTTTGACCACCACACTTCCAACAAACACTATCTTGTTGTTTAGATTTATTTTTAGAAAAATTCGAATTATTAGATTTCGTTGAAACACCATTTCTAGAATTTTGTCCAGTGGCGTTCCTGTGGGAGTAATTACTTTTGTTTATGCCCTTGGAAATATTTAAATGATGCTTATTAAGCTCTGATTTATTTTCAGCACAGAATTCATCATTCAATTCTAAAACTTGCCTAGATGAACCAGAAGACAAACCCAATATATCAGCTTCCTCTAAACGCTTACATAACTTACTTAATTCTTCGCACTTTAGCTCAAATTTTGCAAAAGCTTCAAAGCCGATTATCTTGAAAACGAAGCCCTTGGGCTCAAAGTCTGGAATAACCTTTTTTAAAGCTCTTATTGAGAGTTGCCAGAGTTGCAGCTAGAACCCGAAAAATGAAAATAGAGATAAAAAGTCAAAAAAGTTGACAGAAACTTTTTCTGATAATTTTTCTTGGAATCTGATAATTATTTTGTTCTCAAATCCTGATCAGAGCTGCAACAAGTCACTTTTAAAAAGACTTAAATCTTAAGTCTTAAGTCATTTCTAAAATCAAAATGATTTAAATCTTAAGTCAATTCTAACATAAAGTTCAAATTATTTAAGTCTTAAGTCTTTGACTTGAAGTATTTTCTCTCAAGTCAAGTCATTTCCGTAATGACTTAAGTCAGTATAATGTGGTTTAAGTCATTTTATGACCTAAATCCTTCAGTAAGTCATTTTAATGACTTAAGTCTATGAGTATTTTTGATATAAATTATGATGAACTGACTGAAATCAAAAAATTTGACTTAAGTCAAGAAAACGAGAAATCAATTTAAGTACCTTTTTCCAAAATAATATCAATTTTTGATTAAATTTGATAAAATATATGAAAAATCTGATCTAAATCTTTTCTAAAAATACCTAAAAATTTTATAAATTACTTAAATCCTCTGATCCTGATAATTTTAAATTTGACATCTGACAACACTGGCCCCAACAAAATAGCAGAGGAACCCTCACTTACCGAAAACATTCATTCCACATCTAATTTGCTCCATTAAATCAGAATCGAGCAAATTTCTCACTTCCCATGTGCCCTTGTGGTTCATGTAGTTTTCAAATCCCTCTTCATCGATTTTACTCCGCCTATTAATATTTATGGTAATTATTTCTTCAGGAACCTCTTGGACATCGTCAAACTTAGGCGCGGAAATTTTAAATATTTCTCCGCCAGATAAAAATTGTTTTTTCAAATTTTCCATTTGGCCATCGCTAGGTTCTTGCCTGTAGCGTTTTTTGTATTTTGACGTTTCTATTGAAATTTTCACAATGTCTTCCAAGGCATCGTTGCAAAATTTGTTGATTGTTTGCTGTTTCAATTTGACTTTTTGGTTCCAGATTTTTTTGTGTAGTTTTTGCACTCTTTCGCGTTCTAAGTAATATAATAGTTTTTGCTTGTCGAATTCGTAATCTTTCGACTCTAGAGCTTCAATGAAATTTTGTTGTTTGGGTTTGTATTCATTTTCTGTTTTTGTGTGGATTAGTTGTTTTGAATATTGATGTCTCATTACTTCATCATCCTCAGATTTGGCTTTGGGCAATTTTTTTTTTAATTTGTTATTTTCTTGTCGCATTTTACGTTTTTTATGTAAATTGTTTATTATTTGCTTGACTTTTTTCGGATCCGGTACAAACTTGGGTATTTTTCTAGCTTCGTTTTGTAAACTAATCAATTCTTCATAAGTCCTTGTATCTAAATCTCTTAATTCTTCATCATCTTCAGTAATAACCGAAGAAGGGTATTTTATATGGGTTTGTTTTTTGTTAATTATTTCTAAATCTTTGTCAGAACTGGGTTTGTTTGCATAGAATATTTTGCCTAATTGAGCAATTAATTTTCTATCATTTACATCAAATTTTGTTTTATCCTTTAATTCCAATAAAACTCGGAAGAATAAATCTAAAGATGCTGAGCCAATTCCATTAACTATATCATAAATATTTTCTTCAGATAAATTTACGTGTAAATTATTCAACCAGAAATTTATGATTGTAAAATTATCTTTGCAATCGCTTAAATGGTCAGTTTTCTTCAGCGAATTCAAATCTTCGGTGGTTATTATTTTGTAGCTGTGCAAAAGTTGAGAAAGCAAACGTCCATTTGCGGTTTTCACTCTGAAAATCTCTGGGGTCATGTCCGCCACATAATTTATACGATTCAATATCCATTTTGATATAATTTCACTCATTGTTCATTGCATTTATTGAAAAAAATGTTGTCGATTTGTAAATTCTGACTTTTATGTGTCGTGTACCAGGAAAAAGGTTGCTGGTCTTGAATGAATCGACTTCAATGTAATATAAAATGTAAAGTTGGCAACATTGGAAAAGTTTTGGAAAATCCCCAAGCTCCGATTTTAGACACGTTTTATCCTGTATACCAATAGGTCTATTCGGCAAAGTGAATTTTTACTAATTTTTGACAGATAATTTTTTTAACAGGATCATTTCACTGAATTTTAACCGGAAATTTTACTCATATTTTACCGAAGAATTTTACGAATTTTATTGATTTTTTATCGCGAATTTTATTGATTTTTGCTGGAATTTTACTCACTTTTCACTGATCTTTAAACAGAGATTTTTTTCAATAAGAGAATTTTACTCATTTTTTACCGGGAATTTTTTTACTGTAGACTTACTCGTTATTGACTGCGAATTTCACTTAATTTTTACTCATTTTTGACAAAGATTATTTTTCTCCGAAGAATTTTACTTATTTTGAATTTTAAACAGGAATTTTACTCATTTTACCGAAGTACTAGACTCATTTTTGACCGAAAATTTTACTCACTCTTTACTCGTTTTAATCATTTTTCACAGAAAAATTTTACTGAAATTTGACCGGGAATTTTACTCAGATTTTACCGAAGAATTTTACTAATTTTTGACCACGAATTTTACTAATTTTTGACTGGGAATTTTAGTCACTTTCTACTTTCTATGATTTTTTTTATAATTTTTTATGATTTTTAGAAATTCTCATGATTTTTAGTAAATTTTTATGATTCTTAGAAATTTTCATGATTTTTGTGAATTTTTATGGTTTTTGAAATTTCCATGATTTTTGTAGATTTTTATGATTTTCGTGATTTTTATAATTTTCCCGATTTTCCTAATTTCTATGATTTTGCGAATTTTTAGTAGTTTTCTTAAATTTTTATGATTTTCATAAATTCCTATGAATTTTTATGAATTTTTATAATTTTTGGAAATTTTCATAATTTTTTTGAATTTTTATGATTTTTGAACATTTTTATGATTTTTGTCAATTTTGTAATTTTTTATAATTTTCGTGATTTTTGTAATTTTCCTGATATTCCTAATTTATTTGGTTTTTTCGAATTTTTGTAATCTTTTGTAATTTTCTTAAATTTTTATGATCTTTGTAAATTTTCATGGTTTTTGATTATCATAAATTTCTATGATTTTTTTGAATTTTTGTAATCTTTGTAAATTTTCATGATTTTTGATTTTCATAAATTTCTAGTTTTTGTGAATTTTCATGATTTTTTTGCAAATTTTTATGATTTTTGAAAATTTTCATCATTTTTTTTGTGAATTTTTATGAATTTTGGAATTTTTCATGATATTTATGATTTTTGATAATTTTCATGATTTTTATGATTTTTCAAAATTTTTGTTTTCATGATTTTTGAAATTTTCCTGATTTCCTTAATTTCCATGAATTTTCCGAATTTTTTTAATCTTTTGTAATTTTCTTAAAATTTTTATGATCTTTGTTTATTTTCATGATTTTTGATTCTCATAAATTTTTATGATTTTTGAAAATTTTCATGATTTTCATGATTTTTGAAAATTTTTATGATTTTTGCAAATTTTCATGATTTTTGATTTTCATAAATTTCAATGATTTTTTGTGAATTTTTATAATTTTTGTGATTTTCGTAAATTTTTATAATTTTCATGATTTTTGTAATTTTCCTGATTTTCTCAATTTCCATGATTTTTTCGAATTATTGAAATCTTTTGTAATTTATAAATTTTTTTAAATTTTTATGATTTTCGTGATTTTTATAATTTTTATAATTTTCTTAATTTCCATGATTTTTTCGAATTATTGCATTTTTTTATAATTTTTTGTAAATTTTCATGATTTTTGGAAATTTTCATGATTTTTGATTTTTATAAATTTCTATATTTTGTGAATTTTTATAATTTTTGTGAATTTTTTATGATTTTTGTGATTTTTGTAATTTTCCTGATTTTTTTTGTGTAATTTTTTGTGATTTTCGTAAATTTTCATGATTTTTGTAAATTTTCATGAATTTTGTGACTCGGAAATTTTTATGATTTTTGTGATTATTGAAAATTTTAATGATTTTCATTCATTTTTATGATTTTTGTAAATTTGATTTTTGCAAGTTTTCATGATTTTTGAAAAATCTTACGATTTTTGTAATTTTCGTAAACTTGTATAAATTTTATGATTTCTGGAAAATTTCATAAATTTTGTGTTTTTCGTAGATTTTTGTGAATTTTAAAATTTTCACGATTTTCCAAATTTTTACGATTTTTATAAATTTTTATGAATTTTGTGATTTTTGGAAAATTTCATCATTTTTATGATTTTCGTAGATTTTTGTGAATTTTCGAAAATTTTTATAATTTTTGAAATTTTTACGATTATAAAAATTTACGAAAATCATAAAAATCATAAAAATGATGAAATATTCCATAAATCACAAAATTCCTAAAAATTAACGAAAATCACGAAATTAATATAAAAATTTACAAAAATTTATAAAAATCGTAAAAATTTCAAAAATCACAAAAATTATAAAAGTTAACAAAAATCACAAAAATTATGAAATTTTCCAAAAATCATAAAAATAATGAAATTTTCCAAAAATCACAAAATTCATAAAAATTAACTTAATTATTAATTAATTTTTGACCACGAAATTTATTAATTTTTGATCGCGAATTTTATTAATTTTTGACTTGTAATTTTAGTCACTTTTTACTACATATACGTATATAATGAAAAAGTGAATTTGATGAGGGTGCAGCCAATTTTTGAAATCTTCTAGATCTTCTTAGGCATCAAAAAGAGACTCTTTTTATTTGTGAAAGCTTTCGGTATAATTTCAATACCTTCTTCAGTCACTCTACAATATAGTTGTTATAAAGTTACAATTATTTATAAATTAATAAATTAATTATTGTAAGTTTTTTAATTTATTAATTTATAGATAATTGTAACTTTATAACAACTATATTGTAGAGTGACTGAAGAAGGTATTGAAATTATACCAAAAGCTTTCACAAATAAAAAGAGTCGCTTTTTAATGCCTAAGAAGATCTAGAAGATTTCAAAAATTGGCTGCAACCTCATCAAATTCACTTTTTTATTAAATTATCAGACAGCCGTAAAACTATCAAGCTATACGTATACAGGGTGTCCCACGGTGGATGGCGTATTAGACGTTTATAGAGAACTAAAAAGCGGATCATTTTGAAAATTTGGCAACCGGGATAAACGACCATAATCTACACTTTAAAAATATTTTTGTTTATGCGGTGTTGCCGCTTTTACTCTAAACCAGTGGCAACATCGCTATTTTAAATGAAACACCCTGTATGTGATTGCATACTTGGATTCTACGTAAAATTCTGAGCAGATTTTATGTGATATACCCTATACCTAAGTTCAACTGTTTTGGAAATATTGACAGTTGAAAATTGACTTTTTGCAACTTTGACAGGCTGTAAAACCTAAACGGTTAATTTCAGAGGAAAACCGATCTCACATTCCTATCTTAGATTTTCGTAAACTATCATTTGACACCAACTTTAAATTTAACCGGAGATTAAATTTAATTGGAATTTTTAATCATGGATTAAATTCAAAATTGGTGTCAAATGATAGTTTAGAAAAATCTAAGATAGGAATGTAAAATCGGTTTTTCTCTAAAATTAACGTTTCAGGTTTTACAGCCTGTCAAAGTTGCAAAAAGTCAATTTTCAACTGTCAATATTTCCAAAACAGTTGAACTTAGGTATAGGGTATATCACATGAAATCTGTTCAGAATTTTATGTAGAATCCAAATTTAAATACGGGGTGTTTCATTTAAAATAGCGATGTTGCCACTGGTTTAGAGTAGAAGCGGCAACACCGCATAAACAAAAATATTTTTAAAGTGTAGATCACGGTCATTTATCCCGGTTGCCAAATTTTCAAAATGATCCGCTTTTTAGTTCTCCATAAACGTCTAATACGCCATCCACCGTGGGACACCCTGTATATCAGTGGTTCCCAACCTTTTTTTTCTGCGCCCCCTTTCTGAAATCAAGAAGTAGTCGCGCCCCCCTTCCTTCCCCCATTATACCTCGCATTATACAAAAACATTTTTTTTACTTACTGTCTCGTCTGAACAGAGACGCTTTCGGGTGCTCTTAGAACACTTCACACCCGTCAGTGACTCATGCAAAACGCGTGTTGCACTCGAACGCTTGAAACCGAACGAGCCAAACTGTAGCCGGAATACTTCGGAGTAACTCGGGAGCGCTCAACGGATGGCACCCGAAAGCAGTTCTGAACTTTGGAAGGGGAGGAATTGGCATGACAGTAGGCAGCGAGCGTGCGCTGTAGCAATTAGAGATGCCACGAATAGTGATTTGGCCGAATACCGAATATTCGGCCACGCTCTCGTTTGTAGCACCGAATATTCTGCCGCCGAATATTCGGCGGCAGATCTGTGGGTTTTGTGCAGACCAGTCTCATTCTTATCGCGTCGCCCCCGGTATCGACGGAATTTGGTTCACTTGAGAATATATAGTGTCACAATACGCAATTTTACGCATTATTAGCTATATTCTTTTGATCGCACGTTATTACTTATACTACTGTTTATCAGTTTATCTTTAGCAAAAGTTATCAAAATAGCACCAGTAATTAATGAAAAGTCGCCTATTTAATAGATTTTAAGTATTAGATTTATTGTGACTTGTTATTAAATAGATACATTTTTGAGTATTATGTGCGTTTTTTTTTTTCATTATTCAGCTTCCGGTAGTCGGCCAAATATTCGGCCGGATAATACTATTCGGCCGAATACCGAATACAAATAAAAATGGCCGAATAGGCCGAATACCGAATAGTAGCCGAATATTCGTGGCATCTCTAGTAGCAATTATCGCATGGCAAAGTTGCTTTGGCTTAGGTATGCGCTGTTGTCGGATTGTAGACATTTTTTTTAAATTTTAACTGATTCTTTTATTTTAAATCTTAAAATTTGTATTAATTTTCTAGAAGACTCACGCCCCCCTTAATGTTGCTTCACGCCCCCCAGTTTGGGAACCGCTGCTGTATATGTATATGTATAGACCTACTTTCTATGATTTTTTTATGAATTTTTATGATTTTTAGAAATTCTCATGATTTTTAGTAAATTTTTATGATTCTTGGACATTTTTATGATTTTTGTGAATTTTTACGATTTTTAAAAATATTCATGATTTTTATGATTTTTGTAAATTTTTATGATTTTCGTGATTATTGTAATTTTCCTGATTTTCTTAATTTCCATGGTTATTCGAATGTTTATAATCTTTTGTAATTTTCTTAAATTTTTATAATTTTTGTAAATTTTCATGATTTTTGATTTTCATTTTTGCATAATTTTTTCCAATTTTTTTATTTTTTCGTAACTCTTTTAATTTTTTTTAATTTCTATGATTTTTGAAAATTTTCATGATTTTTGTTTCTTTTTACGATTTTTCAAAATTTTCATAATTTTCATGATTTTTCTAAATTTTTATGATTTTCGTAATTTTTGTAATTTTCCTTATTTTCCCAATTTCCATGATTTTTTCGAATTATTGTATTTTTTTTGTAATTTTTGTAAATTTTTATGATTTTTGGAAATTTTCACAATTTTTGTAAATTTTAATAACTTTCGTGATTT